>CM035414.1:149762672-149902672 GCA_020310875.1 Ceratopteris richardii
ATATGTTTGTGTATGTATGCATATGTGTATGTGTGTGTATGTGTATGTATGCATATCTATGTGTATGTATGCATATGTATGTTTGTGCATGTGTGTGTGTATGTATGTATGCATGTGTATGTGTATGTATGCATGTGTGTACATGTGTGTGTGTATGTATGCATGTGTATTTTATGTATGCATATGTATGTGTATGTATGCATGTGTGTATGTGTGTGTGTATGTATGCATGCGTTTACATGTGTATGTGTATGTATGCATGTGTGTGTGTATGTATGCATGTGTGTACATGTGTGTGTGTATGTATGCATGCATGTGTGTATATGTTTATATGTATGTATGCATATGTATGTGTATGCATGTGTGTAGATGTGTGTTTGGATGTATGAATGTGTGTTGATTTGCATGTGTATGTATGCATGTGTGTACATGTGTGTGTGTATGTATGCATGCATGTGTGTATATGTTTATATGTATGTATGCATATGTATGTGTATGCATGTGTGTAGATGTGTGTTTGTATGTATGAATGTGTGTTGATTTGCATGTGTATGTATGCATGTGTGTACATGTGTGTATATGTTTGTGTGTATGTATGTGTGTGTGTATGCATGTGTGTATATGTGTATGTGTGTGTATGTATGCATGTGTGTATGTGTGTGTATGTATGTGTGCATATATATATGTGTGTGTATATGTGTGTGTATGTACGCATGTGTGTATATGTGTGTGTGTGCGTGTATGTATGCAAGCATGTGTGTATATGTGTGTATGTGTGTGTGTGTGTATTTCTATATCTCTATCTTTATCTCTCTCTCTAAATATTTCTCTTTTTCATCTCTCTTTATCTTTGTCTCTATCTTTCTCTCTTTCATCTCTCTTTATTTCTTTCTCTATCTTCCACTCTTTCATCTCTCTATCTCTCGCTCTCTTTATTTTTATGTCTCCCTCTCTCTATCAAAAGAGAATAAAACAATCACTTACAGGTATGTCCCTCTTTTGGATCATTTTTGTCAAAGTGTAATGTGTGTCGTCTCTCGTCAAATTCCAAAGAATCAATGCCAGGATACGTTGCTCTGTCTAGATGCATGAAGATGAGACAAAATGTATACTAGACCTTGAATTGTGCTTCGATACCAGTTATCTGATTCCATATCTATGGTTCCATTAACCTTTAGATAATCTAGTTTGTAGCAATAGAAATAACATTGAAAAATTCCATCATAGAGTAAATGTTGAACGAATCACTATTTTAGAAATCTAGGTACGGCCTTTACATATGGAGAAAGGCATAATATTATCATGGATGGATTTTCTAGTGTATTAGAAGGAGTTCAACTAGTAGAGGAACAATGTAATGGCAAAACCCTTCAATTTCCAAGATTAATGTTATCTGCAGTGTATGTGATTATAGAAAACAAGTGTGGAAAACGACGCTCACGTTTATAAACTCTCTAGGCAAGGATTCCTTCTCACAGGGAAGCATGCATATGTGTTTAAGGGAAACACCTGTCTCCATACCTCCTTTTGCAGAGTTACTATACAAATATACACACTTATTAATCATTTAAGAGGAATAAAGTTGCGCACTTAGCACAAAGATTTCAAATCAACTTCTACTTGTCATTACAACAAGTAATATTAAGCAGTGGTACACAATACAAGAGTCCTGGACAAAGGTAAGGTTGAGGAGAAAATCCTATAAGTAAACAAGAACCGTGTATTTATTTGCTTAGCTACATGTAGATCACCTTTCGAGGATGATGAAATGAAAAACAATGTTATGCCAACGACTAACGTTGCTGACCCCTCAACTCAAATGCATATGACATGGATGAACTAATATCAAACTTGCGGCCCTGTCATCCTCTCTTTCCCATATTTAGCTATGAAAAGAGTGAACTCTAAATGCTAGACACACATAATAAAGATGGGCATTTTTTCACCCTGCCATCCTATCGTTCCTCAAACAATTTGTAGTCTCGTGGATGCCGAGTTAATGTGGCTTAGCATGGTCCCACACTTGAGGTTTTCAAAGTTGGTATAAAGTCAAAATTCTGAGACATTGGCAAGACTGAAAAGGGTGATGAATTTTTAAGTTTTAAAGTTGTAATTAAAAGAGGAAAAAAGCAAACGAGCTGGTAGCTACATGCATCATTTACGAAGTGCAGTACTTGAAGCAATGGACTAGTACTCATTTGGAGAGCTTTTTTCCGGCATCTCTTTTGGTCCTCTCTTTGCACTACGTGCCTACAAGCCTACTAGAGGAAGTCACTCTGTGGTGAGGATACAGAGTGTGGGCTTCCCAGTGGAGGGCTAATAGCACTATAGTGTGAAGAAGTGGCTTGGTTTTGTCATTTAGTGTGAGTCAGTGGTATTTTCATGCTCTTTCCCTTAGAACAAGTCTTCATACCTTTGTACTGATCACTGCAAGTCCATCTAGTTGTGTTCATTCTATGTATTGGATGGATCTATTGTATTGATTCTATTTAGTTCTAGAATGGCACCTTAGCCCAAAGCATCAACTTTTAGAGAATTTATTTTGCTTATATTGTAATCATGTATTCAAACTAAGGAGTCGTTTAGTCCTCCACTATTTTCAGTTTTCATTAAACTTCTCTCTCAATGTTTACAATACTGTGCAACTATTGGGATCTGCGTGCTCACAAAAATGTTAAAGGGTATACTTCCCTAAGGAGAACCTCCCTTGAGTATGCGAAGTATTAGAAGTGCATATTGGGTACTCCTGCTAAAAGTAGGTACCCCATTACCTCCTCTACAGTTTGGTACGCCCGGTGGGACACTTGCATTTTTGTGAGAGGCTCTGAGCATAGTAAATAATCCTTTTCCATTATGTTTGCCCTATTGCATCTTGCAAGTAGGTACATGACCCATACTCGAGCAGATAATGAGCCTCTTCATGTATAGAGGACCCTTAAAAAATCATCTTTACCTTCGAATAGTGAACCTAAATCCTCTCTACCCTCTTTGAATTTAACTATTGATTTGGGTGCGACACCACTATCAAAGGAAAAGCATAGGAGAACATTAGATTCTGCTCAGATACATCAAAGGAAACACCACTGCCAATGGAGGATCTCTCTCACTTACTCTCCAGACTCAATATCAAGTTCCCTACCTTTAAGGGACAAGCGTATGAGGATGTTGATGATCATGTGAGGAGATTCATCTCCCTATGTCGTGGACAAGGTCTGCAGAATAGAGAGGATGCAATGCTGGTACTCTTCCCATCCATGTTGGAAGGCCTTGCTGACAAATGGTACACTCAATATGCAGATGACCATTTTGCTACATGGGAGGCTTTGAAGACGGCGTTCTCATAGACATTTTGACCAAGTGACTCCTCGCAAATAGCTCTAGATCAGCTAGAGAACCTAAGGCTAAGATTAGGTGAATCCTTTCACAAACTTCATGCTAGAACAAAAGCACTTGTTGCACGTTTTCCACTGCTCTCGGTGATTGCTTGGTTACAAAATGGATAGAAAAAGCTTTGCCCAGGTCATCTCAGTAGAAGCTATTTGATTCTCTTAGATTGGATGCAACCCTTAATGAATTTGTTGCAGGGGCATCATGCATTGAAGAAGCTAGGAAACATTTTGAAGGGGATACACAACCAAATTATGGAGCTGAACTAGAACCTATTGGCAAACTGAGGAAAGAACTGGAGGCATTGAGAATGCAGCAAAATCACCAAGAAGAGAAGGTCTTGCCATCGCCGCGTCGCACTGATCATGAAATGTGATATGTAGCCCAACTTCGTCACGAGTTAGAAGATTTGCAGACTACTTAGGATATAAGAAGGAAGATTTGGTGTACAATATTTAACAACGGTGGACATTCCAATGCTAATTGTCCTAACAAGGTAAGTTGTCAATTTTATGGAAAGGATGGGCATGAATTTAAAGATTGTTACTACCTCAAGGGTACACAACAATGAGGTTACCCTCACGCTCTGGATTCATATTATGCTAGTACTTCAAATGCACGTAATAGAAAGGAGAATCATCGAATGAAGCCTAGATATAATCGGCCATTGATGTGTTATCACTGTGGTGAGTATGGCCATATGCAAAATAGGTGTTCCCTTCCAGAAGATGCAGATCCTTGTCAGTGTTGTCTAGACGCTAAGGATCACCATACCAAGGATTGCCCAAGAAGTCGCCCTTCTACAATACACATGATTGCACTCTCCCCACAAGTAGAAGGTATGACCGCTCAGTCTTAGGCTGTTTCATCTTCTTCAATACCCATGATGACTAGAACCAGACAAGCGGCAACAACCTTACGAGAGAAACAACAAGGACTCCAGGATAGGGAGGAGGAAAAGAAGACGGGATGGAAGGGACAAGCAGACATTGAAGGAGCTTATGAAAGAATGGCTACTTCACTAAGGGAGAAACCAACAGGTCTACAAGAAGACACACATATGGTAAACATTGAGCCGATCTTGAAAGGTATTCATCACAATGTTAGTCTGTATGAGCTCATAAAGATGGATTCAAAAATAAGGAGTGACTTATTAAAGATTATGCTCTCTGCTCACTTGATCCAATCACCTAGCAGAGATGGTCTCATGGTTGGTTTTCCCCTTGCACCCCTAACAGACTACGAAAGCTCAAGGTTATCTGTTTTTGTAAAGGATGAAGCTCTCACAGGTGTGATCATAGATGGAGGCTTTGGCATCAATTTCATGCCAGATTTCACAATGCGAAAACTAAATTTGAACCCCACCAAGATGGCACCATTCACAGTTACACTAGTATTTCAACATCCGGTTGTGCCACTAGGCATTATTGAAAAGGTACTGATGATAGTACAGGGTTGTCACTTTGTTCTAGAACTTGTTGTTATTGCACTTCCACGTGAGACCTCTTACCCTTTACTCCTGCAGAGGCCTTGGCTAAGGCAAGCAAAAGCTTTGCAAGATTGGGGAAAAACAAACTATGGATTTCAACAAACACCAATACCCAACTACAACTACATTTGGAAGAAGGATTCGAGTTAGTGAAAACGATTGGGTATACTGTGGACTCTCAGGTAATGCCCTCTTTATCCCAAGAAGAAGATACATTATTGAATTGGATGATGGAAAGTACAGAGTGTTGCATGGTGGAAATCAATGAAATAGAGGAAGAAGTGGTAGATGAAGGAGTTGCACAAAAAGCCCATGAAGTTCACAAGGAGTTAGAGAATGAGAGTTTGCACTAGAATAAAAACTTTGAAGGAGCATCAACTATAGAAGTATCAGGGAAGGAAAGTTATGAAACTGAATGCAGAGAAGATCACCCCTTTTCGGATATACCTCAAGGGTGGACCAGAGAACATATTGCAGAGTATAAGCTAAATTCCACTCCTGCATAGAATGGGGATGATTTCTCAAGTAAGACTAGTCCTGAAACATTTGTTCAAGAAGTAAATCTAGGAGATGAAGAGAACCCTCAAGTAGTCCACTTGGCCTCTTCGCTATGGCATTATCCCCCTTTACTGTAGAAGGTAACTTCTTTACTTTTTGCTTATAAAAATGTCTTCTCATGTTCCTACAAAGATCTAATAGGTATACTAGAGGAGCTTGGATTACACCGAATACCCTTAGTTGAGGGAGCCGTGTCTGCAAGAAATAGGCCGTATCGACTCAATCCAAAGTATGTAGAGGCGCTAAAGTTAGAAATTACAAAACTAGAAGATGTAGGTATAATTATTCCAGTAGAACATTCCAGGTGGCTTTCTTCTATGGTTATTGTACCCAAGAAAAATATTGGAAAAATAAGAGTCTGCGTTGATTTTTGTGCCTTGAATAAGGTAATTGTTCAAGATGGATTTCCTAAGCCCTTCACAGAGCAAGTACTTGAGGAAGTAGCCAGACACACTTTGTATAGCTTCCTCGATGGTTTTAGTGGCCACAATCAGATAGTGATCCATCCTACTGATAGGGACAAAACAACCTTTGTTACTCGCTAGGGCACTTATGTCTATACCTGCAAGGCTTTTGTCTTGAAAAATGCACAAGCTTCATTTAATATAAGAATGTATCTGAAATTGGGCAAGTAGTTAATGACCTTTCTGCGCATTTTCATGGATGATTTTTTAGTGTTTTCAGGCATAGATAGAAGAGCAGAATTTCAAGATTTCCATGGTCATTTGGAAATCTAAAGGAAGTCTTTGAGCAATGTCTCAGAACAGGTTTGAAGTTATATCTTGGTAAATGTCACTTTTTGGTCATTAAGGGCACTCTTCTTGGTCACATAGTATTTGCTGAAGGGATAACGGTTGACCCTACAAAAGTTACTCCTATCCTTTCCATGCCTATTCCACAAACCCCAAAGGAAGTGCAAAGTTTTTTGGGCCATGCAGGATACCATAGAAGATCTATGCAAATGTATTCAGAAATAGCTAAAGCCTTGTCAAGGCTTACCAGTAAAAATTTCTCCTTCTTATGGAGTCCTGAAGCTGAGAAAGCATTTTGTGAACTAAAATTGAGGTTATGTACTACCCCACTTTTAAGTGTTCCGAACTGGTCATTGGAGTTTCATGTTCTAATAAAGTAAGTCTATGATCCAAGGGTTTGGCCAGTTCAGACAGATTTGAAATCCAACACTATTTGGTCATCCGTGTGTATGACCAAAGATCTCGAGTTTAGACTTACTAGGAGGTCTTGTGCTCTTCTGAACAAGTGATCCACTTAGCTTAGTGGTTTAGTCTCAAGGATGTGAAGGAGGAGGTCTTGGGTTCAATCCCCATGGGGAACCTGTGGAGACTGTTTTTTCCCAAAGAGATCTAGAGCCTTCTAGAATCATCCATTTGAGTTAACTCGATTTGACTGTGACACTTGGCGCACATGTAGTTACATGGCCGACACATGGCTGGCTAGTATCCACCTGCCCAAAAAGGGAGTCCCCTGGAGAGAGCTATATATAGAGGCATTTGGTTGGGAGGAGAGTCATCTCTCTAGCACATGGTGGTCATAATTTCTTAGGTTGTTACCTTGGTATCAAAGAAAATCCAAAAACATCATCCAACCAGAAGATACAAGTGTGGTAAGCTGTTTCAAGCTTGAACAGTGTGAAGCAATTCCAAGAATGTAATCAGTAACCATGAACACGATACTTAAGTCTATGGAAGGTAAAACATACGTGTTTTCCTATCCTTAAATGGATTTTGGTACAAATCCATAGAGCATAAGCGGATGCTTAGACTACGTCAGTAGATAGATTCTTGTAAAACCCTAGCAACGAAATCAAATGTAATAAAGTAAGTCTATGATCCAAGGGTCTAGTCGGTTGAGACAGATCTGAACTCGAGATCTTCGGTCATACACAGGGATGACCAAACGGTGTCCGATTTCATATCTCAAAGAACCGGCCAGACCCTTGGATCATAGGCTTACTTTATTACAGATGTGCATATAGATGCTAGTCTTCATGCTATTGGTGCGGTTTTGGCTCAACCGTCATCACACAAGATTGATAGACCTATCTCCTATGCTAGAAGACTACCTACCAAGTCACAAAGAACTAGAGTACCACCAAAAGGGAAGGTTTGGCTAGTGTATTTTCTCTTGAAAAGTTTCGGCATTACCTTGTCGGTGTACATTTTATAGTCATATCTGACCATCAGCCCTTGAAGTACTTGATAAACAAGCCTAGAGTTGCCGGAAGGGTCTCACAATGGTTACTCCAAGAATTCAACTTTGATATTCATATTAAGCCACAAAGAGAGCACTACATGGCAGATCAAGTATCCACGACTGCAATGAGTGAGAAGGCAACAAGTATTAATGATGAATTGGTGGATAGAAATCTCTTCCTAGTAGCAACTCAGGCTGAATGGTATCATGATGGAATTCTCCATTTTGTCACTATTGGAAAACTCCCAAAACACTTAACACCTATAGAAAAGAGAAGATTACTCCTTAAAACCAAAGGGTACTCACTTATAAATGGGAATTTCTATAGATATTTTCAGGATGGTATCTTGAGAAACTGTGTTTATCAAGAGGAGGTAAACATTTTGCTTGAGGCAGCACACAATGAAGTGCATCTAAAGGGAGAAGATTTTGCTCATAGAATCATCCACAAAGAATGAATGGGATTTATTGCTTAACAAGGCTAGTAAGGATTGACAGATTGAGAGCTCTTTCTTGATTCTATGGGTGGTGGCGCATGGCTGCTCTTAGTCCGTGGAGTGATTTGTTTGGTTAAGAAAGAGACCACAGCTTGAATTTAAAAGTGACAGTAAAAGTGTAAAAAAGATAAATGATTGTTGCTGCCAATCATTCATGATGACAAAGCCTTGAATGCCTCTTCTTGAGGATCTTATTCAAAACTAGTGGCCAGTACCATATTGGATGTATCCCTTCAATTTTGGGGCAATCAATCCGTGCATACTCAGTGAACATGGGAAATCAGCATGGCCCTCTTGGCCTATTGGAGCCTAAAAAAGAAATGGATTAGTACTCATTGGGAGAGCTTTTTTTTGGCATCTCTTTGCACTCCGTGGCTACAAGCCTACTGTAGGAAGTCACTCTGTGGTGAGGATACAGAGTGTGGGCTTCCCAGTGGAGGCCTAATTGCACTAAAGTGTGAAGAAGTGTCTTGGTTTTGTCATTTAGTGTGAGTCAGTGGTATTTTCCTGCTCTTTCCCTTAGAACAAGTCTTCATAACTTCGTACTGATTAGTGCAAGTCTTCATCTATTTGTTTTCATTATATATATTGGATGGATCTCTTGTATTGATTCTGTTTAGTTATCCAATGGCACATTAGCCCAGAGCATCAACTTTTAGAGCATTTCTTTTGCTTATATTGTAATCATCTATTCAAAGTAAGGAGTGGTTTAGTCTTCCACTATTGTCAGTTGTCATTAATCGTCTCTCTGAGTATTTACAATACTGTGCAACTATTGGGATTTGCATACTCAGAGAAATGTTAAAGGGTATACTTCCCTAAGGAGAACCTCCCTTGAGTAGGTGAAGTACTCGAAATGCATATTGCCTGCTCTTGCTAAAAGTAGGTACCCCAGTACCTCCTCTACAAGTATGTGCTATGTACATGTGCAAACCTAATTTACAATAGAAAGGGACAAAATTAAGAGAAGTATTTATTTCTAGATAGTCACTTGAAATAAACAAATATAGGTTTTCTAATATATTAAAACACGAATTGTTAGTAAGTAAAGATGCTATGTTCTATCAGACACGGAGGAAGTTAATGGAATCATTAATTTTTTCTTTATAATTTTATTTTGTATTCTTCATAATTTGTTCTTTCTTTATTGACTTCCATAGATAGAATATTAAATCTTTTCATAGAAGTGGCCCCTTAGTGTTGGCTTGTTTTTTGACAACTTCTACCTCTTCTAGCTCTATTTTAAGTGATGAAATTTCCTTCTTCATCTTTTCAATAGGTTTAATTTTCTTGATGCCCTCGTTCTATAGGTTTTATCATGGGGAGTTTTCTTCTTTTAGAGAATAGATCTCATTGATCTCATCATTATTTTATTTTATCATTTCATACGTTATTTGTGACATCTTATTTTTGGAATCATTCTATTGAATAATAGCTAAATTCATTTTCTACCTCTTCATCTTCAGCATCATGTATCTTTTTTGATGCAATATTTTTTTCTAACCTATTGGATTTCTGGGCTCATAATTTGATCCATCATCACTACAAAAAATTTTCATTCTCTTGTTTAATTTGGGGACTCATTGATTTTATTTTAGGTTTTCTTTTTTCTTTAATGACGATTCCTTCTAGATATAGTTTTTCTTTTGGAAATCCTATATAGATCATCCACGTGGTGGAAAGACTGAGGTATCCTATTCTCTAAGAAACGGAATAAATTTTTTTTACTCTTCTTTCTCTTACCATGATGGGAGACTTAAAAGCTTCTTCTGTTATTTGAACCTCATATTTCTTCAAAGTCAGCTCTTCCTTTCATTGTAAATGTTCAACATGATGATTTCTGCTGAATTCTGTTCTTCTTTCTTTTCCCAAAAATTAACTCCCCTTCCTCATGTATGTCCATGGCTGTCAATTAACTATTTTGGTTGTACTCATTATTGTTTTCTTTGTCTTATGAAAGAACATAATAATGAATATGAAAACATTTCTTCTCATCATTTAGATTTGAGAAATAAGAACCTATGGTTGTTCAATTTCGATCCCTTTTTCTCTTTCCTCTTGCGTCTTTTACTCCTCCTGTTCCTTCCAGTTCTTTGTATCTTCTTTTAATCTTCCTCCTGGTTTTGTAATCATTTATTATTTTTATTTGTTTAGAGTGATGGATTATATCAAAGCAATGTTTGCATGAACTAAGTATTCAAAGTCCTCCTCTATCATTTTTACTTTTTAATTTTGTATTGGGTCATGTTCTTTGTAATCATAGTATTGATCCTTATTTATGGGAGGAGCAATTGAAACAGTATTTAAAGCTTGAGTCGATGTTCTATCAGGTGTATTTAATAAGGCCTCCATGTTCTAAAGAGGACTATGTGCTTTATTCCCAGGTTGCGTATATATTTTACTCTATTGTCCAATGGTCTTTTAAGAAAGATCTTTTTTCCATATATTTTTGTATCTTGTTTGGATTGTGAATTTTTTTCATATTTTTTATTCTTTTGTAATTTTTTTTATTTATTAGAAATTTCATTTTCTCTTCGTCTTCATGCGCTTTTGCTAGAATCCCCTTCCGCTTTTTTGTCAACCATATTGTAGTGAATCCTATGGTACTAGTGAATCTCCTCTTTTGTATCGTAAATGATTCTCAAGTACAGACATGCAAATATGTTTTGATATACTCTCTCATACTTTCTTCGTCTTATCATGGCTAGGCACACAGAAATGTGTAATTTTGTATTGATTTTACGAAGATTTTACCACTTTGTGCATGATGGAACTTCCTTATAAACCCTCTTCATTTTCTTTTACCATATATCTTTAGGTTTGTATTTCTCTTGTATTTCCTTTTTTCCCTTCCTTTTTTATTGAAAGTTTTAGCACTCTCACGTCTCTCTTCTTTAAATTATACCGTTTGTTAGGACATATTCACTACTCTTTTCTCAGGAGGACCTTGTTACTTTATATGTAATTTCATTTTTATCAATAATTAACTACTTCATGGTAAGGAATTACCTCGATTTCATCTATAACACCGAAAATAAAATAAAACAATTCTATAAGAAAATGACCACCATTGTGGAAATTTTTGTATTTCTAGGTTTTAAATGCTTCTCTTCAATGAGAATGCATACATTGGGCGAAATCTAAACATCGACACGGGTTATTATTATACTCTACTCCAATTGTTCAAGAATTGAAGGCTTATGGATGCTTGTATAACAAAACAGGGTTCTGAAGATTTGAACTCAGAAATGTGGGTGGGCTGAGCAAGGAACTGAAGACCATAGCGATGGAGGACTGACGGAACTGAAGACTCAAGCTGTCTACAACAAAGCTGCTATACCAACGGAACCGAAGACTGAAGCCACGGAGGCTACATGAGCTCTCCACTTTTTAGCTTGACAGCACGACGGTGATTGGGCAGGCTACCTAGAGGTTCACGTCGAAAATACAGAACTAAAGAGGGAAGGTGCTGGAATTGAAGCGACGTCTCAGCACTGAGAGGCCATGGTGGAACTCAATCTCCCGTGACTGTCGAGGAATCACTAGTTGCTCCTTACTAACGTCTGCAACAGAGTCTCCTGCGAAATCCATTAGTTTCGTGGACCGTCAATCGTGGGGCTACAACACCCTCAATCGCGGGGCTCCAAACCGTCAATCGCGGGCTCCATTACCGTCAATCGCAGGGGATCCAATACCGTCAATCGTGGGACTGCAATACCATCAATCGCGGGCTCCAATACCGTCCATCGCGGGGGTTACAATACCGCTTTTCGTCTATCGTCCGGGTCCTCTTGGAGAACTCGCGCGTTCAAATTCTTGGTCCTATTCAAGACCATCGTGTTCGTGAACTCAGATTTAAGTTTCAATAGTCACGACTGCTCTACTCGCGCGGCGCGCCAGCCTTTGGTTTTAGCTTTACTCCGAGGGGCGCCAAAAGGAATCTCTTCCTTTAAAATCATCAATGTTAATTGGTTCAACGTTCAATGTTAATGGGTTCATTGTTCCCAATTTTTGAGCGTCGCGCCTGTGGGATTTCGATACCATAGAAAAAAGAGAAAAAAAAGGACAATAGATAGAAAGAAAAAAGAAGAGAGGAGTTATCTCTTCTGTGGAATGATGAGATGATCGTGAACTTCTCAAGAGGGGTTTAATAATGCTCCCGAGTACTTGTGTAGGCTCAAGCTTCTTTCCCGCGCGATCACTGCTCCTCAAGGCATTTAAAGAGAGTTGATGCTTTCTTTTGGTTTTGCTATCAATTCGAGGGTGAAAGAATATGTGGCGGCAAAGTTTTCACTGAACCTTGTGTAGATTTTGCAAAATCCTTTTAATTTGGTCATGGATTTGGCGACCCCCTCATTTGTAAGAAGTAACCTGGCCCCTCCTCTGGGGGAGACCGGTAACCTGGCCTCTCTTTTGGAGGGGGGTTCTTATGCCGCCCCTGGGGCCTCCGAGAGTGTTGAACCCCCCATGGCCTCCCTCAGTAGATCCGCAATTCTGTCAATTCAGGAGGAGCTCAAGAAAGTTTGCCTCGTCGGCCAAATGTTTGGCCCTAGGCCCCCGCTTGAAACTGTGCGACAGTGGCTTCAAAACGAGTGGTTCCCCCATGGACTAATTCTTTGTAAGTGTCAGTTCTTACCGGCAAGCCACATGTTGCTAGTCTTTGAAAATGAAGATATGGCGTTTCGAGCCCTAAGCGTCGGCACCTAGCAACTCGGCCGGGTGACCCTGTGCCTATTCAGATGGTCCCTTGATTTTACTCCGGACAAATCGAAATCACTTCGGTACCCTCTCTGTGTTGAGCTCCCTAACCTTCCATACTTCTTGTACAACTTCGTGTGGGACATTGTTTCTCCTATCCGCAAGCCGTTGGCCTCACGCAAGGACATTGGTGGTCTCATTTATGAAGGAGCAAGACACTTGTTCAACGCTAGGTGGCACCCTCAAATCTGTGTGGAGGCCAACCTCAGCATGCCGCTTCCATCGAAGATCAAAGTGGACTTAGGCGAAGGGGATGCATGGGAGCAAGACATCATTTACAAAAACCTTCCCAATGCGTGCTTTCGTTGTGGCCAACAAGGTCACAGGATTAAAGATTGCCCTTTGAGACAAAAAAGCAAGCGAAATCAAGAAGCCTCCAAAAACGCTCATGACAACAAAGGCGCTTTGACCCTCTCGACGAAGGAAGAGGAAGGCAAGGGCCCCCGTAATCCAGAAGCTGATGCAGACGGGTTCATCGAAGTCAGAAGAAGAAGGAAAAGAAGCCCTAGGGCGACTTCTGAGCGAAACAACATGTGAGTTACCCCCTCTAGCAACTTGTATTGCAACCTGGAAAAGGAGATCAATGAGTTTGACTACCCAGGTGGGAACCTACTTGAGGTGGACACCAACGACAAAGCCCTAGATATCCCTGACAATAAAGAAACCTCCCAGGAGGGCTACACTACAAGCAAAGAAGACGGCTTTACCACTAGTAACAAAGATAACATGGATAGTGAAAGTTCCATCATCGGATCGACTATTCCGGAAATGGTGTCGAAAACGATGCCCAAGTCTCCCCAGCAGGAGGCATCCCGCAAAGGAAAACAACCTATGGAGTTACCCTGGAAAAGCCCCCACAAGAACCTATTGCTAATTCGGGATCCGATCCCAATGAACAAGAAAGATGAATCCAAGAAAAGAAAGGACAAAGCTCCCTCCCGCAAAGAGGGCTCTCTACGATGACAATGATCATCATCTCGTTAAATGCTAGAGGGCTAACCGACCCCTCAAGAGCGACCATCATTGGTCAATGGCTTCGCGACATTAGCCTAAACCCAGAATTTATATGTATTCAAGTGATTAAAATTGATAGAGAAGACCTCCAAAAACGGCTTAGACAGGTCTCCTCGACCCATGTTTGGATTTGAACGGCACACCAGCGGGGGTGGGGTGGAACGTAATCGGTATTAATCAACTCTGGTTTGAAAAGCTTGAGAACTCCATTGAAGATGAAAACCATCGATGGATTGCTGTTTCTTTTGGTGCTCCTCTTTGTTTTACTCTGGTTTCTTTGTACACCCCTAACGTGGAATTAGAGAGATTGAACACTTGGGCCTCGTTGGACTCGCTCCCCCACAATGTACTTATTTGTGGTGACTTCAACATGGTGGAGGACCCTATGGACAGATGGATGGGCAAGGGCCAGGTCATCGATAGTCGGGAGAAAGAAATGTGGGACAAAACCAAACCTCACTTGGATTTGGTCGAATTCAAAGACTCGAATGGCTTTTGTTGGTCAAATCTCCAAGCGCGCAAGGACATGAGGAAAGCTAGACTTGATAGATGCTACATCTCTCAGAGTTTTACTCATCAGTGGGGCCATCGGTCCCTTGCGCATTGCACCGACCTCACCATCTCTGATCACTACCCGATCGTTGTCACTTTCCAACCTTCCAACAAGATCCGTAAGGCTCCTTGGTTCCATGCCAGTGCGCCCACCTTCTCTCTCCCCTCCGTCCATCAAGAAATTGCTGATGTGTGGAAAGAGGTGTTCACCTCTGGCTTGTCCCCAGCCAAGTGCTGGAGAAGTGCGGTCGATAAGTCTCGACAGATCATGATTAGATCCAGGAAGATGCTCGAGGCTGTGCGGCGGGCTCGTAGGGAAGCTCTTTACCACAGACTCTGGAGGCTCGAGGAGGAAATGAACAAAGGAAAATCTCAAGCCCACAAAGGTCTTCGAAAAATCAGAGCACTGTTGAGATACGAGGAAGAAATACAAAGGAAAAATTTGCAAATCTTCTGCAAGGAGTGGTGGGCTGGCAAGGCCGACAAACCCACCAAAGAGATGTGCCATATCCTTAAAAGGAAACATAACAGAGAATCGATCCCCATATTGCTAGACTTAAATGGCAATGTATGCAATACGGAAGAAGATAACTTTGCGATCATTGAAGGGCACTTCACGAGACTCCTGGGGACCTCGAACCCCCTCTCCCACCATAGAAGGGACTGTATGGCAGCCATATCTAGGGTTTCCCCCGCAGGATACCACTCAACCTTCGCTCCCTGCTACATGCCCCTATCTCTGAAGCAGAAATCATTGAGGTCATTGATGCCCTCCCCCCCGGTAAAAGCCCAGGACCCGACGGGCTCACTAATGAGTTCTTTAAATCCTTCAAGTTGGTTGTTGCCACCCCTCTTCGTCTGGTTTGGCAAGAGGCGCTCAAGTTTGGTGCATTTCCTTCTTGTCTCAACAATGGTATTATCAAGTTAATACACAAAAAAGGGGAAAAGAACAAAATAGAGAACTGGCGCCCTATTATGATGCTCCAAACAAGATACAAGATCATCGCCAAAGTCATTGCCAACAGAATCTCTTGCCACTTGAGAGCGTGGCTAAGCGAGGACCAAAAAGGTTTCATCAAAGGGAGGTCAATTTTGGAAACCATTATTGATATTTGGGAAGGTCTTGAATTTGCAAATGAGTCTAAACAAGATGTGGTCTTCCTCAAGATCGACTTTGATAAAGCCTACGACAAGCTAGAATGGGACTATATTCTACAGTCGCTCAAAGATCTTGGATGTAGTCAGAAATTCACCAAGATGATCGCGATCCTTCTCTGAAACGCATCGACCCAAATTAAAATTAACGACAAATTCTCAAAGGCGATCAAACTTAGAAGATCTATCAGACAAGGGTGCCCACTGGCTCCCCTTCTCTTTGCCATCGCCACGGAGGGCCTTAGCAGGCTTGTGGCGCACCAGATGGAAGCTGGTAATATCAAAGGCCTCCGTTTGCCTCACAACCACAGTCAGATCACCATGAGACTTTTTGCCGATGATATGAACGCGTTTGTTCACAATGATAGTACCAGCCTGGAGACATTCTGGAGGTGTCTTGCTACTTTTTGTGAAGCCTCTGGATCCATTATCAACCACTCTAAGACAGCCTTTAGAGCTATTGTGGGGTCTCAACCTGACCTTCTCATTGATCATGGCTATCAAATCATTCCGCAGGGTCAAATTTTTCCGCCTCTTGGGATCCCCTTGGGGTTTGGCGTCTCTATGGAACAACGGTGGAATGGGTGCTAGCCAAACTCGAAAACAAGCTTAACTATTGGAGAGGTATGCAAATCAATCTTGCTGGTCGACCTATGGTTATCAACACGTTCCTCCTCTCTTCTACCATTTATTTCCTCTCTTGTTGGAGACCGAAAGAGCAAGATCTGTCCAAACTAGATAGTATTTGTAGAAACTTCTTGTGGACGGGCGATCACAATAGAAGGGGGTGCCTGAAATCAAATGGTCCATCTACACCAGTCATAGAGATAGTGGGGGACTTGGTATCCTGGACATTGGGTGCATGGCTAACAAACTGGCAGCCAAATGGATGATTAACGCTTGGTGCAATAGAGAGGCCTCGTGGGCCAAGTTGATCTTCAGAAACAAGAATGATTTGGCTCTCATGGGTTTCCCAAATTGGAAGAGTCTCGACATCTTGACCTTGCTATTTTCCCCGATCCCCATCTTCCCGAAAGGCTCTAATCTCGTGTGCTCCCTATGGAAGAGTTGGAATAAAGTCAAAAGCTACACAAGAATTAGTGAAGACTGGAAGTGGGTTGCCGGTATTAGACAAAACGACTCTATCTGGTTTCCGATCCATGGCATCCGGAGTGTGGAATCTTGGAACATTCAAAATGCCAAGAAGTTATGGAACAAAGGCTTCAGAAAATGGAAACATCTCTGGAAACAAGACACCAACCGTTGGATCAACTTCGAGGATATTGACCCTTGTGTCAACATTTCGTATGAAGAATGGAACACTTTGCAAGGCAGATGTCTCGCCTGGGATCGACACAAAACTCGCCTTCTCATGGGACATGACACATCGAGCTCACTTGGTCTCAAATGGCACAATGGGAATAGCCTATCAAAAATCCCAAACATCAAAGAAACGATTGACTATCAGGTTAACCTCAATAAGAAGTGGTGCCTATCTTGGACGCGGCTTCGGTGGGACATGAAGTTCATGGCTATCTGGCACCCCCTCATAGAAATCAAAAAGTATGTCCTCTTATGGCAAATTCTTCATCATGGAATCTGGACCAACCTTAAAGCTAGCAAACTTTGTGGGATTCCTCCCTGGTGCAAACGCTGCCACCGGTCTATCAAAGATGTTCCACACATCTTCTTTACCTGCCCCTACTCCAACAAACTCTGGCAGACGGTTGGAAAGAAAATTAGACTTCAGAAACGTCTCAGTTGGCAGCAAGCCCTGCTAGTAGAAGCGATCGGCTGCTCCACGACTCTTTGGAACGCCATCAGAGGGGAGGTCCTATGGAAAATCTGGCGGGAAAGATGTGCTCTCAACTTCGGTGACTCCCCCAAGGAGTGGTCAATTGAGAAATTGTTGCTCCTCCTTGGCAAAAGGATTGTTAACTGTAAGAAATCCCCCCCCTTCGGGCATCATCAAGTTCTCCTTTTGATCGATAACAAGCTTAAACCCAAGTGGGCCCCTCATGAGGGTGATGAGAGGGTGATTAACCTTCTTTGTAATGCCATCTAAGCTCTGTAAAAGCTTCCCCTGCTTTGTGGGATTTGGGGGGTCCCATGGGCACTAGTCCCCTTCTCTTGTACTTTTCCTTCTTTATTTAATTCAAGTCCGGGAGAGTAGGCTAATGCCGAAATTCCTTTATATTAAAAAAAAAAACAGGGTTCTAAACTAGTTTACTAGTATTCTTCACCGACACATGAAATCAAAATCTTTTTCCAATCGTTTCAAGACATCAAGATTTGCCTTGAGAAGGATCACTTCTTTCTAACTTCTTTTAAAAGAACTGATGCATTCTTTGGTTTTCTTTTTCTATTAACTATTGCATTTAAATTTTGGACAAGTGATGGTGAGCTAAGAGTCCCCGTCTAATCCTTCAGCTCATATATGGTTGTTAATGGTTCATTGCACCATTCAAAGTATATGAAGCTAATAGGATTTTATAAGACCACATATCCGCATTGAACTCTATTTCTTATACATTTTTTGTCTTTCTAGATCATAATGATTCTTTGTTTCCACTCGCATATTATTATTCAGCTTTTCTTATCGTAGCTGTGTGATTCTTTATGTCCACAATCATGGCATTGATTTATACTCCTATATGTTCTGGTTTTCGCTTTTCCTATTTTTATTTTAAGTTTTTCTTTATAAGTATGATGTGAACCTCCTTCTATATACGAAAATCTAGAGACCAATATTTCTTTGAAAATGTTGCTTGATCCCGCTTCAATATTCTTTTCTCTCTTTGTAAAACCATGTTAATAGATTCGGAACTTTATATATTTTGGAAAATAAGTAATCAAAGACTATAAAAGACAAAAAAGAAATGCAAAAATACTATACTAGAACAAAATAAATAGATTAAAATTATGAATTCATGATAAGCGAATAGAATCGAAACAATAACCTCACTTTCATCTTTTCATTCTCCGTTTCCTAGATGGCTTCACATGAAAATGATAAAAAACAAAAAATTTCTTTTTAAAGCATATATTTACACAAATGAGCAATCCACTCGTATGCTTTGTTGTGATTATAGCTATTGGATATTCAAGGGAAGATTTCCTTGCTATAATTAGAAAAAAAATATATATATATTCTCTATGTGTGTGTGCAGCCATGTATGTATGTATGTCTTTTTGTATGTATGTATGTATGTATGTATGTGTATATACATGTATATATGTATGTATGGATGTTTGTATGTATGTATGCATGCATGTATGCACATATGTATGCATGTATGTATGCATGCATGTATGTACATATGTATGTATGTATGTATGCATGCATATAAGTATGTATCTTTTATGCATGTCTTCATTTAGGAATTTTTACAGATCAGGCCACAATTGTACGTCATCTATACTATTTTTCATGGCTCTTCCGTACTCGGGCAAGGGTAGGTGGATTCTAACGGATAGGAGACTTGAATGGGCCAATATAGACATCGTCGCTAGAGTCAAGAATGACAATAAAGACTAACAAATGTATCCACATTGCACCAATATTTCTGAATTATTATATTATTTGATTATTGATTAACCAAATAAGAGAAGACTCGTTCAATTAATATATAGAAAGGTAGATTGGAGATAGAAGGAATGACTGTATTGTTATTCACTGCTCAATTACAAGACTAGAGTGCAGAGTACTATGGACTGCACTCAGATTGCGTTGTCGTTGACTTCTTTAGGAACTATTGCACAACTCAATGATATGAAAATTATAACAATCAAGTGGGCTTGAGGTAAAGGGGATATCTCATTATCCTTTCATTCAGAGGGTTGTAGAGAAGACACAAAAAGTGAAACCGATCTCAAATGTATGGAAACACATGAATTTCACCATCCGAATTTAGAGGCACGCTAGCACTGCTGTGGCACTAGAATTTTTGGTTTTCTAGGGAACTTTCACAAGGATCTCACAATGGTGCCTAAGAGGTAGAAAATGATACCCATCAAGGTACAAGGTTCTTCTTGCAAGAAGATTTTGACCAAGAACAGACAAAGTTGGAATTCCTTGGGGAAAAAGGGGTAGAAAAGATTATGATAATCACACGCACCTCGTAACCTCAAGGATCACCACGATCTTTTATCCTTGACAGCATCATGCACCTCATGGGTCCCCAAACTCCATGTTGTGGCTCCTCGATGGCATACTACTACTTTGTTCTTAGATCAGCACAAAGGTGCCTTTTCTTTGGCTTCCTTCACCAACTCTTCATATAGATTAACCTTTGCCTCGAATGCTTCTTTCTCTCAAGCTCTCTATACACATAAATATGTCACTTGTGCCTTCTTCTCCCTGAGTCCCCTTAGGTTCATGAGTGCACAACCTTTAGACTTAACTTCTACAACTTTTCCTACTGGCTACTTGTATTTTCCACTTCCGTACTTCATGGATTCTCCTTCTACATGATGGTATCTTCCTAGATCTTTCTCTCATGCCACTACTATAGTGTTGCATCTACTCATGAACTCTATTGCATTCCCTATTGATCTTACAGTTTCTCCCTCATAGCCTTATGCATATGCATGCTTTCATTCAGGTCCGCTGGGCTAAGTCTCTTGCATGATGGTGTACCTACCTATTCCTTCTCTACCATTGCCTTTCTATCTTTCTTCTTTTTATATCTTTTGGTAATATATATATATAATGAAGATAATAATCCAGAGTGTGTGCATGGTCCTTCATATAGCATGAATGTTTTTGGCCCACTAATGCACTTCAAGGCTATGCTTCATTCGGCCTCCAAGTGTACTATCATTATTACAACGTGCCAGGATCGGGATTGACCTTTTGCACGAGTAAGATGCCATAATATCTGGATCTTCTTACGAAAAGGTGTTATAGGAAAGAGAAGGATAGTTAGCGGCATGAAGCATGACTGTACTTATTGTAATTGATATCGTTGGACACTCGATCACCATAACTAGGATCACTAAAATATTGGGCTACCAAACCTAGAAGGTATTATGAGACTTCAAACTGCTTAGCAATTGAGATGGTTGAGTAGAACTCAAGTTGTAGGACACTAGACTGAAACACACTAGGGTTGAATAGTAACTTAAAGCCTTCTCGTCAAATTTCAGATGACTTTGTTAATTGACAATTTAGAAGTTCTATATATTCCCACCACCAAAGGTTGCTACACCCTGAAATAGACAAAAAAGGCTCAAGGATAAAAGATGAAGGTGAAAGGAGAGTCCTACCAATAGTAGAGGGTCCGATGAGGGTAGATCAATGGGGATTTATCTAGTAGTCATACATAAAAGTTTCTTACTTATACAGAGAGAATCAAAATTTGCTATATACAAGGTGGTGACGATACCAATGTAGGTGTGATATAATTTGAACCTAGATACATTAGATACATTCACAAGTGGTAAAGGCTCATCTCCGAGTGTAACAAATAGGATTAAGCTTTCCTTTGTTCTATATTTTCTTGACCCGATTGTAGAGTACGGCAAATGGACAAGCTTGAACCTTACAAGACCAAAAGATTCTTTTATGTCGTGCCTTTTGTTTTCCATGGGTAGTTTCTACCATAAAGCAAAGCTTCTTCAAGAATTTATCTTGCCTATTTAGAGTGACCAATCGAGAGGCTACAAAGACCGTATCATCATGAGTGGCTTCCGTGTTTTGGTGCCTAATGTGATATGATCCTATCAAGAAATCTAGTGGGGGTAGAGGTGTAAGCCTATGGACCAGCTGGAAGGACAAATGTTGTGTTGTTTCCTTGTGCAATTCTCTATAAGACCACATAATGCCAGCATAGGTGGTTTCCAATGTTTTGGGCCTAAGAAACATTCCTTACTTAGAATGTGGACTAGTTTTTGGTTCGTGCTCTCCTCTTTACCCTTCACGTGAGGATAGTAGGCACAAGACTTCCTATGTAATAAAATACTTTGTAATTACATAGTGGAGGATATTATCTACAAATTGCATGCCCTGATTTGGCATTCAAATTGTGTGAAAATAAGTTGGAATTATCTTGGGTGCCTAAATCTCTCCCAACGATGGTTGTAATTTTCTTGTCTTGGCCATGCCATACAATAGAGAGGTCCATAAAATTCCATGCCCCAATCCTCCAATGCTTGCCATCTAGAAGAAATGGTGAGGGGATTGGGGTACATTGGACAATGGTGAGGACCACAAAACTGAGAAACAGCACTTCATGTTGCCAAATCCTTTCACTCCTTTAAAATCGTTGGCCAGCAAAGGATCCTATTAAGAATCTTCTAAGCCATAATGTGACCACGAGGATGCCCAATGCCAACTTGTTTGTGCACTTTATAAAGACTACCATAGTTTCTTGGGGCAATAGTGATTGTAGAAGTGTCCCCTCATGTCCTTGCTTATATATAATTCTCTCAATATGGTTGTAGCTTCTGCTTTTTTACGCTTTCAAGTCAAGAAAAGCCTTCTTTTTCATTGTTTTCCTTCTACAACATAATCTTCGGCACAATCGCATGATGTGAAAAGCCCATACCCAACGATATCGAATAGGTATTCTTGCATTTTATTGGCACATGTTTAATGTCACTTGTTTAATCCATCTTGCATCAGAAACAAAGATTCACCTTATAAATCAATTGTCATAGACGCGAACACACGGCATGAAAAAATGACATCGAGCAATATCTAGGAGCCAATTTTCTCGAGTATATAGATTCTTACTACTACACCCATAGAAAGACATTTACATAGCATCATTCAATAACATGGTGATGCATCAATCTTTCGTGATGTTACTGCAATATTCAATCCCTCTATTGATCATCATGCGTTAGTTGAAGGGGTCAATGAGCTCTTTACTTAAGAGTTTTCACTTCTTTAAAATTCCATGGAGAACCACATTTTTACACTCAATGGAACTGATTTGCATCATAAAATAAACTTCAAGAGACAACGTGTACGATTTCTTTCTTTTTTTTTCTAGGAGTGAAATTAACTTGTCGAGTATGCATGAATAACCATTTTATTTAATGCCTATTGATATATGTTTTCTACATTATCTTGATCACACTTCATCACATTCATCATCTTTTTTGGAGGACAAATATCCTCTAGACCTTAAGAGTTACACTAACACTACAAGCCATTGTCAGGGCACAAAATTCCAAGAAGCAGATACAGAGTTCGACTCTGGGTGAAAAGAAGTTGGAGAGTTTGATGTGAGAGGGTCAAAAATATAGAAAACTATTACTAACACTATCGACGAATTTAAGGATAAAAAAGAAGTTCTTTATCTTTCCATCCCTTCCATTCTAGGAAATTATATGAAAGGAGTTTATTCATTTGCATTGAGTTAATATTTTTGCTGTAAAAATTAGAGACGACCACTCTACTAGAAAGCTTTTCAAAGCATGTTATGCAACAAATTCATTCATTGATGTTGAAGAAAAAGAAAAGATAAATAACCATGCATTGACCTTAAATTATCAGAAGATAGCTTCAAGAAATCTTCCTAATCCCTTCTCTATATTACAATGTGGTTCTTAAAGAGAAACCTTCGTTGAAAGATAAAGGCTTTGAATCCAAGCTTTCATATTTAGGGATGCATATCTTGATAGGATATAAACTTCAAGATGTAGAATATGATAGCGGAGGTATTAATACTGATAAGGATGATTTAATTTTGGAAGATGAAATGCCAAAAGATGAAATAGAGGCGTCAAAGGACTAGAACCTCTGGAGGAGGCCCAAAAAATAAGAATTGGCACCCATTTTGGTCCATTCCATAAGCAAGGTTCATGGTTACCGTCTATAGGAAAAGTTCCATGAAGGAAGAGCGCTTTTCTATCTCTCTCCACATCTTTTTTCTATTGGGAGCTATTGGGAAGGATGGAACCTTTTGTAGGCCTCTTTGAAGTACTACAACATCTCATGTGGTATTATTCAAGAGATTGTGTCAACCTCTAAGTGCACGTGCAGCGTAAAGTCTTGTTATCCATTGCCTTGACCTCATTTATCTATATAAAAGGTGGCCGACACCTTATGTTTCTTTCTATAAAGCGAACCCAAGAAGATTTTATCTCTCTTTGCTTTCATTTGCAGCCTTCAAACGTCTCTAAATTCCATTTTGTCTTTGCTTTGAAGGGCTCTAGCTACATTTACTCTGTATGAATAGAGAATCAATTACGCATGTTTTATCCAAAGTGAAATTAAATCGAGGAAGTACTTCATAATGTCTTTCTTGGAGTGGGACCATAGCCATTTTGCATATTTCATTTATACTTAAGGTTACCTATATATCATCTATATATAAGCACCATTCTAAGAGTTCTTTAATGACACATAAAAACCACTATAGTGTTTGAAAAACAAAACGAAAAAGGGAATTCATTGATGGATCTTGGTCCTTTGAGTGATATGGCAAAGGTTTGCATGCTTTGAAGAGGATGAGATGAGTCCATTGAAGTAAATACTGGACTATCGCCTCTACCTCAAGCCCTATGGGGGAGTACTCTTGTGATTTTCATAGTCACTTCAAATTAAGCGTGCACTCTCTTTTAGTTCTTTTATAAGTTCTTAGGTAGTAGGCAATGAGAAAAGCTAGAACATTGGCAGAAAATTATATAAAGCAAGTGCCTAGTTCGCAATACATACTTAGTCACGATGCATATGAAGAAAATGTGCATGAACAAGAGCATGAAAGCTTGGATCTAAGAGCCAAACATAGGAATGGAACAATGAATCTATAAAGAAATTTACAAAATTTTAGCACATTGTATATGAAGAACATGTGCATGAACAATAGCAGGAAAGCTTGGACCTAAGAAGCGAAACATACTTATGCAACAATGAAAGATGTAGAGGCTAATGAAAGTTACAAAATTCTTGGGTTACGTTGATGGATTAACGAGACTTACAAAGCTCTAAGGCTAGATTGATGGGTTAAATCAAGCAATGAATTTTTAAAACGAAGTTTTGCAGTTTTGTACTTCAGTAAATAAAGTACAAGAATAGTTAGGACGTATACTTGGTTTACTTCAATTCAATAAGAAAATGGGAAATTTCCATCCGCTTAGTCCTACTCATGCTAATGTTGAAAAAAGGTGTGGAAACTTCTTTTGTTCTCGCTTGGTACAGCAAGCTATGACCCATGCTTGTAGTCGTAGACCATCTCCAACTTTGGCTATGGGTATGCTGGCCTGATATAACCGTTCCACCTATAGGCCTTTCTTAGCCAATTCCAATGGACTTATGACTAGACCCGTAGCTAGCACAATTCGAAAAATATGTTTAAACCATCACGAGAATACTTCGCTTAAAAAATAAGAAAAAGAAAAAGAAAAGAACTTTGTGTTCCTTATTTCTTAGGAAAACAACGGGACTCAAATGAAATATAGTGTTCAGTTTCATACATGGTCGAGCTTATAGGAAGCAAGTCACACCCACTTATATGGTATCGATTCGACGATATATTTAAAACAGAACTTCTTCCGGAGAATGAGGAAGAAATAAATTGTAAAGCGTAGTTTCACTCTCTTCAAAACGATCAGCCCTTATCAACATATCTCACTATAGGTAAATCATAATAAAGTAAAACAACTTAGATGATTTTAAAAACTTAAGAGGATTTATCGATGGCTTGCATCGACAGTTGACACATGAAGTAAAATGTAATGCACGAAAACCTTAGAAGATGCTAGCCATGTAGCTCAAATATATGATGATCATTTCCATATAGATACGAAAGTGACTGAAACTAAAATCGAAACAATCTACTTTGGTAAAAGGGAGAGAAAGCTAGTTAAGAAAACGATTTTTTTTTTCTTTTTTTAAGAATCCATGCATTGTGAGGCTAGGATCAGTTAGGCCACCAGAAGGCAATTGCATTATACTTTGAACATTATACTTCAAAGGGTCAACTGAATAGTTGCACTAGTAAGCGAAGGGTTGTATTTGTTTAATATGCTTGTAATCGCTCAAAATCTATCAGTACTTTCTATCCAAAAATCTATAAGACGCCTCGTAGTTTCTTGTACTAAATGGAACCCCTAAACTAGTTCCTTTCCTTCTTGGAGTGTGGATAGAAGAAGAAGAAGAAGGATTGAGCCGCCGAACTCTATTTAGTACCCTCCGATGTGCATTTGCTTAATAGAACCATATTCCTACTATTCATGATGTCTACTGGTTGAGTCTACAATTTGTCGATGCACATTTTTAAAGTGTAGAAGTCCCAGGTTGATTATTAAATAAATTTCTCAGAAAGTAGCAATAAACAATATGAAGTATGCGATGATCCTATAACTCAACAAGGTAGATCTAGAGCAATTGTTTCCCATATTGCGATGTAAATGAGGAATAGGAAGAAAAAACATAACAGTCATCGTACTGTTCTCGTGAGACTCTCCACTATCGAGCCCTTGGCAACGAAAATAGAATCGGGTTTCTGGTTGAAAGGGAGTGAATACAACAGCGAAGGGAAGTGAGGATTGGTTTCAACAACAAAATAAACTTGTTTAGGAACAGATACGAAAGAGATTACAAAAAGTTGAAAATATTGAAGAACGCTGGCAATATTTGTGGGGCATTTCCTTGGTGCAAGTGTTGTTGCCTGTCCATTGAATATGTTGGTCACATCTTCTTTAGTTGTCCCAACTCCAATAGACTCTGGCAGATTGTCGAAAAGAAAATTAGACTTTTCTTTAGTTGTCCTAACTCTAATAGACTCTGGCAGATTCTCAAAAAGAAAATTAGACTTCAGAAGCATATGAGTTGGAAACAAGCTCTGGTGGGAGAAGCGATCGGCTCCTCAGAGACTCTCTGGAATGCCATCAGAGGGGAGGTCCTCTGGAAGATCTGGTGGGAAAGATGTGCATATAACTATGGGGACTCCCCAAAAGAGTGGTTGATTGAGAAATCAATGTTCCTCCTCGGTAAAAGAATTGCAAACTATAAGAAATCCCTCCCCCCCTTCAGGCAACATAAAGTGCTCCTTTTGATCAACAACAAGCTTAAACCCAAGTGGGTCCCACATGAGGGCAATGAGAGGGTGATTAACCTTCTTTGTAATGCCTTATAAGCTTTGTAAGATCTACCCCTGCTCTTTGGGATTTTGGGGGTCCCGTGGGCACTAGTCTCCTTCACTTGTACTTTTCTTTTCCTTTTATTTAACACAAGTTTCGGAGAGTAAGCTAAAACCAACTTTTATATTAAAAAGAAAAATTAAAGAAGTTAGAGTCTAGGGTAATCACATCATCAGAAGAAGAGAACATTCTAGGCAGTGTAGTGATTGACCAGGTGAATTATTGGTGTCTATGTGTAAAACTATGCAGTATGAAATTAAGCTAGAGTTTCGATCCACTCGCTCGGTAGAAGATTGAGGAGAACAATCGGTAATTTAAAACTGGTATCCCGAATATTATGGGGACCTAGATAGTCACTTTACAACATGGGATTCCTTTATCTTTGAGAGGGAGATCTTGTGGAAAAGAATCGAGGCACAACCCAGCCGAAATATGAAGGAGAAATTACTTACGTAGACCCTATTAATATAGACATATATATAGTAGATCACACAAAAACCACTATCGGAGATACTACAACCACTCCAAACAATACTGCAAATGTTTTGGTCTTGGAAAATTTACCACATGCACATGCTAAACACATACGCAAGTTCACTTTCCCAAAGTCTAATAGTGCTCTAAGAGATGACTTAGATATCCATGTTCAAGCCTTTAAGGTTAACTCTTATGATCCTAGGATCGAGAATCATGAATTAAAATTTCAAGTGCTTGTGGCTGAATTAGGAGGTGAAATTGTTATATGGCTAACCGAATATCTGAAAATAATATGGAAAATTATGAAATGTAAAAACACTGACATCTAACAAAGATTTTTAAAGAATAAGATTCCTATATTATTATTTTCAGCGTTAAAGTATATGAAACAAAACTAAATGGCCAGACAATAAGCTCGTATGGAACCATGTTCTAGTGTTTGATGGGATGATTTCCTCAAACGTATTTAGTACCAAGAAAAACACTTGAGAAGTAGTTTGTAGAAGGTATATTGCCCATATTGAGGGAAAATATATTGTTGTATGCTATTGAACCTAGTAGGACTTTAACATAATTGGTATAGTGAGTTCTTTGGAGCAATAGTTAGGGCTACGCTTGACTAAATATTTCATAATCATTGATCAAACAACATTAGAACCATCTACAACGTAGGTGTCAATATATTAATTAATCCAATTGTACTGTACAAAATACATCAATTCCGATCAGAATGCAATAGCCTATGTTTTTTTTTTAATTTAAAGGAAGTTCGGCCTTAACCAATACCCTATGTTTTGAAACTAATGTTTTGTGCCATATGTAATATGGAAAATCATAGCATGGAGAGTTATGGTCCTAATGGATGAAACAACTCCAAGCAAACATCCACTAATCATGTCCATGTTCATTATAATGGCCGTAACTAGTTTCCTCCAAGAGTAAACTGGGTAACACAAACCCAAGGAGGAGAAGGAATTTCAAACCAAATAAAAACAAATTCATCTCTACAAAAACAAGGTTACCAAAGGTCCATTGCCAGAATATAGAAAATGAATTGGACCAATAGGATGTGGTTATTAAATTTTTGCTTGAAATTGATCATATTGACCATATTGTCCGAATTCGCGAGAATATGATCAAAGAAAGAGGGAAAAAAAAAAGCAGCCACGATGAGAAACATGGTGGAACTTACATATATGATATCTACCATAAGCGTACTAACACATTTAGACATGTATTATGATGCACACAATGGCCTAGATACCTCCAACATATAGGAACAATGTGCTTTGTATTAGTAGGTTTTGAAATGGCGAATCAATGGTCTTGTGTATTTTGTGGCAATCATGCCATCTATAGGTGTATCATAGGGTGCTGAAATAAACTCCCGAGAACCACTCCTATATAGGAGTCTTTCTTAGAGAAAAACACTATAGCAAAACAAATAGAAGAAAAACACTAGAGAAACAAATAGAGTCTAGAGTAAATGGTTATTTAGTAGACGTTGAACTTGACATAACAATATAAACCTAACATTGGGACTACTATTAGAATTAATACCTGGATTCGCAAGGAATATAATGAATAAAGTTTCTCCTTAGATATTGGGCGTGACACCTTTCACCTTGAGGGTCTTAGACGGCACAACAACAAGAGTCTTGATAGAATCGTGAGATTCAAGAGGAATGTGGACTTTCATGGCACATTTAATAGGACATGGTATCTAGATTGTTCGAGTTTTAGGTAGGATCTCAAGTTCCAATGTGTTTGGCATCCCCTCATCGAAGTTTAAAAGTTGGTTCTTATGTGACAAATCATCCGCCAAGGAGTTTGGACCAATGTAAAATCTAACAGAATTTGCAGAGTCCCTCCTTGGTGTAAAAGATGCCATCATGATGATGAGGACTTGGGAAATCTCTTGATTTCTTGCCCCAACTCAATGTCATTCTAGGGAGCCCTTGAGAGGATCATTTTGCTTCAAGGACAAATGAACTAGAATCAAGTGCTATTGGATGAAGCAATCTATTCTTCCTCAACATCTTGGAATGCTATAAGAGGTGAGATCATCAGGAAAATGTGGAAGGAGGAGTGTGCCACCAACTTTGGTGCCCCCCTAAAGAATGTTTGATCAAAAAATCTATTTTCCTTTTAGTCAGAAGAATTTTCAATTGTATGAAGCCCCGACCATTAAGACATCATATAGTGCTTTTCATTGAGAGAAATGAGATTAAAAGCAAGTGGGCCCTCATGAGGAGGATGAAAGGGTTATCGACCTTTTTGATAATGTCTTCTATAAATTTTTTAGCAACCCATGCTTTGTGGCATTCATGGGCTCCCATGGGTGCTAGGCCCTTTCACATGTACAATTGTTCTTTCTATTAAATGAAGTTTGGGATAGGAGAGTATCGTCGAACATCGTTTAAGTAAAATAAATAACCCACTAGCAAAATTCATCAGATATCCAAGTATACAAAGTAGAAGTTAAAGAAGCAACGCTTGTAGATTGTGCAACATCTTTTATTATGGTATTCTACATAAATAAAGGCATTTGAGTTAACATCACTACTTTTCACATTTTCCGTCGTATGGGGAGGAACGACAGCCATCCAACACAACTTTATATTTGAATGGATGATTAGTTTCTCATACAACCCATAGGCTTGATTAGAGATATTCAGATGTGTATAGAACATGTCATATTTAACATAACCTTCTCGGTGATTGAGCTAACTAAAAAACACGATCAATATAATTTGCTAGTTGGAAGGAGCAATAATCTTAACACTAACTCGATGTCATCCCGATTTTTAGGGCTATGTAGAATCTAACCTCGAGAGAGTAGAATGAAGATTTCACAAAACATACTAAACCGAATTCTTTGGAAATTTGTATACATATTTCAAATAGGGATACTTTAAGATGAATGATTTAGAGCTCTCTAGAGAGAATAGCAATGATCAAAAGAGTATACGTATTGCATCAAATCAACACTCTCAAAATGTAGAATTTTTTTAGAGTCGTGACATAGAAGCTCAACTTTTTATTTATCCCTTTTAATAATAAATTCAAATAAAAAAATGAGCAATTTCTTTGTTGTGATTGAATGGATCTACTTTCCTACAAAATAGGAAAAAGTAAAGTGATCTAATCTCGATCTACTTCTGGTGCTTGACTGATTGACTCATTGATCAAGTTACAAGCACCTCTAACTTATGATTTTTGAGCCTTTTCTTTACATTTTTACAACTGCAAAGCTCTAGGTTTTTACAAAAATAAATTATCACAAGAGATCCTTACAAAAATGCAATGGAAAATGAATATTGATGAAGAATCTCTTTTTTCGATATTTTTGACACATTTCAAATGATCGATTGATGAGATAGGTTAAATCCACCTCAAGGGTAATGCAAGCTTGATGTTTCCAAACCTCCCCCTCAAACTAAAGTACATTTGAGTCTTCATTCTCTGATAGGTTACATATCGATCATAGATTTGAATCTATATAGATTTATCCCATCAAGTGGCTTTGTCATCATATCTGCTATTTGGTTCTTAGTAGGAACAAATGAAATGAGCAAATTTCTATTCCATAAGCTTCTCTCTTGAAAAGTGGTGATGAACATACATGTGCTTTGTCCTTGCATGGAAAATTGGATTTGTAACTAAATGCATGGAACTTCCATTATCTCGAAGTATGTGAGGTTCAAAATTTATAAGTCCAAAATCTAAGTGCAACGCCTTGAGCCATATTGCTTTTTAAGTTGCAATAGTTAGACCTCTATACTGTGATTCAATTCAAGATAAAAAAACTATTCGCTACTTCTTGGAACTGCAAGAAACTAATTTTGAACATGCAAATGCTAAGTATCCATAGATACTTATTCTATCATCCTTTGCTCTTGCATAATCTATATCTTAATAGATTTTGATATCTAAAACTGAAGAGTATGCATAGTAGATACCTTCATTAAGTGTCCTTTTGAGGTACTTGAGTACTATCTTTGCAACATCCATATGTGGCCTTCTAGGTGAGTGCATGAACTCACTAAGCACTCCCACACTATATGATATGTTTGAACTTGTGTGAGCAACATATATCAAGCTATGAACTAATATTTGGTACTCTTCTTAAACACTTAGTTTATGGTTCAACTCCAAAGGTATACCTACAAGCTTGGTGTTTTCCATTTTGAACTTGAGAAGTAAGTCTTGAATGTATCTTCTCTGAGCTAAATACATCCCTTCATCTATATAAATCACTTGCATAGATAGGAGATATGTGAGATCACCTAAATCACAAATTTTGAACTCTTCTTGCATGTGTCTTTTGATCCTTTGAATCCCATTCATGTCATTACCTCTCACAATAGCCTAATATGCATATACACTAAGATAGATAATCTCATTATGATCCCTTTTGATGAATAATGAAGGATATGTTGCTAGGTTTGAGCCCTTGATCTTCAAGATATATAACCAACCTATAATTCCAAGCTCTAAGAGCGTCTTTCAATACATACAATGCTTTCTTAAGTATGCAAACATAAGCTGTATGATTAGGCTTTTCATAACCTCCAGGTTGTGACATGTATAGCTCTTCACTTATCAAACCATTTAGAAATTAAATTTTTACATAAAATTTGAGGAGTCTCCAATTTCTTGCAAGAACTACACTTATCAATGTGACAATTTTAGTCATCTTTGCAACTCATGAGAATGTTTCCTCATAGTCTAAAGCATGAGTTTTGAGCATCCTTTAGCAAATAATCTTGCCTTGTACCTACAAATGTCACCATCTAATTTCCTTTTAAGTTTATCTACCCATCTAGAACTCAATTACCTTTGGATTAGATGACATTGAAACCAATTCCCAAGTATCCATCTCCTTCAAAGCATCTATTTCTTCTTCCACATCCTTTTCTCAATTATGGTTTGTTTGAATCTTCGTAGATTGAGATTTATTCTCAAATTGAGTCCTTTTCCAAGTAGATTGGACGTTTGTAAAAGTGTGTAATAATATCCATACCTTTTTGGTTGTTTCTTCTCCCTTTTTGACATTCTTGGTGCTTACTTGGAGCATTCTCCATGATCTTTAATTTTTTCTTTGCCTCTTGACTTCCATAGCTTGTAATCTTCTTTGGTTTTATCTTATTCATCACTTGTATCACTTTTAGGATCCTTGACATGTGTATCATTCTTCCTTCCTAATGGATGGAAATTAGAATCCATATCATATGGTGGAGTTACCTTTTATTTCTCTTCATCATACAAAGACCCGTGTTCTTTAAACAAAACTCTACTTGAAGTGAATTGCTTGGTTGAAAGATTGTACAACCTATAAACCATCTGATTTGAGTCATACCCAATAAACAATGCCTTTTTTTCCCTTTCATCTAGCTTACCTCTTATTTGTGATGGTAAATGAACACAAAATAAACAATCAAACACCTTGCAATGTCTATAACTAGGCCTTTTTCCATACCATGCTTCATAAGGAGTCATATCTTGGAGTGATTTGGATGGTAGTCTATTCACAAGTTACATAGCAGTTGAAAGAGCTTCAACCCATAGATAATGTTGCAACCTCTTCTCTTCAAGTGTTCTTCTAGTTAATCCAACCAATGTCTTGTTTCTTCTCTCTTCCACTCCATTCAATTGAGGAGAGTACCTAGTAGTCACTTCCCTCTTGATAACTTTATCATGCAAGAAATCATAAAATTATTTAAAGACGTATTCTCCCCCTCCATCAGATGTTAACTTCTTGAGTGATCTACGTGTATGGTTCTCCACATGTGCTAGGTACTTTTCAAAGCAATCAAGAACTTCATTCTTAGTCTTGATAAAGTATCAAATAGTACATTTGCTATCTTCATCAATAAATGAGACATAATACCTTGATCCTTCTGATGAAGGTTATTTGCTTGGCCCCCATACATCTTTTTGTACTACGTCCAATAAGTTCTTGTGGATATAGCCTTTGTAGTTCAATGGTTGTATTTGTGCCTTGCCAATCCCTCATGCAAAACATCTCCTTATAATGTTTTGATTTGATATTTTTTGCATTCCTAGAATAGTTTGATCCCCAAATATATCCTTCAAGGTTTTGTCATTCACATAAGCTAGCATCTTATTCCTCACTTGAAGCTCAATGAGGGTTTAAGACCCAAAGTTGAATAGAGCTATGTTTCTGGTTTCTCCTACTTCAAAAGTGAAGATCCTACTATGTATCTCCCCTCTCATTATTTTCTTTGATCCTTGACATGAATCCTCCAGAAAAATCTCCATGTTGCATGAACCTAACTTCCAAGACTTTCTCAATTATGTATCCTACAGTTATTAGGTTCTCTATAATAGTGGTAATATAGAGTACATTACTCAGAAATGTTTTTCCTACCATTTATAGCCTTCAAATTACCAATATTCTTCTCATTATGCTTTGTGTCATCCCCTATTTGTATTTCATGTCTATGCTTTTGACTTTCCAAATAATATAAGAGAGTTGTGTTGCCTGCAATATGACTTGAACATCTTAAATATATGCAAAATAAATTATCATTATGTTTACCTTCCTTCTAGCTTAGATTCATCAAAAGTAATGAGTCTTCATGTTGTTGATCTTTAATTTAATTTTTGAAGTCCCTTCTGTTTTGGCCTTTATTGTTTTTGTTGAAGTTGTGTCCCCCTCTACCTCTATTGCTGCCATATCCACCTCTTTCACTTTTTTCTAGGTCTTTCCATTGAAGCAACCATTTTGAGTGGTGTGGTTGGTTTTATCACAGAAGGAACAATTTTGAACATTCTAGCCTTCTTTTTCAATCTTTGGTCCTTTGTTCTTCCCTTTCCACTCTTTCTTGCCTACAAAGTTTTCTAGAGAAGTCTCCTCTTCATCATCTTCCTTCTTCTTGCCTTTCAGCTTCTTGCCTTTCTTACCTGCATGTAGAGCAATAATTGAGTTATATTGATAGGATTTAACTTCCTTTATGCTATTTTTGGCTTCTTGATTGAAGATTTGTCTAAGAAAGATGTTCAAGTCTGGAGTTTGCACATCCATTATGAGATCATATATAGTGGTGAAAGATTTCCATTGCTTTTCACCTCTAATCCCCTTCACATATGCCTCATTAGCTTGTTTTCAATCAGCTCTCCAATGGATTCCAATTGATCAACAATATCCTTGATATTTGTAACAAACTTCGTGATGGTTTGCCTTGGAGTCTTTATCATTTGGTCGAACGCATTCAAGAGATGATTCTTCCTTGCCTTTGTACTATCAAGAAAGAGAGTCTCTAGGATATCCCAAGTCTCTTGCGATGTCTTGCATCCTCTAATATGTGGGAAGAGAAAGTTAGAGAGAGATTTTAGTATGTATAACCTTGTTTGAGCATCCCTTTCACACAAAAGTGTGAGCCTATCTATTTCTTCTTGAGTAGGTCCTCCTTTGGATCTTTGAATAGGCATTGCTTCATCACTTGATACAATCCCATATAGATTTCTTCCTTGTAGATAGGACTCCATTCGGATTTTCCAATATGCATAATTGTGTCTATCAATCTTATCAACACTTGATCAAAAGAAATATCCCATCTTGAAGTTGCTATCATACTGCTAAAAGAATTTGGAGATGTTTGGTGATCTTAGAAGTGGGGTGGCTAAGTGGAGAAGATGGTCTATAAAACTAGCATAGGTCCTACCCTAGCTCTTTGAAAATGAAAAATAGACCTTCTAAGCTTGTGATTAGTGTATTAAGACCCAATACATACTTCAAATCATCAACCAAAAAAAGTGTATGCAAAATAGATAGATTTAAACTTTGACTCGCTCAGAAAATCTTCTAAATTTGAATGGAAGTTATGACTTCGAGCACTTAGAGAACCTAGTACATTTACAATTGGAACACATCCTCTTACAAGAGTGTCATACATAGGGTTCGCTTGCCATGATGCATAAAAACCCTAATTTACACCAACCAATGAAGGAGCAAAAAGCTTAAAATTGTTTGGATGTCATCTTGATTTTTCAAGGCTATGTAGAAAATGACCATGAGATAGTAAAATGATGAATTGGTTGAAATTAATGAGCCTTATGCTTTGATAATTGTTATACATAATTTGAAGAGTGATAGATTACACCTGCATACTTAATCACGTGATTTGGAGTTGTGTAGAGAGAATAGAGGCCTCTGCAAAATGACTAAGTCTAAGAAAGAAGGACTAGAGAATAGATATGGCACCACGCAATGATCAAAAGAGTATACTATTGCATCAACTAAACACTCTTACAATCTAAAACGTTTTTAGGGTCTCTAAATGGACTCACAAGAATGTATCCATGCTTTTTATTCATGAATTCATATTCGAAAATGAGTGGATTTGTTTGTTGTGATTGAGCTGATGTACTTTCCTACAATCTAGGAAAAAGTAAAGTGATATAATCTTGATCTACTTTTGGTGGCTGATTGATTGAATGATTGATCATGTCACACACACCTCTAAATCATGCTTTTTGAGCCTTTATTTACCCTTTTACAAGTGTAAAGCTCTAGGCTAAAAATAAAAGATCACAACAGATCCTTATGAAAATATGATAGAAAATGAATACTCATGGAGGACCTCTTTAAGAGATATCTTTGACACATTCCAAATGATGGATTGATGAACTCATTCAAATACACATCAGTCATAATGCAAGCTTGATGTTCCAACACACCTATACGTAGTCAAGGAGTGGACTTTAAGTGGGCTAGTCGCTCGATTAGTCCTTCTTTTAGAATAATTTGACTATGACATAGTACATAGAGCTTGCGCTTCCCATGCCATTGTGGATTTTTTTATCTTGTCTTGATTTCAAGAAACCGCCAAAAGGCACATATAATGAAATTTTCAAATGATTGCCTTTCGAATTTTATATTGGAATCTAATCGATATTCATGACCGACTAATTGGTACGAGGATATGGTAGCGTTCCTCCCAAATTGAGTCATGTCTTCAAAATGTATGCATCTTTTAGGTGTTAATTTGCACGCTATAGCCAATCATTTTCGTAAATTTTCAATAAGTTATACTACCATTATATATCTAGAGTTTTTTTACATTGCGTTTCATTCCATGAGGTACTGACAATAATAATGGAGGCATATGACGAAGTATTTGGAATCAGCTTGAAAGAGACGTTACCTTGAAGAAAATTCTTGAAAATGGTTTGCAATGGCCTACAATGCCTCTAATGTACTTACACATGTATTTTTTGTTGTGTAACGGAGTTTACTTAGAGTTTTGGAGTCTATCAATCAAGCACCTATTTTAAGCAAGCCCCCTACTTGCTTCCATCCCTACTTTGGTCTAGGATATCTCACAACCTATGTATGTAGTGATTAGTTTCTATATCTCTAAGTTGTGTTCATCGGTTCCCCTATTTTAGAAACCCATTCCATGCGATTTTTCTCTTTTTGGATCGATCATGTATTCTTTAGAGTTGGGTTAAATCTAGGGATCAAAATCTTCATATTCTTTACGTTATTGTGTTTGGAGTGAAAGTGTGTCTCTAAATAGGTGTGTGAGAGCGTAGGCAAGGTACCCTATTGTGTAAAAAACTCCATTTAATTGTGCGAATCCATTTGAGATGAGGGTTTTCTCATTTCAATGCTCTCTTAGTCTACTTGGACGGATCAAAAGATCTTTGGAAATATCTACAGTCTAGCTTGGGAGTACACATTATACTTCTAGTTATATAAGGATTTTCCGAATCTTCCAACCATGGTATCAGAGCATGTTGAAGTGCTTGAAGGAAAACTATGAAAAAGAAAATGAGCTACTAGATATGGTGATTCAAGAGATTTTTTAACCAAAGGGAGATGGAAAAAGATTTTCATCAAGTGGAACACTCAATCCTCATAAGGATCTATTAAAAGAGTAAAAAAGCTTAAGAAAACCAAGATATGGTTGAATTCAACACCCAAAATGAGAAAATTTACAAGGGTAACTATAAGACTTGGACGCTTATGATGTCAAACACCCTCACAGGCAAAGGCCTTTGGGTATGATGAAAGGGATAGATCCAATACCTAGGTTGGGGGATAATTGAACCAATAACTACTTCATAGTATTCAAATAACGGAACGAGCATGACATAAGTTTAGTCTCATTGTTTCACAATGCATTAGCCACAATACCATAGGACACATTCAAGACCTAGACTCAAGCATGAGAGTTTGGGAAACCTTGGAGGGGCTTAACTCTACTAGTTTTAAAGCAAGGAAGGTTCAACTAAAAATTGAGTTGAGAAATCTAAAGAAGAACTTTGAGATCAACGACTTCATCGTCATATTCAAGGAGCTTTTGGATGCATTGAGATCTATTAGTGGCCACATAGATCATGATGATCAAGTTGATTATACTTTCAATGGTTTAAGGGATGATGAGAAGTTGAAACTATTCACAAGTTTAGTTTATGTAGGGAAGAAACTTTCAAATTTTGAGCAGTTATTTTTTCTTATGGTAAGCAAATTAATGACTACAAATAGAGCTTCATCACAAATCAAGGATTCCCAAGTGTCTTATGCAGGCAATTTTTGGAGCAAAGGATGAAGAGGAAATGAATTCAAGGATATTAGAGAAAGGTTTAGCAGAAGACAAAGCAATCAATGACATGAACACAAAGGCTCTTCACATAGAGTAAGAGGAATGCCGAGAGGAAGCTGAAGACATGAACAATCAAGAAGCCAAGACCGTGAAGGATGCTACATATGTAGATGCCATTGAAATTATGCGAGGGATCTATACAAAGGGAGAAACCAAACCAGCTACGAACAAGGTTTAACTTACAAAGGAAAAGGTAAGTATGCATCAACAAGCTCTTAGAAAGAAAATGGTGAGCGAAAGGAAGATCTACACATGGTACAACCTAAACATATGAAGATCTATATCATCTTGATTCTATTCATAGCTTGAAGAAGGACATGTATGGTCTTAAGCAAGAACCAAAGGCTTGGATTCAAAGGCTTTTTACTACCTTGAGAAAAGGGAATACACATAAATAATATCAGATCCCTCACTCTTTGTGAAGAAGGAAGGGAGTAAGGTTGTATTTACATGTACATAAGTGCATGATCTAACTATAATAGGTAGTGATCATACATGAATTAAAGACATCAAGTGGAAACTTGGGAAGGCGTTCAAGGTATCAAATTTGGGTAAGCTCAAGTAATTTTAAGCTATTGAATTTTTTTTGCAATGGATGGCATATATCTTTTCAAAAGAAATATATATTGGATGTATTCTACATGGCATGGAAGAATATAAGGTACTCACTTAACCTATAGATTAAAATGCAAAGATAAGTATGATGGATGGTAAAATGCCTGAGGAATTAGCACTATATGGAAGCTTGATTGGTTTTTCAATCTGGGAAATGATGAATTGAATACACCTATCATATGTGGTAGGACTACTTGCTCAATTTATGCATGTATCCACTTAAGAGCACTTAAATGCAGCCAAGAGGGTGCCTAGATATGTCAAGTATACAATCAATCATGGATTGTTTTATAAGTATGAAGAAGAGTTACCACTTGGAGGATGGAATGATGTTGGATTGATAGGTCCTATTGATGATAGAAGAACACCTTCAAGGTATGTATTCCTGCTAGGAAAAAAATACTATCTCATGGATGTCACACAAGTAACCCACAATGGCATTTTCTTCAAAGAAGGCTCAGTGTAGTGTATTGACTCTGACTACATCTAAAACTATCTAATATAATAAGCCACTAATTGATTTGGATGTAGAGATTGGCCAAATATCCATTTATGTACATAAATACTAATCTATAAACTTGGAAAATAACCCAACGTATCATGCTAGGAGTAAGCATCTTCACGTGCAATAGTTTTGTAAGATAAACAATTGCTCATCATGAAGTGGATGTTCATTTTGTGACAAAAAAGGAGCACATTGTAGATCTATTCACCAAATATTAGTAAGTTCATTAACATGATGATCTTGATGGACATATACATTTCCTACCTAAGCTTAAAAGCGAGTGTTGAAAAGGAATGAGCAAGCTTAGAAGATAATTTGGATATTCAAAAAATGAACCAACACTTGGATAATGCTGAATACACGAACACTTATCTATTTGAAGTGAAGTAAAACACCAAAGGACTTACAAGGCAGCGCGAAGGTGAGTAAGAGCAAATGGAAAGCTAAGAGTTGAGGAAAGGGTAGATAAAGCGTCACATATTTACATATACATGAAGAAAAAGCACATTTTTTGGTGCTAGGAACTCATTTGAAAGACCTAGCGCGTGCCTAGGGACCAAAGGCGCATCCCCAAGCAGTAATAGCACCTTATCATCACTCTACATTGGTTTTTTGATAATTTACATGAAGTAGATCCTATCTCTCTAATGTAGTGTGTCTGACATAGTTAAGTTGTAAGAATTGTTTCTTCATGTGTATATGTAACGATCTTAAACTTTAATGAATTGTTATCTTTCATAGTGTATGTGTGTCAAATATCTCATTCGAATCATTCTATTATGATAAGTTATTGCTAAATCTATAGGCTAAATTTCTACATTTGTGGATAGACACATAGTCTATTATAGAACATAGAATTACCTTACCTGTACGAACTCAATTTAAGTGACTACTCGCTTGTTCTAAAGCTAAAAAGGAGATCTAATTGGGATCATTGTGATTTTATTACAGACGTAGAGGATTTATTCCTCACATTTTTGAAAGCATAGAATGAAATGGGATGTCATGTCTCATGGAAAATATATCCTTATGTGTCCCTTATCAAGAGCCACATCGCGCAAGGGGAAGTCTTGACGCCAACGAGGCTTTAGGTTAAGAGTTTTCACAACTAGAAAAATATATAGAACAATAACAAACGAAAATGTGTAAAACGAGAGGAAATGGATAAAACCCTTATATTATATCAAAATGATTCAAGTGTTAGATATATTTATACTACACCCTCACGTAACCACACATTATCCATGGTGCTCCGATTTGTGAGGGCTCATTTATGATACGATTCCATTTTGAGAGCCCAAATATTTGTGGCACCTTGAATTCCAAGTTAGATGCGTACATGTGATCAATGATGGTATTTAAAGATATCTTGATCCAAGCCATGAGATTACGTAGGGCACAAAGTTTTCGACTATTGCATTTCCATTCAAGATGAACGAGAGGGCCTTGTGAGACCTTAGAATTTACTTATAGAACCCTAATTGTGGGAGTCTCAAGGGGGCTTTTTCTCCTTGTATTGGAGTGGTAAAGAGGTTTACTAACAAAACTTTCAAATTTGTTTTGAAGGAAATTATGTTGATACTCACATATGAAAGAAGCCATGGATTATGATATCTCGTACTAGAAAATTAGTTTATAGACATTTCTAATATTTACGATGTCGTATTCTCTCTTGCATCATTAGGAAGGAACCAACTACTATATTATATTCACTAAGTACAAAGCTATTGCATCGTGTGAAACAATATGGTTGATGAGGACTCTATGGCACAAATGAATAAAAGAACATAAGGGTACAAAGGTAAATTGTGACAACCAAAGTTACATGGCCATCACTAAGAATCCTATTTTCCATGCAAGTAATAAAAAAACTAAAATCTAGTATCCTTATTTTGCAAGTTGATGGAGGACAAGATCTTCGATATAAGCTATTTTTGAACTAAAGAAAATCGATCACGAAGCTTCTTAGGAGGGAGATAACTTCTCCAAAGTCTCCAAAGATTAGAAGAGGACTAAGGATGGTGTTCACCCTAGGGTGGACATTGACTAGAGCAGGTGCTAGATATGTTGGATGATGAACACTTCTATTTTCACAATGAAAGCAAAAGAACCCTCCTAGAATCTTTATTTTTTAACACATTGGATCTATAATTTATGTTTTTCTATGCTTAGATTACAATAATGAAAATGAAACCTTAAGCACTCATAGAACACGTAGAGATCTTTGAAATCAGAGTTAAATCACTTCTTTTGGACACTAGATGATGCCTCAAGCAACTGAATCAAAATAGACTACTTGAACTCTTCATAGAATATTAGCTAATTACAAAGACACTATTCTAGAAGTTTCTCTAAACTTCTATAGGCACAGATCAAGAGCATTATATCCTTTTAATTAGAATTTATAAGCTTTCCAACAAGATGAAAATAAATAGAAATGGATAAAAAATGAAGGAGAAATAACAATTACGTGAACAAAGGGTCTATTAAGATCATGTATAGAGATAGACTATATAAACATGTAGTTTCTATAAAATATGCAGAGCATAGCTAGTACACGGCATGTTTTAGCAAGGGGACAATTTGCACATGCATTTACATGACTCTTAGCCATAACAAAACTCATTAGAGGCTTTAAAAGGTCACATAATCACATCATAAATCAAAAAACTATACATATCAAAAGGGGAGGTCCAATCACATCAAGAGGTAACCTATATCTTCTCAAATCAAATTTTTTCCATTATAGATATGATTTGGTGCCTCAACTCATGAAAATAATCCCTCTTTGAGTGTGGATGATGCAGAAGTGGAAAGTTAGGCCATGCTCCCACACTCTTGATCTTGAAATGCAACTTAACGTCTAGAACTCTCCCTCAAACTAAAGTCCTTTTTCCTTCATTGATTCATCCTATGTCTTTTATGCTGATTGCTTCCTTGAATCCTCTTAGCTTTGTACCTTCATGAAACTTTTTCATCATCCCTTGAATCTTCAAGTTGGTGTTCACATACCTTATAGATAGCTCTTCTTCAATCACATTTTCTCTAATAATGTGGTAATTAACATCTATGTTTTTGCTCCTTACACGAAACATAGGATTATTAACTAGGTATATGCTTGAAATGTTGTATCCATATAAAGGAAATGCCTCCAGTTCCACTTCCAGATCCTTAAGTAGCTTCAAAAGCCATAATAGCTCACATTTAGTGAATGCTAAACCTCTATACTCAACCTTTGTGGATGAAAGAGCAACATTGGGTTGCTTCTTATAGCTCCATGACATCACTTTTGTACCTATCATGAAAACATAACCTAATGTACTCTTTTGATCATGCTGGTTACCTACCCAATCAATAGCACTATATCCTTTAACACTTAGATGATCATCATAAGTATACAATAGACCTTGGTTGGTGGTGTGCTTGATGTGTCTGAGCACTTTTCTTGCTGCCATAAGATGATCATGCGTAGGTGCATATAGAAATTGAGAGAGTACACCCACTTGCATGTAGAAATTGAGAGAGAATACCCACTACCTATACAAGATTACGTTTAGTGATTGAAGCATAAATTAATGAACCAATTATGCTTCTGTATAGTGTAATATCTTATATTACCTCTCCTTGACCTACAACCAACTTTGTATTGGGCTCCATGCGCTAAGAAACTTGCTTACAACTACTAAAGCCAAACATGTATAGCACATCTAGCAACTATTTTGTTTGAATCAAGAATATTCCAATGTGTGCATACATTACCTCTATTCTGGAGAACTACTTTGGTGTTCCAAGATTTTATATCTTTAATAGTTGCAATATCCCTTCCGGTGATTATCAAATCGTCTACATAGATGCATATGTATATTGTCTTGTATCCTTGCTTATTCATGTAAAGTGTTGAATTTGAAACACTTTCTCTCTATCCACAACTTGATAAATAATATGCTAACCTCGGATTCAAGGCACTTAGGGCTTGCTTTGGTCCATATAAGGCTTTCCTTAGCTTGCAAAACAAGATTTGGGTGCCTCGTACTAGCAAATCCTTGAGGTAAGTTTATGTAGACTACTTCTTCAAGCTCTACATTGAGGAGGGAATTCTTCACATCCAACTGATATAAGCTCCACTTATTTGATGTGGACATTGCAATCAAAGTCCTATTTGTTGGAATCTTGTCCCACCTATTTCTTCAACCTCTAATGTACTTACACATGCATACCAAGGTGTCAACTCATAAAACACAACATCCGTACCTACCTTAAGCTCCATGGTCATGGCATTATAGATTTTATTCCCCTTTTCTTCCATAGAATATTCCACAAAGATACATCTTTCACATTTGGCATCTAACTTTGACCTCAAATCTTGACATGTACATAGCATATACAACCAAAGATTCTAAGATCTAAAATGCAAGATCTTATTCCAGAATATGATTCCATAGGGATTAAATGATATGTACATGATATAGCAAATATATTCATGATGTATGTGGCTGTATATATAGCATCTATGCAATAACAATGATGTATATTCATTTTGTTGAGCATACACCTTGCTACCTCTACCATGTGTCTAGTACTTCTCTTTCAAAACCATTTTCTGAGGGGTATACCTGCATGTAAATTGTCTGCTTTTGATGCCAATGACTTGCAAAAATTCAAAAATTCATGAAACAAGTACTCTCCCCCTCCATCAAATCTCAAAGTTTTGATAAACTTTCTAGACTCCTTCTCGACTTGTGCCTTGAGTTGCTTGAAGTAGTAGAACACATCTGAACTATTTCCAATGTAGTACAAGCATACCTTTCTTGACAAGTCATCATTGAAGGTTACAAAATACTATTTCTAGCAAGACATTCTTATCTTGCTAGATCCCAAACATCTATGTGAATGAGGTCTAAAACATTTAAAATCATGTAGGTACTCTTCTTGAAGGGTAGCTTTGATTGTTTTCCTTGTTGACAAGATACAAAAATTTCATGCAACATTTTAAATGTAAAATCTAGGTGATCCTCTTAGAAAGCTTTTACTTTTCATATCCTTGAACTTTTATAAGTTCATGTGACCTATCTTTTTATTCCATAGGTCCAACATTGTTGTCCTCTTCTCTCCATATGTGACATGCATTGAATGGTGTGGCTGATTTATGTCCATTGTGAACATTCTACCTCCCTTCATTCCTTTTTCTATGAGCTTCAAAACTTGCCCTTGCATCCTCAACAAAACATTCTATTTCATTCAGCCTAAGTTGGTAGCCCTTTTCTACCGTTTGGTCTACCAAAGTAAAGATTTTGGTAATACTAGGGATGTGTAATACCTCTAATTAACACTTTTCTATTTGATTCTCTTCAAAACTCATATCTCTCACATGTTGAATGGTATCCTTTGACTTGCTACCTATTTCCACATTTCCTTGATTCTTTGGGGGCTGCAAACTACTAAGAAGTTCCTTCCGACATGAAATTCTATTTGTACATCCATTCTCCACATAGCAATCATCTTTACTAAATTGAGTTGTATCTTCACCATACCATATGGAAAGTAAATAATCATTCCCTTGGCAAGATGATGTGTTAACGTAATTAAGTTTCCTTTATTAATATCTATGATAGTATTCATTTCAAAAAAGGGATCCAACTTACCACATACAAAAGCATCTATTTGAAGTGTGTTGTCCTCTTCTACCAAATCTTCCACCTCTTCCTCTATTTGTTTCTGTTTTACCTCTTTGACCTACATTTTCCTCTTTTCCTTGATCTCTTTGCTTGCTCTAACATCCTCCTCATCCTCTTGTAGTACCTCAATTATATCCTCCTCTTCCTCTACCTCCATACAATACTTTGCTTGTTATCCTTGGAATGATTACTAGAAGGGTTCATTTCCTCAATCACTAGGAGAGTGATAAGTTGATCAAAATGAGGATAAAAGTCCCTTACATATAGTGAATTTGCAAAGGCCCTCCATTTTACATCATCTTGGAAGTCCATCTAGGGTGTGGGAACAAGATCATCATCATCTAGGGCACAACCAAATGTCTCTAGTGCATCTGCAAGGTCTTTAACCTTTAATATGTGATCATTAAGACCTTCAAAGGGGCCTTTCCTTAGACGTTTTACACCATTCTTGACTATACATTTTGTAGCTTTTGTGGAGGTGGAGTACAATCTCTCTAAGCACTCCACAACTTCTTTGATGTACCCAAATCCTCAATATGTCCTATCATGGAGTTGCTAATACACCTAGATAAAATATTAATGAGTCTTTTGTTCCTTTCATCCCACTCTCTTACTGCTCTTCTCTATTCATTGGTTGGTTTGACTTATCTATATAGGAATTTGTTTTTCAACCAATCAAAAAGTCCCCAAAGACCTATCAGTATGAGATATATGCTCATTTGAAATCACCATGGTTAGTAGTTTGTCTTTTTGAGCTTCACAATTTGAGCATCGAGATTAGCCATGATGATTTATAGCTCTTTTGATGCTCCCTCTTCATGTAATGAATTTAGAATGGATGGTTTTTAACTCAAAAGATACAATTATTCATCTTGATGAAGTCTCATCTTTGATTTGGCAACTTTTTTGCTTCCCTTTGTTGTTGCTTTTTTCCTTCAAACATTGATGAGGTCTTTAATTCATTTGACTTGCTTCTTTTCATCTCTTTGATACTCCATTTATAGCTCTGATAACACTTTTGGAGGATAAACACTCCCATGTGCATAACGAAAAAAAATTGAACCCTCCTAAGATCTTGATTTTTTCAAACGTAGGATCTCTATTTTCTTAATTTCTTTGAGTACATGCAAAGAATGAGCATGAAAGGTTGTGGACTGAACCTATAATTATATAACGTTTAGATAAGAGTAAAATCAATTCATTTGGAAATTAGATGGTACCTCAACGAATCGAATCAAAACAAACTATTTGATCTCTTCATGCAATATCAACTAACTACACAGATACTATTTTGGACATTTCTCTCAACCTGTATAAAGATAGATCTCGAGACTTATATCAATCTAAGAAGAATATATAAGCTTTCCAATAAGATAGAAATCACTAGAAATAGATTTGGAATAAAGGAAAAATATTAATATAGGAAGAGGGGATCATGAAAGATAATCAAAAGAGATAGTGTTGATTAAAATGCAATCTTGCCAAAATATGTAAAGAATAGATAGTAGACGGTGTTCTTAAGCAAGGGGATAGCTTGGGCACACATTTCTTTTAATAATAATATAAGTCTAATATTATAGCCTTTAAAGGTCACATACTAACCTCTTCAAACAATCAGAAGCATATACATGCCAAAAGATAAGGTCCAATCATACCAAGAGGTGAGCTATCTCTTCTCTAGTTCCATTCTTTCCATTGTAGACATCATTTGATGCCTCAAACTCGTAGAAAAGCATATACATGCCAAAAGATAAGGTCCAATCATACCAAGAGGTGAGCTATCTCTTCTCTAGTTCCATTCTTTCCATTGTAGACATCATTTGATGCCTCAAACTCGTGGAAATCATTCTGCTTTGATTTTAGATGATGTGGAAGGTGAAATCTGTGGCATGTTCCAACACTCTGAGCTTGAAATGCAACTTAAGTTCCAACATGTATTGAATTGTGCACCCTCAAGTAACCACAAAATATCCATTTTGCTTTCACACCTAAGGCTACCATCATAAGGAGAAACCATTTTGAGAGGCCAAAAAGTCTAGAAACCCCAATTTCGTAGTTATCTCAGGTCTATGTGTGTTGGGAATTCAACTCTAAACCTCTTGGTTAGGAGTGTGATGGGATAAGCACTTGCCCCAAATGCCATGGTTCAAGATTACTTCTCTATCCTCTCTCTTGAGGAAAGGCTCAAACATCTCCTACTAGGATTATGTGAGATTCCTTCCCCCTTAGATTGAGCATTATTCTCAATGCTCATTTGTGGACCCTTCTATTTGAGTTCAAACCTTTTCCACACTTGACCACCTCCAATAACGTGAAATTCCAACACATGGACCTATTTTGGAATTATCCCACCCTTTGTTGGTGCCCAACGGCTGTTCTTGGCCAATTTCACAATCCCTTATGGTCGAGAACTTCCCTAATGCCCATGATTGAGGCTTTTTACCTGTATATTGCCCAAGTTTCTCCACTAGGCTTTGATACCAATTTTGTGAATTAAAGTCACCACTCCCACTAAGGAGTTTGATGAGCTGACCACTTTGCCCAAAATCCATGTTTGATGATTACTTAAGTAAAATGATCCTTTCACTATCGACATCTCAAAATTATTCAAATTTGCCATAGAATGATAGGAAACACATTTGTTTTGTATATTTTTATTACTCACAACAACTTAAACATTCATTGACTATAATAATTATTTTCAAGTGCTAGCTTGCACTTCATGTAACATGTAAGGACTTTTTTCCTAACCAAACAACCTATTTCTCATGAAATTTTATGTGATAATATGTGTTTAAAAGATCTTTATGTTTCCATAAAAACTAAATTAGTTTCATTTGAAAGTTAGTACAATACTATTGTGAACATTGCACATATCACGTATTTCACGTTCTACAAAACATTCGTGGCACCTCTAGAAGAAAGCTGGTTAGAGATTTTAAATATGTTCCAAAACACATGAAAATTGGATGAAATTAATGGAATGTATAAGCTACACTCTCAAAATGTGAATCATTTTGATATTCTATTATGTTGATAGTTTTTTTATGAGAACCACGCCTCAAATTATAGCAAAGAAAAATTTTATAATACGGACAAAGCAAGTAAAGAAGAAGGTTAGTAACCTTTTCTTCGACTTTATGGGATACGCGATTGTATTCACCTTGTTTTTTCTAAATATTTTTCACATGGTGTGTTAGTGGAGCGTATTTCTTAAAATTAAAAATCCTTTTACCTAGACAGAGTAGGGATTCCTCAATCAAGCATTATCAAGGAGTTTTGATGAAGTTTATGACATATCTTTTCTTCTAAATCTTCCTAAGATTCTTGTGTCTAATGAGATTCCATATGGCGCCCAATTTGTGAATTCCTTTGCGAAGAAGAGCTTGCTTATACTTAACCTAAAGAGGCAACTACAATAGCAATAAGAGACATTGAAAACTATGATAAAAATAGTGCTAGGAAAAGAAGACGTGTGCTAATTATTCTACTCTAATAGTGCCTCACTTATAGGACATTGTCCTATTCGCTTTGATATTGGTGCAAATCGCCTTGTGAACAATTTTCCACATAAGTGAAACTTTTTTCCCTTCATAAGTAGGTGCCAAAGAGACACAAATTTGTACTAACACAATATCCATGAACAATTGAAATGCCATTTCTTGTTGAGTCAATGATAGAAGTCTAAAATATGTTTGATACTAGGAGGCACCTTCATCTATCTATGATTATGCCACTAATAGGCCTCTAGGCAAGGGAAATCCTCACAAATCATTAGGTAAATTTGCTTCATCCCAAGAATTACTTCCATTTCTTAAGAGGCACAAATCTCTGAAATCAACTCTATGGTTGAGATCTACATCCTAAAATCATATCCAATGTCTTCTACCTTGGTTCTAGAGGAGTTTTCGCATGCAAAATACATTCTTTGAGAACCTTTGTTCTCTTTGGAGGTATCAAGGCTCAACCCTTTTTGTTCTAGTAATTGGGAACCCAATGGAGTCTTGAACTCTATTAGAAGTGGTCCACTTTGAATAATTACTAAAGGTGTAGAAAGACTTCATCTTGCTCCATCAAGTCATAATAAAGACAAGAGATATGAACCTTTAGGACTTATTGGGAATTGAAAGAAAAAGAAAATGATTAATTCAAGCCCTTACCAACCCAAAAGACCCATCAAAGAAAGAATATCAATGTTTCATACAAATTAATTTTGGCTTCTGATGGATTGTTATTACTTTAGCATTGAACCATCCATTTGGTAGCCAACTTTTTAGATTGTGCTTTCACTTATAGAGTATCCAAGAAATCAAATTTCCTTAGGGTAGAAAATATTTACCATTTGAGTTTTGACCCACCTCGTTATTTTGGGGTCTCTTGTCCTAAGGAACTTCTAGGAATTCCTCCCAAGTCAAATAACTATTTGTCCTTAGGTTTGTAGTAAGGTAAGAAGTAGATGATATCTATATTAGAACATATTGATAATCAACACTTGCCTAGCCGCATTAAGTTGCATATACTCTAATTAAATAAGCTTATTCTCTAGATTGCCAATAGCCAATCCCATCTTTTCCTCAAGCAGACATCAAATCCCATTGAGATGCCAAGAAGACAAAATAACTGATTCTTATGAGGTTTTTGTATCATTGGTGGAGACACATTTGTGGGGGTATGCCTCTCAAGGAAATGTAGGCTATGTTAGAGCAATTTACTTCTAGATGTTGAGGCTTCATAGAATGGGTCAAAGCATTACCAAATGTTGGACACATACTTAGAAACATTATGAAGAAAGACATTGGTTTCACCTGAAAAGAGACTTAGAACCATGGATTCCTAACTATGAGGGAGAGATAAACCAAATATGCACCCCTATTACACTTGATTATCTACTAGAAAACTAAGATCATGACCATCATTTGTAGAAAGCAACAAGAAAATCAAACAACCTTGTTGTTGAAAAAGAAGAAACAAGCTTAGAGGACTATTTGGATATTCAAAAATTGAACCAATTATTTGATCATGCAAGATCCATGACACTTTATCCATTTGAAGTCAAAGAAAACACCAAAAGACTTAGAAGGGAGCAGGAAGATCAAGAAGAGATAATGGAATGACAAACATCAAGCATATAGTAGGTGAAGAGTCACACATTCACATATACATGAAGGAAGGGTGCATGTTTGGGGCTAACAAAATAAGTGAAAGACCTACCAAGTGCCTAGGGACTAGGGGAGCATCCGGAATCATTACCATCAACATCTTTCTCTCTAGAAATGTTTCTCCTCAGCCTCATACACTAGACCCTCTCTCTCTCTAGCATATTATGTGAGACATACTCATCTTGTAAAAATTGTTTCTCTATGTATACATAATCTTGTAATATCATACAATTGAATGAGATAGTATCTTGAATACTTTATGTGAACCATATATCCAATTCTGATCATGATGCTAGTGTGCATGCTTTCTAAATTCCTATGACTTGAATTTTTGCACAGATGGACAAATAAGAAGTTGGTCATGGAATAGAGAGTTACCTAACCTATGCTCACTCAAATAGAGTGCTTAGTGACTCATTTGGAAGCTTATAGAGTCTTATAGGTGTAGAAAAATGTATAAAATCATTGGATTTTAGAAAAGGGATCAAATTTATTGATCAAGGTTGGAAACTTTTGGGAGGTAAGGAAAAATACTTGATGTAGATGTTGAAGACATAGGCATTACCAATAAATAAAGGAAGGCTTTCAAGGAGTGTGAGTAGAGGAATAAAATAGCAATATTCCTAATCTCTCTAGTCCTCTCTAACATCACTATTGGACATACACAAAATCTTGAGTGCCAAGGGTGTGTAGGATGCCTTGCAAAAGTTCTATGCAACCTCTACAAGAGCTAGGAAGATGCAGCTCAACAATGAGCTCAATACCATGAAAAAAAGAAGTATCCAAAGTGTTGTTCAATACACACTCAAAATCAAAGATGTAAGGGATCAATTGAAATCAAAGGGATGCAATATTTATGATGGAATCTTAATGGAGGTCACCCTTGATGGATTGAAATGACAAGACAAGTGGAAGTTAGTAATAATCAGTATCATCTATAGAGATCTAGTTCCATGCTTAGAAGACCTCATTCCTTGCTTGCTGGTAGACGAAGAATCATTTGCATATTCATCCCAACGGAATGATGCTCATGGGCAAGCCCTATACTCCTCAAAAGGCAAAGAGAGATGTGGGAAACGAGGAAGAGGGAGAGGCTACGACATTCACAAAAACCACCAAAGAAAAGATGAAGGAGAAAGATCAAATAATTTTACATCCCAATCAAATAGAAGATGTGGAGGCAACAAAAGAGGAGGCTACATCCCCCCACCTGCCCCCCAAAGATATGATTTTCTATAATTATTGTAAGCCAAATCATATAGCATTAGATTGCAACTATAGGGATTGTAAACATAGTCAAAGAAGACATGTTTATTATGGAAATGTTTCAAACACCAACACAAGTAATGATCATTTGCTTGCTAATGGTGATAGCAAATGGTACATAGAATCAAGGTGCAACTATCATATTTTTTGTGAGGGTGATGTATTCACCAATTTGCAGGTTCCAAGCATCAAAGGGTGTGCGAAGACAAGTGTCAACATTGACAAGTGCCAAGCAAGGTATTGAATGTTCCATCTATTACCAAGAGCCTTGTTTCAGTAGGGAAAATGATAGGGAAAGGTTTGGAGTTGATATTCAATGAAAAATGATGCTTTATATAAGGAACCCTGAAGATGGAAATAGCTTTGTTTCTCAAAAGAGAAAGGAAGGAAGAATGTTCACCTTGGATGTGTCTCCAAATGCGAGAAAGGTATATCATGGTATGATAGCTTATAAAAGTATTGATGAACTTTATCTTTGGCACAAAAGAAATAGGCATGTCAACATTCCTAAGCTAAGAAATATGAGCAAGGAGGATTTTGTAAGTGGGCTGCCCATGTTGGAGAACAAAGAGCTCCATTAGTTTTGGGATGCTTGTCAAATAGGGATGCAAGCTAGATAGCCATTCCAAAGGATCATACATAGGGCTGGAAATCTATTGGATTTTATCCACCCTAATGTATGGGAATCTTCCACAGATACATGAATAGGATGCCCTATGTATTTTGTCACATTCATTGATGATTACTGTAGAAAAGTGTTGATATACGTTATTAAAGAAAAATCAGATGTGTTCTCTATGTTCAAGAGTTTCATGCAATATTTTGAGAAGGAGACACATAACCATGTGAAAACCATAAGGTCAAATGAAGGGGAGAATATTTCTCTGAAGAATTCAGTTCTTATTTGTATGAAAATGGTATTTAAAGGAAATTTATGTGCATCTATACCCCCAACAAAATGGGGTGGAAGAAGGAAAAATAAAAACATGTTGGAGATACCAAGGTCTTTGATTAATGAATCACACATGCCTCTTTAGTATTGGGGTAAGCCTATTAATACATAGATTTCCTTGATGAATAGGGTACTTACAAATGTTATGCATTAATTGACTCTTAATGATGCCTACTATGGCAATAGACCAAGTGTGGAACATATAAAAGTGTTTGGATGTACATGCTATGTGCACATTCCACAAGATTGAAGAACCAAAGTTGAAGCTAAAAGAGTATCACCATAGGGTATTCTACTGAGAAAAAGCTTTAAAAGTGTTATAACCCTTACACAAAGAATTTGAATGTATCAAGAGATATAGTCTTTAATGAGTTCGAACCATGCTATGTAGACGAGTTAAACAAAAAGGTAATAAATGATGACTTGGATGATGTATTAGTTTGTGGTAAATGCTACACGGATGTTGAATAAATACAAATGAGTGGGCTTGAGGCTCCAAAGTTAAAAGCATCTATCCAACGACACTTCCTAGAAAGGAGAAGCCTATGATAGTCATTAACATCTAGGTACAAGTTTCTTATTGACTCTCACAATGATCATGAAGGCAATAGTGGACGCGCATAAGTCATTTGATGTGGCATCAAGTCTTAGTGATCCCTGAAACTTCTATTGAGAAGACCATGGAACAACCTTCTCTATCCATTTCTTTACTAGAAAGTCACCTCAAGCATGCGGAAAATGAAAAAAGAGTGCTTTTGCACGTGTTTAAAGTTCATAGAAGGATTCACCTGGCTATAGCTTCAAGTTATCCAATTCATCCAAGGCCCCCTCAAAAGAGTTGCTTGGCCAAAAGGTTTCATAGAAGGAAGTCTTCAAGGCATGTTGGTTATACCATTTGTTTGCAAGTTCGTGTTAGGTAAAGGGGAAATATACTAGCTTAGCATCCTCTTGATGTTCTAGCCCTTGTCCACGGTAGAACAAGATGAACATTATTACATGATGATCTCCATCTTCATTTACTAGACCTTTAAAAGTAGAGAACTTAATATATAACCTATACAATAGATTTGAGAGGTGTTCCATTGGTGCTTGAATTTCTTCTTAGGTGTATGAAGAAAAATCAAGGGTCCTTCAAGTCTTGTCTTTTACAACAGGTATAATGCCTAAATAAAATGACATATTTAGAGGGTAAAGGGGTGTTGCATTCACGAGATGTAAGTTGACTTGAATTTTTCGGGCTCTTATGTGCACAAAGAGGCTCCCTATCTCCTCAAGTAAAAGTCATGTACCCACTCAAAAGACTTAAAAGAATCAAGGAAAAAAAGTACAAGCAACCAATGCTTATGCAAATGATAGACTACACAGAACATGGAAGTGTCCCAATAAACATGCCAAACTATAAAAGGTGAAACTAGGACAATAGTTTTTGTACTGGTTCTAGCCAATGGGGATTCTTGCCTAGGGAAGCATACCCCCTAACATGTTTGTGTGCAAGAATATTACTTTACACTGAAACCATAGTAATGGAAAAATTACAAGAATAAAGATGAGAAAAGTCCAACCCCTTAAGATTGAGATTGATTATGTTAAGGAAAAATAACTTAAATGAGTATTCAATTTGGGCTAGTAGCCACTCAAGCTATTAGAATGCGACAACTCAAAACTTAAAAACAAGAGAAACAACAAAGTACTCTCTACAAATGAGATCTAAGAGACTCGAACTGAAATACACTAGCCCAGACTATTGAATCAAATTATCATGCTATTTGCCACTCAACTGAGAAGGTGATCCTTTGTATAGTCACGAAGGAGTCACCAATACCACATTGGTCCGAGTTGCAAAAATGTACAATGAGAAGCTAGTAGATAGCTCAGGTAGAGAGTGCAACTAAAAGAGAAACCACAATTAAAATAGAATAGACATATGTAAGGTGTTATGTATGGAGAAGAGCTAACACTTAGAGGTTCAAGTGATGCTGATTTAATAGGTTGTTTTGATGATAGAAGATCAACATTAGTGTATGTTTTCATGCTAGGAACAAAGGATACCTCATCGATGTTAGATAAGCAACCTATAGTTGCATTTTCTTCAATAATGGTTGACTATGGAGAATTGGCTCTAACAACATGTGAAGCTATGTGGTTTAAAAAGCTACTATTTGTTTTAGAAGTGAACATTGGAACCATCTCCCTTCATGGAGATAACATGTCATCTATACATTTCGTTCATAATGCAATCTATCATCCTAGGAGTAAGCACATTGAGATGTGTTACCATTTTGTAAGAGAAAAACTAGCTAATCATGAAGTGAATGTTCCTTTTGTGACTACATCTATGTAGGAAGTGTGCATTTTTGGGGCTCAATAGAGATGCGAAGGACCAAACGAGTGCCTAGGGACTAGAGGAGTATCCACAAGTAGTACATCCACCTTCTTACCTCTACAGAAAAGTTTTTCATAAACTTCATGCACTAGACCCTCTCTATCTAGTGTAAAACATAGTGTTCTTGTAATAATTCTTTCTCTTTGTGCATACATTATCGTATAGAGATATTATACTTAAATGATATAATATATTTCATAGTTTATGTGATCTCAAATATCTCTATGTGATCATGTGGCTATTGTGAGTTATTCTTGAGTCTCTTTGACCTAAATGTTTGCATAAGTGAACAAATAGGTAGTTTATCATAGAACAAAGAGTTGCTTGACCTATACAAACTCAAAATGAGTGAGTATTGGCTATTCATCAAGGTTAAGTACGAGACCTACTTGGGATCATTGTGCTTTAATTGCACACATAGAGGATTTATTTCTCATAATTCCTTAATAGATTTTTTTTAGGAAAATTTAAAGGAAGACTTGTCCATTGATTTATATCTATGCATAGACATTTGCAAGGAGCATGGAGACCATCTTTATAAATATTAGAGCAAAAGCGATATCCTTGAGCAATGAAGTATGTAAGCTCACTCACGTCCATCAAACATTTTGCCAAAATATATATCTATGAAAATCATTTTTATTGAAAGAATCCTTCCCATACTTAATTCCAACCCAAACATCAATGATATCGTTGAGAATAGATATGCCTTTTTTGAAGCCTTTCTTCCCTTCAAAAATCCAGTAACAAAGGTAGCTAACTATTTCGTTGGAAAAAAAACATTATCGAAGATATTATAATCTCTATAAAGCATGGTGTCTCGGCATCGATCTTAGATTTTATTCTTACAATCTTTCTTGCGGATAAGCTTAATAGCTCCTATAGATTTTGGTAAAGCACCAAAAATAACAGCCACGTTCCAGATAATGCAATGAGAAATCACCATAACATCCTTAAAGAATTTTAACAATTAATTCATGAGGCTTTATTGATTAGGGTTCTTTCCTTTAGACACGGAATCAATCATGTCAAAATTTTTCCCAACAGGTTACTAAATCATTAAGAAGCGTTTGATAGCTTGTTGAATGTTTTTTGATGTGAAACTTCAGATGATTGTCAAGAGCTTATTGTTGTGGGTAGAAATAGGAGTAGATATCCCACGGAGATGATTGAAATGATAAACTATCATCACGCAATTGTAATTTTCCATTAAGCATTCAACTCCATTTCTATCAATGATGTGTACAATAGATTGTTTTTTTCATCTTTAGAAGTTTCCACATTTGTTTAATGGGGTTGCTTGCTTTGCAAGAACTTGTTCTAATTAAATCATGATTATGGGCCTCAACCAAATTTTGATGGACAGGGCATTCCCACCAATATGTAAAGTATAGCTAAAGTTTCTTTCCCTTGATTTATTCTTCATATCTAAGCATGATCTTCACCCTGAGAAAACATTTTTGCAGGTAGATTTCCTTTTGTTGGTTCTGTCTCAAACTTGATCAATCATTTTTAGAAGTTTTCCTTTTCAATTATTTATATATTCTTGGTGCTCTTTTGAATGTGGTGCACGATTAAATGGGTCTGATTGGTCCCCAAATTCTAGCATTTGCGGGGAGAAGAGTGGATACTTAAGGAATTTTTCCAACTCAGATAGATCTCTTTCTAAACCAAATCAAGGAAAAAATCATAGGAACAACATGGGACCATAGAGCTTTCTTATTCTTCTCAAATGGTTTGAATGTTATCACAATTGGGAAGTGATCAGACATCAAAATGTCATAATTCGGGGGGAGGAGGGGATCCCCAAGTTATAAATGAGGCTCGAGGAAACATACCATCGATCACGTCTAGCTTTACAAGTTTTGTTGCTTGAAAGCAGGACAGCCCAAAAATGTTATGAGGATCTAACTAATTCATGTTTAGCAGCCTAAACCAAAGTGACGGAGAAGGGATGCAATCCAAAATAGGAATCAAGAATCCGTGTGTGGTGTGGATCAACTCAGGTAAACAAGAGGGACAAGAACCAAATTTCCTTAAAACTAATATCTATGCCACCACTATCCCTATAATGGATGATGGGAAGTCATTTATGAGGAGATGAGATTTTGTAGATTCTTTCATGAAGATCGTCCCCTTCAGGTTTTGCTTCTTCAAGACATGTAAAGTCTAGAATCATGCCCTTTTCTCGAATCCATTGGCCAACAATGACCACTCTGGAGGGGATCACGAGTACAAGAACATTGAAGAAAACGATCATCATTTTTTATTGTGGACATTTTTTTTGTCACGTTCTTTTCCTTTTTTCTTGTTTTTCTCTCCTTCCCCTTTCTTTGAAGAAATTGCACTAATGGATGGGATTTCCCCTTGGGAAGGCGCATCCAAGGGGAGTCTAATAAGAGATTTCCCTTTTGCTCTCTTTTTTTTTGTAAATGAATTTAGGATAGTGGACCAAATGACTAAGCTCTCACTATCTAGATTATCTTCCGAGGAAATACTAGGATAAGTTCTACATGTATTCAATCATTAATGAAATACGTTTTGATACAACATATAAAACATAATATTTTATGATTTTGTTTCCGTATATATTTCTCATTATGAATATGGAATCAAGTCTTAAAACCTATAAGAAAGCTAGCCTTAATCGTAGGCTCTCTTTTGAACCTTACTCTCTTAATAAACCATATAAATATGATGTACGTTATCTCTAGGTTTGGGTCCACAAGTGTCTTTATAATGTTTTTTAAGTATTGATAGAGAATTTATAGATGTATGAAGTCTCATTACATATTCCATAATGTTTATGTACATTTGTTAATGATTTTTTTTAATTAATGCACTTTGATCAAGAGAGCAATGTCTCATTGACCATGTATGCCATTCATTGTGTAGAGAAAGATTGTGCCTCTTCATTTACTTAGTCTAAAGAGGAAGGTATCAGTTATCTCGTTTATAGGATTATTTTGGAACATATATGCTTCTAATTTGTTTCAGAAAAGTACATAGAATGGTTGTTGGACCAGATAAGAGAACACATGAAAACCAATTATGTTTTAATTGTAAGAAACAATATCGTGGATAAGGTGCATTGTATTTTGATTGTGAATTATAAGTGATATTCATATAAAACCTTTACGGGCAGATCCCAAATATATAATGCTAACCATTTTCGTACTACGAGATTACAAGAGGACAAGACTAGATCTCTAGGAAACAAGACTAGACAAGACTGGAATAAGGAACAAGACAAGAACAAGAACTGGAACTTGGAGAGTACTTACTTGATGGTCACGACTCCTTGAGTTCCCAAGAATGGTATCCACAATACTCATTATGAATGTGGCGAAACCCTCCTTTTAGAGTTTTTGAAGGGCGATCACGATTTGATGATGTCATCAATGAAAACATCAACTGAAAACAAAACCTCCATGTGTCAGAGTTCAGCGAATATGCAGTTGATCTTGGGGTTTTGGCACATTCCAAATGCAATGGTAGAATTAGTTTCTCCAAAATCCTACAAAAAACATGACGTATAGGAAATTGACATGAAAACTAAGATCTAAGATGGTTTTATTTGTGTCCATGTCATCACCTCCCCCTCAAGGGACGAGTTCCATGAGGAGCGGCCATGTTCTGTAGCTTGGCTTTCATTGAATTCTTCCTATGGAAGTTATGAACCTTGAATTTTTCTTTAAGAATGTTTTTTGTAAGTTTCTAACTATGATCACTCATGTCATATGCTTTCCAATGAATAAGGCATTCCAATCTTCTTGAGAGATCCTTGAATCGAATACATGCACGACCTCAAACTCTTAATGATCATCAATCATGATTAGTGGTGAAGGACTAGGTCTCTCTTGAGCTTCCTTGGGTTCTTCATGCGATAGATCCTTTGAGATTCTAGTGGAATGTTGTGGTGTTTCCAAAATCTTTGATGAAGAGTGTTGAGTAAGCACATCTCCTTGATTGAACATGAACTCCTCCTCATCCTTAACCTTCTTGATATCTTCATAACATGCATACTCCATATCATTTGTAATGACTTTTTGGGCTTCAAAGACTCTTGGTACATATTCTTGAGGAGTAGTGTCATTATTCAAGACTTTTGACTCTTGGACTTGGATTTCTTTTAACAACTAAGTCTCACACTGAATTGATTGATTGATAACACCCTCCGAGGTATTTGCTTGAGGCATGGATAGCAAGAGATGTTTGACTTCAGGATTGAGGACACTTCAAAACTGATTAACCATGTAGTCTTCTTGATATGTCGTTCCACGAAACAACATCTTGATATTCAAGGCATAGCTTGAAACTGATCGATCATCTTGTCGTAGCAATCTCTTCATCTCTTGCACATGTTCGATCAGGTCCTTTATGGTAGATTGAATCTCCTTGCATAGGGAATCCATGGTGCTTGGTCTTGATGAATATAGTCTTGCCAAAATGTTAGGAGCACACTAGATTTTGCAATCTCACTACAATAAATAAGATTTTGGAAATGTACTTATTATTAGAAGAATACCCACGTAGGGAAAATAGTACAAGAATATGTAGCTGATACAAGAAGTCCCACAATTCAGGACTATAGGTATAGATAACTCAGTTAGAGATGATACAATAGATCACAGAGCCCAGGATTGTAAGTATGGAACAAGATCTCTACATTACAAGATCTCCCTTCTGGGAGATGAACTAGATACAAGAAATAACTCCACAAGATCTCCTATTATGAGATTACAAGAGTACAAGACTAGATGTCTAGGATACAAGACTAGACAGGACTGGAATAAGGAACAAGACAAGAATAGGAACTGGAACTTGGAGCGTACTTACTTGGTGATCATGACTCCTTGAGTTCCCAAGAGTGGTATCCACAAGACTCATTATGAATGTGGCCAACCCCTCCTTTTATAGGTTTTGAAGGGTGGTTACGATTTGATGATGTCATTGATGATATCATCAACTATAAACAAGACCTCTGAGTGTCAGAATTCAGCAAATAGGTAGTCGATCTAGGGGTTTTGGCACATTCCAAAGCAAGGGTAACATTAGTTTCTTAAAAATGCTAACAAAACATGAGATATAGAAAATTGACTTGGAATCTAAGATTTAAGATGGTTTTCTTTGTGTTCGTGACACAGAAACCCAATGGTTTCTCTTTATTTGCTCACCCTTAGTGGAGGGTGTGAGTGAGTTAGAGTTGGATTGATGAGTCTAACACTTCTTTAGATATAAAGTATGATCCTAGAAAGATATAGGTTCAATAAAGTGGCACCTATCCTCTTATGTGTCACATTCAGTTGAATTGTCATGGTGGGAGGGTTGTGCGGACCACCTTTGACCAGTAGAATGCTTAGCTTGATGTACCAGAACATTCATGTACATGTATGTCATTAAAATATCTTTTAATTCATGTCTCTTGTCTCTTTTATCTTAGTGTCTTATGTGTTTTACATGTCTCCTTCTATCTCTTTCAATGTGTGAGAAGGCTCCGTACTCTTGTGTTGAGCCAAAAGAGGATTATGCATTGAGGTTGTGAGGAGAAGCTTCTATTTATTCATAAATCATCACCCACATGCATTCATGCCATCCACAAATACCCATGCATATGTATCAGTTTCGATAGTGTATAAGAAGCTCCATTCTTCCTTTCAAAATTGATTTATGTGTGTGGTTTTCTTTTTTCCTCATCATGCATACATACCATCCAAAAGAACCCGTGCATATGACTTAAATTTTGAAAGTGTATAAGATTAATCTCCATATTTCTGGATCATTCTTCCTTTCCAAATTGATGCACGTGAATGGTTTTCTTTTGTCCTCGTCATTCATGTTCATGCATTTATCTTGCATTCATATGTTCTTGTTCCCATAATCAAATCATGACATCTCTCCTCTTCATATCCAGCTTCATCTTCACCTTCACATCTTTATCACAAAAACCTTCCAACACTCACTAGCTTCATACACTCTATGTGTGCTACGATCAGACCCAATCGACCAAAACTATGATCACCTCCACAACATGTAGCAAACAAGAAAAATTTAGATGCCTAAAGCATGCATGGTAAAGTTGTTTATCTAACATAGCTTGAGAGTTTTGAACTGCATATGCTAAATCATTCACATATTTTGCATAATATATGAGCGTATATAGCCCACAACATCAAATGCAAGAAGCAATAATGATGTCGCCATTTGACAGATCATGAAGTGTGCATCTCTCATCAACAAATGTCACAACTAAGCCAATATCAGCTAATGCTAAAAATTATAACAATTTTTTTTTTAGTCCTTGGCACAAATAAAGCATTTGATAATGTAAAAGAACTACCATGAGGAACAGTTAGAATGATCTCACCAACTCGCGTGACAGGATAAGAGGAGTTGTTGGTGCATGTGACAGTATTCCTTATAGGGGCAGGCTCAAGTGAAGTGAAAAAATTCCACTCCAAAGTAATATGTTTGGTTGCCCCACTATCAAAGTACCAAACATCTAAGAACTTTTAATTGTTGAATTTTCTTCTTGAAATTACAAAAAAACCATCATGCGGTAGAGTCTCACAAATCAAATGGGTCAAGGGTGAATCTTCTTGATGATCTGAAGAGATTACTAGTAGCTGAACATGTTCAGGCTTGGGAAATATACTATATTGTTTATCAAAAGCCTTTTCCGCTTTCGTGAGTGCAAGGTAAGATACTCTTGACAAGGCATGTGACTGACATTGTTGGCATCTTGGATGACACTCGATGATAAAATTGAGCCTCGATAGGAATTTACTCCATGAAGATTGCCTCTATTGAGGAATCAAGTGTTCATAGATTCTCTAAGTTCTTATCATCTATGTACATAGTAACCTTATGAGATTCTCTTTTTAGATGGTAGCACTAGGTATCAAATGCACGTAGTATTGCAAGAACTTCTTTATCATGGATTTCATGATTAATCTCTAGAGGGGAGAATTTCCTAGAATGGTATACTAATGGATGTAGGTGTCCATCATTCCCACATTGGGATAGAATAACCTCTAAGGCAAAGTGTAATGCATCTATCTCTAGGAAAGAGGTCTTTGCAAAATCTTGGTCAACTAGAATTAGAGCATTGATGAAGGTTGATTTCAAGGTTTGAGTACATCTCGATTGTGCCATCTGAATAAACTAGATAAGATTTCATAAGTTTTTTTTTCATTATGAGATCAACCAGACATGGGAAATAATACAAGAATGCCAAACTACAACCTACGACTAATAGATATGGATAGGTAGACTAGAGATGATAGAGGAGATTCCACAACTAGGGCTTATAGGTATGAAGCAAGATATTTTGGATACATGAACTCTCGTGGGGGAGATGAACAAGATATAAGAAATGACGAAACAAGATCTTGTACTATGACATTGTAATATGAAAAGAGAGGATTTCCATAATCCTAGGCTAGGCACGAGTAGAACAAAGAAGACGTCTAGAGATTGAATGTGAACTTAGAAAGTACTTACTTTGAGATCTTGATTCCTTGAGCTCCCAAGATTCACAGTACCAAGACTGAGGATGTATGTAGTCGATCCATTCTTATACTATATGCATTCAAGAGTAGTGCTCAAGAAATCTTATGAACTGGTGATATCATTGATGATGTCATAATCCAAAATAGATCATATTCGTATCAGAATCAAGCAACTAGAAAATGGATCTTAGGTTTATGGAACTTTTGGGACATGATGGAAGCATTGTTTTTCCAAATTTTCAACCCAAGCATGATGTATAAAGAATCACATAGAATCTGAGGTTGATAAGGGTTTCCTTTGTCCATGACATAGAGTGTGTGTATTTATAGATTTTCATATCTCTAGAGATCGAGGTTAAGATGGGGGTAGGTGCATAGAAAAAAGGAACCTTAGTGCAAACGTTGCTCACTTTTAGGATGAGCCTGAGGGTCCTTATTTTGGAGAATGGGTCTTCCTTTAGGAGATTTGTGGGAATGGGCCCTTCCAGTTTTGGAATCCACTCATGTCACTTCTCTTCATGCTCACTTTCAGTGTCCTCTAGTTGTAGAAACCTCACTATCGGCATCCCCGTTGTGCTGCAAAAAGAATCATCATTAGCATCCTGAAACTCCTCCTAGGCCATCTACTACTTCAAGTTTTTCTAACTCAACATAGATAAGTCATGCTTGCAAAATCATAAAATAGTGCACTAGATGATCGGGATACCAAGCCCTTGCCATGCGACATACTACTTATTGAGCTAAGTTAGTAGGATTGCCAATGGTTTTTGGGATGCCTAAAATAAATTGTAGCACAACTTGCATATGCAAGACTCAAGGTCTATTTACTATAATAATGTAGCACTAAGGACACTGAATAAGGTCGTTATTACATTAAATAGAACATCTATAGAGAGAATGTTCTTGGACTACAGTTTTTCCTTCGTGGATAGTTTATAGTATTCATTCCACACACTTCTTCTATTAAAGATTAAGCCTCAAAAATAAGAAAGAGTCATCATTTATGAGTTTTAACAAATGGTAGCAGCATACATGATTAAACACAAGCACAAAATTATTTGCGCAAAGAATCTTTCATTAAGTAGAAAATATGTATACAATCAATAGAGAATATGTATACAATCAGCATTGCTCTTCTTAATTACAGATTCAACACCTAAATCTCTTTTGCAGTCCCATTCAGAAACATATGCCTTTTCGAACCTACCTCTTTGATAATATGCAACCCGACATACTTCATTTTCAGCATCCCATTTCTAAAGCATTTACAAATTAAATAAGTCCACATACCTATGCACTAATTCGATTTTGCAAAGATCCACAAACTCGAAGACTACTAACTAAGCCACGATTTATGAGCTAGCGCTCACATTTATCAAGTAAAATTTTCTCATAAAATTTAAAATCTAGATATGCCAAATAGAACACGTAACAAGCTCTCAATTCTATGTATTGTTAGAATCCTCACTCTCCAACAAGCATGCATGCACAATTGGAAGTTTGTGAACACTCCTGGGCACATTGGAAATTTTGTGTTGTGGTGAGAACATAGCTATGCATACTTAAGGTGAAATTCACCTAAAGAGCTCATAGATGTTTGGTAAATAGATCCTTGTTCATCATATTAAGCATCTTGTCTTAGATATTAAGCTAAAATGTAAGCAGAAATGATAGTTTCACTTACTTAAAAAGTGGGTTCGCAATTAGAAATGAATAGATTTAACTCGAATCTATCACGCAAGCTTCAAATTCACATGAATTTGGTTACCACATTGGAAAATATTTCAATGCATGGTACCCGTTCCAAGCATTGTGCGTCTTCAGAATGTGGAGGTAAGATAAGACTCAAATCAGCATTAAGTTCTTGATTTCTCAATGATATCACTATTCCAAACTTGAACTTTGACTTGATGAAGGGAAGGGGCCCAAGATAAGTAGCATCTGGCTAATTTTCTCAAAGAGGAATGCAAAAAATCAAGATATATTCCTATACAGACTTGATCCTCTTATTATCGTAGAATATTGAGAAACCCCCCTTTGACCTCATAAAAACCACTATAGTTCAACACTCATGTGCATAGATGATTAATAATATATACATATGGGATGAACATGACCTCACAAATAAAAAACATCATAAATCACATAGGACAGACCTCCGGGTTTCAAAGTGGGTGGCCACGCATGTATAAAACCATGGTATAGTTAATTGTACCAAGAAACACTATAAATAAGAAAAAGGAAGGAGAGAGAGAGAGAGACAGAGAATAAAACTTGCTTTTTTTTAATATAAAGGAAGTTCGGCAATCGCCTACTCTCCCGGACTTGAATTAAATTAAGAAACAAAGGTACAAAAGAAGGGGACTAGTGCCCACGGGACCCCCCAAATCCCACAAAGCAGGGGAAGCTTGGTTGATTCCTAGGTTGCATTACAAAGAAGGTTGATCACCCTCTCGTCGCCCTCATGCGGGACCCACTTGGATTTGAGCTTGTTGTTGATCAACAGGAGGACTTGATGGTGCCTGAAGGGGGGGGATTTCTTACTGTTGACAATCCTTTTGCCAAGGAGGAATAGAGATTTTTCAATCGACCACTCCCTGGGGGGGTCGCCGAAGTTGAGAGCACACCGCTCCCGCCAAATTTTCCACAGGACTTCCCCTCTGATTGCGTTCCAGAGAGCCGCAGAGCATCCAATCGCTTCTCCTAACAGGATTTGTTTCCAACTAAGCTGTTTAAAAAATTTGACCAGCGAGAAGATTTGCTCTTTACCTCCCATCTTTCAATTTATACATCCCCACACGTGAAAGTAAGAACTTCGACTTATCTTGAATTGGCTACAGTATGTCCTTCTACTACAACCATCTGCCCTATTTCAATGTATGTGTCGTATTTCATTCAAGTTTATTACTTAGCATTCGATGCATCTTGGAGCATGTAAGTCTTCAACGGAATGAGCTCCCATGCCTTTCATCTTGAACACAAGACCTTCTCGACCTCTTCTGTATAGAAGGTCATAGAACTCTTTTAATATTCTCCCTCAATTAACCCTAGATATTCCTTTTGATTGCTTAGCTTGTTAACCTTTCATTTTGAAGTTTTATGTAGGACATAAACTTTATGGCTCTCGGTATATATTTTATGTTAGTCTCTCCGCATCCTTTTCTTCTTTCAAGCAGCTTTGAGGAGGCTTTCTAGTTGTTCTGTGTGTATGTTCTTGTGATCTCCCATGAAGGTTGACTCGATAAATAAGCTCAATGAGGGCTCTCTAGGAATCTCTCATGCTTTTTTCTTGCCATTTACGAAATCGGCTAATTTAGTATTTTCCATTCGAAAGAATTATTCCTTTTTCGTTCCCTTGAAAATGAGTGCATGTTTGACAATGCGTTCATCAAAAGGAGCATGTGTGCCCTCTTTGAAAGATACGGGAATAAAAGGTAAAAGAACTTCTAGGCGACATGCCAAGGTATGTGACAATTTTGGGGCACATTTGGAGACCTCTTTCATGAAGCCCGAGATAAGGTTTCAAACAAACGCACTTCGGGGCTTCAGACAGAATGCATCACAACAAGTTTGCACAAAGTTAGAGGTGCACTTTCAACAGAAATACGAGATTCAACGCCAGTTTTATAAGAGATGATGCCTAGCGTTAGAGATGATGCGTAACTTTTGAGGAGTCTGGTCTGCTTTTGAGCTCCGACAAAAAGCATTAAACGAGGGCCGTTAGTCAGTTTTCAGCGAAGGCTATACGGCAAAGCATAGAAGAAGATAGGCGAGACACGTAGACACCATAGAGAATGGTGTGCTCTAAGCTTTACCTTTGTTTTTATACATTCTCCTGGTCAGCTTCGATGGTGGAATGCTTCTGGAGTAACACCTCTCTCTCTCTCTCTCTCTCTCTCTCTCTCTCTCTCTCTCTCTCTCTCTCTCTCTCTCTCTCAATAGATGTAATGCCAAGAGATCCGACTCCTGAAATTCAAAGAAACTTGCCTGTCTGAACTTCGTAAATGAAGGTCGAAAGCTTCTTACTTCAAATCAAGGCTATCGAGGCCTTTTTTGGAACTACTGAGGTTTAAAGTAAAATAGTACTATTAAATTGCTCGCCTTCATTCATTATCTTTTGAAGTTCCTTCCCCTTCCTTCCATGTGTTCAAGTTCCATGCATTGCGAGCACGCGAAACTCTTTCATTTTGCATGTTTATGTTCAATTATACGCATACTTATTTAACATTCTTGCATATAACTAATAGTTCCTCACATAAATTATATCATAGGTATTTCCGTATAAGTAGTAATTACTCACATGAATATGAGCACATGTCTCCTTTCATACTCAAATAATTCTTTCATTTGGGATTTTTTTTTATCAACAGGAAACCTAATAAAATTTATGGTGTCATGGAATAATGCCAAATATGTTATCAAGGAAGAGTTTTTTTTTTTCTTTTGTTTTTGCATGTTCTAAACGTTCTTTTTTCTTGGTAAAGGAGTCCGTGCCATTTCAAGTTGGATAAGTTGATGGATTAGAAATGAGATCGACTGGCTGAGATCATTAGCTACTCCTCAACCCTTTGAAATGTGATTAGAAGCAAAGACATATTGAAAATCTAGATGGCAAGATGTGCTTCTAATTTTGAGAGTTCGCCAAGAAAACAGTCTATATAAGAAACTTTCCTTAAACTGCTAGCTAAAAGGATTAGGAACTTTAAAAGATTCCCCTCTTCAAGCATCAGATATTTTTTGTTATAGATAACAATTATCCTAAAAAGTAGTGGCTTTGTCACTAAGATGAGGGAAAAATCATTAAGTTCCTTGGTTCATCTTATTTAACTTAGCGGTTTCCTTATGGAAGGGTCGATGAACCTTTGGGCCATTTGTATCTACCATTCTCTTGTACCTGATCTCTTGTTAATACATTTTATGTTTTTATTTCTATTCAAAAATGTCCCTACAGTTGAGGTGGAATAAATTTTCAAATGTTTGGGCACTTTGATACATTTTCAAGTCGTTATGCATCTACAATGACTTCTATTAATCAATGATGGGATTGGATGTTTAACAAATTTGATGGAAATTTTTAATACGAAAAGAGTGCAATTAAATTACCCCAAAAAACTATGGTGGTCCATATCTTTCTTATCCCTTTTTCCAAGTTCTTCCCCTCTTGCTAGGGACCTAATGATTCGAAGATGCACATGATCGAAAATATGTACAAGAACTTTGTATAGACCAAATATACTAATAGAAGAAGTTTTTTAAAGCTCAAGTGGACATCTAGACTTTGTACAAAGGATTCAAGTGGTTTTGGCATTGCCAATGTCCAAAATCTTAGAGATAAACTTGTTGCTAAATGGATGATCCACAATAGAAAAGCATTATCCCAAAAAACGTTCAGGAAGTATTAAATTCTTGTATTATGGAGGATAATATATCACTTTTACATATTGCACATATGTTTGAACTATATTTCATTGGACTTTGATTAGGAAGTTTTAATTTCTAGTAGAATAAAAATAGTCCATTTCCACCTTCCTTTTTCAGTTGAAGAGAGCTTTCCATCCATATATCAATCAACCATTCAACGCTTTCGTCCAAGCTAAATGTCAATTCTAATCAGAGAGACAACAACCCTTGAAATTGAACGCGAACACGTATACAAAAAGGTCAATTCCATATTCAATTTCAAATGGTATCAGTCAAAGCAAACAATAAGTTCACACCATCAAATCTCAAATCAAAAGTTTAGCAAATTGGATCGTCCACGTGGCATATGCAACATTGTGCGACCTCGCTTAAACAACTGGAATATCAGAAATAATTTGAGCATCACGGAATCATACAGCATGTCCGTTAAAAACGTATGAAAAAAAATCCTATATGTGCTATTTGTTTTTACAAAAATGATTTAGATTTAAAAAGAAATGGGATACAAAAAAGAAACTTAGGGGGAGTTGTAAAGAAGGCCAATAGTGTCTTTATCATTTCGTGGTGGATTCATTTGTGTTTCCGACTTGTTGCTTTCTAGAATGAGCATCTTGTTGGGTGATTTCTAACAAAAAAGAAGCAAACAATCTATGGAGACAAACTAGGAATTTCTCTATTGATTACTTTGTAGAAGTTTTGTCAATCCCATCTTTAATCATCCCATGCACATAGTGATACTAAACTTCTATGTGCTTGGTACATATATGGGAAATAGGATTCATCATATGGTTGTCACACTTCAAACCTATAGCCTGCTCTACTTGTATTCCCATGTGCCATAAGATCCTTATCAACCATATGCTTTCACATGCTGCTTTGTACTCATCTTTAAAATAATTTATTTCCATGATGCGTGAGTATTTCGATTAGGTGTTTCTTTTGGATCATGATCAATCCCAAGATCAATCTCTAGAAGCTCATATGAATCAACCATAGGGTGATTTTAAACTTCTACAAGGTGTACTTTGTACCATCAAGTTTACCTTCTATGAAGGCTAGTGGTCATATCTGCAACATTGGGATGACCAACATCCTTTGTACTCCTACCTGTTCCAAGCTGCTCTTATTTTGGACAACCTTCATTCCTTGTCATAGATGATCACACACCACTTGAAATCTTCTTTCTTTCATCATTGAAACCATTGTGGTTGGAGTTTGAGGTGTATGGAAGCATGCAAACAACACAAGGAAGAAGAAGAAGAAGCTTGGAGCACAACACAGAATAATAAATGTATAACCACTAGAATATAGAAAGATAAGTAAACCATTAGGGTAGTAGGAGTATCTATAGGCCATGGGAAAAAAACCTCCTTAAGAGGGAAAAGAGTGCCATGATGGTGCTAGTGTGTTCACACACATCACTACCTAAATATCAAAAAATCCCCCCTTGGAGTGATGCCATGAACAAGGAGTTAGCACTCATGTCTAAGGAAGTGACAAGCTATGTGGAATCAATCCACAAAGGGAATTAAGCTCAAAGCTTTGTGTAAAGCTTCAAAGTTCTCTCTAGCTAGAGCCTTTGTGAAAAGTGTGCAATGCTCTCATGCATGGGCACATATGCCAAGCTGATCTCTCTAGCAAAGAATCTCTCCCGGACATAATGATAATGCAGCTCAATGTGCTTTCTAAGGGCATTGAAACTGCCAATGTGCTCTGACTATCACTGAAGATGGTGGTGGCACAACAATCACCAACACCCAAATCAACCATAAGGCATCCGAGCCACACACGCTCAACAATCGCTCTTAAAGTTGCCCTTTACTCAACCTCACAACTATAAGTGGACACACCAGTGTCATAGCAACCAACTCAGTCAAAGTCCAAAAAAGCATGTAAATATGGCTGTAGTAATCCCCCCTTGGGATAAAACAATCCAAGTAGCTTGACATCATTGAAGGAGCGAAAGATGAGCCTAATTGCCTAACAATGCTTGACACCTGGGCAATGCATAAAAGTGCTCATCTATGAGACATCAAAATGAATATCTAGCCAAGTAATGCATAAGAGATTCAAGCATCCAACACCCTATTGATAGAGAACAACATCAAATGCATTTCTAGCATCTTGAAGACTTAATCGTAAACCTATCTCCATAGGAATTGTAGTACGTTTACAATCTTCAAGGAAAAAACACTACAATAATGTGACAATATATTTCATTTGAGACAAAGATATTCCGCCATCAACTTGCATAAAATAAATGCCCAAGCAATGATGCAAGTGCCCCAAATCAAACATCTCAAATGACGCATGCAAATGAGCTTTAAAATCATATGCTGCTCAGGAGGACTAGTGAGCAGCATGTCATCAACGTACACAACCATGATTAGAAGCACATCATTTGTACGCTTAATATATTAGGTGCTCTGAATTGGACTATTCTCAAAACCATGTGCAATCAAATAGGCATGTATCTTTTCATACCAAGCATGTCATGCTTGCTTTAAACCATATAATGCCTTTGTTTTCATGCCCTTTCTGCACAAAGCCAAGGGGCTAAAAAACATAGACTTCTTCATGCAATTCACCATTCAGAAATATAGTTTTAATGTTCAATTGATGTACATTCCAACCATGATGAGGTGCTAGTGCACAAATGCTACGAACAATACTCGTTCGACATGTAGGTGCAAAAGTCTCATCAAAATCAATGCCTCTTTCCTACACATAACCCTTTGCAATAGGCCTAGCCTTATACCTCTCAACTATTCCATCAAGCTTACACTTCAACTTGTATACCCACTTAGTGCCAATGGCCTTTTGTCTAGGAGGCAAGTCACATAAAGTCCAGGTACCATTCTTTGTTATAGCACCATATTCAGATTGCACAAAACCCATCCAAGTTTTAGAATTTTGTGCTTCATCAAACAAAAGAGGCTCATTCTCATGCTAGAAACTAGAGGCAGCCATAGCATAGCAACCTCATGCAAAAGTGACACTATGAGAGCCTGAATGAGTATGATATGGTAGAGGTGCATCTAATTTGCTTTGACGCAAAGTGTACCCTAGCTATTTTGGCATAGTTTTTGCCTACTCACTATCAACTTTCTCATCCATAACTGCATCATGCAAATCAGAGATGCAATGATCTGCATCATCACATGAAACCTATAAAGGCTGAGAAGTTGCCTCGTTAGGACCAACACTAGACTGTCCACCTATAAAAAGAGACAGTAAAGTATTATACATGTCTTTGGAGCTATTAGATGTCTCCTTAGTACATGAAAGTAATGGCTAAATAGCATCTTTCACAAAAACAAGATCATGGCTAACTAGAATGTGTTTAGTCTATGGATGATATAGACGATAGCCTTTCCTTTCAGAAATTTACCAAAAAAAAAGCATCTCACTACTTTATCATCTAGTTTCCTATGTTGTTGTTCAGGCACTAATGCATATGCTAGAAAACCAAAAACATGCAAGTGAGCAACATGTGGCTTGCAACCATTCCAAGGCTCATATGGAGTGATAAACTACAATTCTTTAGTGGGAAACCTATTAAGTACATATGTTGCACACATCATAGCCTTGAGCCAAAAACTATGTTGCAAATCGTGAATTTTGACTAAACACCTCGCCATCTCCATGAGTGACCTGTTCTTCCATTTAGAAACTCCATTTTATCGAGTTTTATATGGCATTATACATTGATGTTTTATCCCACGTTCACCCAAAAACGTATTAAAGTGAGAAAATGTATATTCCTCCCCTTGATCAGAATGGAGGGTACCCATTTTACATGCTGATAAATTTTTAGCGAAAACCAAAACTCTTTGAAGCACATAAACACTTCGTACTTTTCTTTCAATAGATATACCCATGCATGCCAAGAAAACTCATCAATGAAAGTCACAAAGTAAAGGTAGTTTCTAAAAGAGGGTGTCTACATAGGATCATAGACATCGCTATGTACAAGCTGCAATTTCTAAGTAGCTTCAACTGAACCATCTCTTGGGAAGAATGAATGCTGCATCTTTCCCAAAAATATAGCTCTCACAAACATGTTTACTGGGTGCCTCAAGTTTGGGCAAAGAGGACAACATTTCAGATTTCCACAAGCATAGCAAACTAGCAAAATTTAGATGACCAAAGCAGGCATGCCAAAGCTATGCATTTGACATAGCATGAGAATCATGTATTGCACATGCTGAATCCATTCATAGATTTTTCATCGTCTATGAGCTTATATAACCCACAACATAAAATGCAAGAAGCAATAATCACGTGGCGTGATAATAGATTCTTCTTGATACCTGACATAAATAGAACATCCAGCAATGTGAAAGAACTAAGATCAACAGTAGTCAGAATGATCTTACCAACTGCCATGATCATATAAGAGGAGTTGTTGGCACATGTGACAGTATTTCTTGTACATGTAGATTGAAGTGAAGTGAAGAAACTGCACTTCAAGGTAACATGTATGTTTGGTTGCCCCACTATCAAAGCACCAAACATCTGAGTCTACTACATACATACATTGTTCAACGAAGGACGGGTCAAAATTGCAGACAATAGTAAATGCCCATTCTCTTGATTCTACACTAGATTACTAACTTTGTTTTCAATATAGAGGCCTCTCCAACAACCATTCTAGCCTCTTTTTCCTTTGCCGCTTTTGCAACCAATTTGGGACAATTCTTTATGAGGTGACCATTTGCTTTACAATACTTGCGAAAATTTTTTACTTGGCGGGTATTTCTTTTCATGTTTATTCATTGTCGTTGATCTTTCATGCTAACAGTTGATACTAGATCAAGGTTTTGAACAATAAATGATAAGAAACTTCCTTTACAACTCATAATTTGGAAAAATATTTTTGTACAAAGTTGTCTCCAAGGATAAGGTGACTTCATGAGTGAAATCTCATGAAAGTACTTCATTTTAGAGAAAATTGTACATGCTTGAAATGAATTTAAATATTTTGAGGGTATCTTTTAAAATACAATCCAACCCCTTCACTCTTTAAGTAAAGAGCTTATACGACACTTTAAAACGCACCCTTAACAAATGAAAATCAATGCAAAACTCTGAGTGGAGAGTCCAAACCAAACTCAACGTAAAACTTTGAGTGGAGATTCCAAATGAAAACTTTCAAAGAAGAGCTCATGTACTTTGAAATGCGATATAGGATTTCCGCACAAACAATGAAGCGGCTACCCTGTTTAGAACACTCCCCTGGAAAAATGAAATACATTTCAAAAATCTACAATTATCTTCCAAATTAAGTACCTTCATGAGATTTCGTGAACCTGATCATGTAAAATCCCACCCTTCGATAAGTTTTATAAAAGAAGAATTTTTAGATTTATGAGCGAAGAAGATGATTTTGTGCCATTTATTATAGGGAACGTTGGTTCTGTCTCATTTTTTTGGAGTTTTAGACGAAGATTGGCGAAATTTTGAGAGATATCATCGATGTGAGATATAATTTATAGTTCCTTTCAAATTTAATGAATCTCATACTTTATCCTCCCTCCACCTTCAAGAAGTAAAATTTTGTTTTGATGTTCTTACTCAAATATTTTGATGTTCTTACTCAAATTTTTCCATCGGGGATGAGATATTAAATTTTATTACTTCATTCAATACAGAAAAAAAAAATAGCATATCCATAAAAAAAGAATATTTTATTTGTTTCAATAAATCTGTGTATTCGCCAAGAAAGGTGAACGGACATTGGTCCTGGCTTTTATTGGTTAAACACCTTCTTATTTCCTAAAGCTTTAAATCTCAAAAAGTGACTTTTAAAATTCCCTAATGCATGCTCAGAATATTATGCGCTGAAGGTTATAAATCGTTGATAAAACCCTTGTTAAACTCACAAAGTAAGAGTTTCTTCCCATTCTTTTGAACCCTTATGATACTAAAAATAATATGGAAACGCTAAAACTTCATGAAACTTTTGGATTATAAAATTTATAAAAAAGAGGAAATATCCGAATTTTAAAACTTGTACTTAGGTTTAGAATACAGACTTCAAATAAAAAGAACACAAAGATGAAACATTTCAAATCTCAACAAATCTAGCCAATCTTGGACACAATTTAACAGATCAAAATAAGAACCAAATCCAAAAATAGATTTACCCAAGTATCTTCAGGTTTTTAGGCCGTAGCCAAGTGTGTGATTGTTTGAACATCTTTAACGATCAAGCTTGAGTTTAAGAATTTATCTCATCAACAAATAGAAAAAAGTAATGCCAATGAAACTCTGTATGCATGTACTAAACATTATGCTGAATCTACCATGCTTTAAATCATGAAAAATGATCAACCCTGCAGTGAGAACAAGCTCTTAGAAGATCACTATTTTGATAGAGTTATAACAAAGAAGTGAAATGAGAATGTAATGATCATATATGTATTAAATCATATACAAATACAATGTAATTGACAATCATGCATTGCTCAATGTGAGAGAGGTGAATGAGGTATGAGATAAGCTCTCACTTCACAATGAATCTCACTCAAAATGATCTCATAGGCTGGAGATACACACGATATCATGGACAAGGAAACCATCTTGGACCTCCCATTCCATGTGACTTCTATATCTCATGCTTGGCTTAAAAATTGAGGAAACCAATGCTTCCATTGCCTCGTGAGGTGTCAAAACCTTAAGATTGACTGTCTACTTGCCTCATTTGGATATACAAATCTCATGTTCTGAATTGATGACATCATCAATGACATCATCCATTTGTACTCGCCTTTCATGAACCACCCTTGAAAACCTATATAAGTCTTCCCAATACTATTCTTGGGAGCCCAAGGGGTTGTGACTGCCAAGTAAGTACTTTCCAAGCTCTAGTTCTAGTTCTTGTCTTGTTCCAGTCTTATCTAGTCAAGTTCTTGGATATCCTGTCTTGTCCTCTTGCAATCTCATAGTACGAGATCCTGTCGAGTTCTTTCTTGTATCTAGTTCATCTCCTAAAGGAAGTTCTTGTAATCTAGATATCCTGTTTCATACTTGTAATTCCGGATCGTGGGATCTACTATATCATCTCTACTCGATTCATTCATACCTATCAGTCCCATGTTGTGGAATGTCTTGTATCAATCATGTATTCTTGTACCGTTTTCTCTATGAGAGTGTTCTTGTAACTTAAAGTGTATTTCTAAAATCTTGTCTACTCTAGTCAGACAGCACAATCTAGTGCTCCCCTGACATTTTGGAAATACCAGATTCTATGCAAGACCACGCATCATGGAGAAGGCTTATGAACGGATTGTAGCATCACTTCATAGTCTCCAACAACAAGTCGAGGACCTAACTCATCGACAGACACAAGTCAAGATGGGACATTCAGTGCATGTGGGTGCACTCCTCCAAGAATTACAAGAAGGAATCGGGAGTCTTAAATCAAATCAAGGGAGTATTCTAGTGAATCAATGGCCTAGTACATCATTTATGAAGGAATCCAAGATTTGCATGCCAAAAAAGTTTGATGGGGATCGCACAAAGTTTCATGGATTTCTTTAGCAAGTTAAATTGTACATCCGTATGCAACCTGATCAATACCCTAATGACACATCCAAGGTTGGGTCTATTGGAACCTTGCTCTGTGGTCAAGCATTATCAAGGTTTGCCCCTATCTTGGAGAAGAACATGGCAATACTTCAGGACTATGAGGGGCTTCTTTGACAACTCACTCCCACATCTGGAGATGGAGACACAAGTCAAATAGCAGAAACAAAATTTGCGAAGTTACATCAAGGTGACCACCCTACCTCTACCTATGCATATGAGTTTAGGTAGTTGATATGTGATTTCACTTGGCATGAAGATTATTTCATGAGCCAATTGAGATGCAGTTTAAGAGATGATGTGAAGGACCTTTTGCTCACAATGCCAGAGGTTAAGACATTGAATGAATATATCCTGCAAGCTATTCAATGTGATAACTGAATTTTTGAAAGGAAACAAGAAAAACAAGTAGAAGGAAGGCCTCGCAAGTGGAAACCCTTCGAGCCCACTCCTAAAGATGAGTATATGCCTAAACCTATGCAAATAGATGTGACTAGGTTTCAGTCTCTAACACCACAAGAGAAATAGAGAAGGAGAGCTAACAAGTTATGCCTCTATTGTGGAAATCCTGGACATATTGTAGTTAATTGTCCGAACAAGAGAACAAACTCTAGAGTTGCAGCCACCCTTGTAGAACAGGGAAATGATGAAGTCTAGTTCTAAAACGGACTATGCAATCGGATCATGATATAAGAAAGGGTCTCATAATTCCAACTACACCCATAGAAACATGTCTTGCAGCTGTCAAGTTAATCATGCCCAAGAAGGCCCTTTCCCTTACAACCCTTGTAGATTCAGGACCCTATTCATGTTTCATTGATGAAGAATTGGCTAGGAAAAATGGAATTCCTATCTGAAACTTCGAAAGAACAAACCAATAATAATTGAAGTAGTAGATGGACGACCTCTAGAATCTAGGAATATAACCATGGAACCCACACCATTAAGAGTATACCTTGGTGACCATGAATCCCACATATGTTTCAATGTAATATCAAGCCTAGTATATCTATTTATCATTGGAACGCCCTGTTAAAGAAGCATAATCAAGACATTAATTTGAAAAATAATAAAATCACCCGTCGAGATATCCATAAGAACCCAACATATGCCGGAGCTAAAGCCTTCATACATGCAATAAGGAAGGAGCCAACATATATGATCTATGCCATACCAGCTCAAGAATCCAAGATAGATGATTGAGAGCAACTACCCAATCAGTACAACGGCATTGAAGATGTTTTTGAAAAGAAGAATGCAGGTATCCTTCCAGAGCATTGACCCTATGGTTATGCCATAGAACTTCAAGAGGGAGCACAACCACCTTTTGGACCAATCTACAGACTATCCCTAGAGGAACATACAGAACTACGCAAGAACATTGATGAGAATCTAGCAAAGGGGTTTGTTAAACACTCAAAGTCTTCAGCAAGAGATCCTATTTTATTTGTAAAGTAGAGCATGGGACTCTCTAGATGTGTGTAGACTATCATGCATTGAATAAATTCACTATAAGGAATACACACCCTCTACCACTCATATCAGAGCTCTTGGAACGCCTTGGAAAAGCAAAATTCTTCACAAAGATTGACCTTCGAGGAGCTTACAACCTTGTAAGCATCAGAGAAGGAGATGAATTGAAGATAGTATTTCAAACAAGGTATGGCCATTTTGAATATGTAGTTATGCCATTTCGTTTCACAAATGCTCAAGTTGTCTTCCAACATATGATCAATGATATCTTTCTAGAACATTTAGATGATTTTGTTGTAATATACCATGACAATATCTTGATATTCCTCAAAAATCTAGAGGATCATGAATTTCATGTAAACATAGTCGTAGAGAAAAAGGATTATATGCAAAATTGGAGAAGTGCTCTTTCCATAAGATAGAAGTGGAATATTTAGGGTACATTTTATCATATAAAGGAATTTTTATGGACCCTAAGAAGATTGAGACAATCCTTGATTGGCAACCACCTTCATGTGTTCGAGATGTACAATGTTTTCTTGGGTTTGCCAAATTCTATATGATATTCATCAGAGATTACTCCAAGATAGTGATAACTCTTACTAAGCTTATAGGGAACTCCAAGTTCTGATGGACGAAAGAAGTAGAAAAAGCATTTCACACCTTGAGATCAACATTCTCTATTGCTCCAATTCTAGTTCATCCTAATTCTAGTAAGCCCTTCTTCCTAGAGATAGATGCATCACACTTTGCCCTAGGAGCCATTCTTTCCCAATATGGAGATGATGGACACCTACATCCAGTTGCATATCATTCAAGGAAATTTTCCCCTCTGGAAATTAATTATGAAATTAATGATAAAGAACTTCTTGCCATAGTGGATGTGTTTGATATGTGGCATCACCATCTAGACTGAGCAGCTCATAAAGTTACTGTGTATACAGATCATAGGAACGTAGAGTATTTTATGATCACCCACATTCTCAATAGAAGGAAATCTTGATGCAGTAAATTTCTAGCTAGATTTGACTTTGTCATCACATACCGTCTAGGATGTCAACAATGTCACTGAGATGTGCTATCCAGAAGATCTTACCTTGCACAAAAGAAGGGTGAAGAGGCCTTTGATCAACAAGAGAGTGTATTATTCAAGCCTGAGCATCTCTTGTCCAAAGCTTTTGAGCTCTTTGGAGGTTCACCTGTTCAGTGCCTTGACCCTAAAAGATTAAAACCCAAACGGAGTCTTTTTGTCTAATACAAGCCGCCCACTTGCAATTGTTGCTACAACTACTCATATCTTTATCCCCATCCGGTAAAAGAATTGAAGATTATAAGGGCTACTTATCTTTGCGCTGTTCGATGATTTTTGTTATCCAAGGTGATTAGTGGAGAACAAAGAGCATCGCGCATGAGAAGAACGAGAGATTTATGTATGATGCATTGTAATTCTGGTTTATGCCTTTCGGTGTACATTTCTCTCTTCAATTGATTTCAAGCATTTCCGTTGTTGAACAAAAAGGACGTAGAAGCAGGACTTAGCGAAGAGCCAATTAGCTCCGTGCAATCAACAAATAAACGTTTTTGTGTCAATCAATGGTCAGTCCAGCTGACGTTCTTCTTTGGACACGTTTCTGTCTGCTGGGTCACGAGAGTCTCTTTACACAGCTCAATCCAAAAGCATAACAGTAAAGCGCAACCTTCCAAAATGGACGTTCCATCGGACACAAAGAGATAACGTCTTTTTATTAATCTCGTGCAATACCTCTTTGAATATGAAATTTCCGAGCTATTGCTTACAAAGAGAAACAGAGTCGCCTTCGTCACGTTTAGCTCCTTCACATCAACACTTGTTTTCTGGGTTCAGTCTCCCTTCTCGTGCCACGCATCTAACAATGCAGCATTTTTTTAATTCAGCTGAAAAGGGAGTACTCGAATGGTTGGGCGGTGAGGAGACACGTCAATCTTCTCCCTTCCAATGCTTCTCATACTCTTTCATCCAACCAATGTCCCCTTTCTGTATTTCATATGGAGGCCTACAGCTCTTCATCAATAATGTAAGTGCTCTCTCTGTCTCGTTGCCTTGTGCAACGATTGACATATAAAGAAATGCATCATTCACAGCTCAGACTACAAAGCTGGAAGGTGCATAGCCTCCATGTGCGTTGTCTACAAAACAGAACTTATGTAACAATACACATGAAATCAATGGTCTTATCACAGAGAATATTTTTTATCCACGGAAAATACAAAACATGGTAATCTTTTTATTATGCATCTCCACAGTTGAGAATCTTTTAACATACCTCCAGAATATGCTCATAGATGGAGGATGAATGCTACTTGATTTGATTTTCATTGATGAGTGCATGTGTTGTCTTATAGCCTTATTGATCTCAGAGAACTCTCTATGTGTTTATACTTCAATTTTTAAGATCATAATGATGAGTCGTCCCTCTCTGTGCACTTACACTAACGAAGGCCAACAAAACGTAGATAACTTTTATATCAAACATTTTATATAAGAAAAGAAAACTAGTGAGAAATATAAAGAAGCCCCATGAGCCTATCGTCCTTCAAGAGGAGTTCATTATTTTTTTAGTTGGTTTTACTGAATGGCAAGAATACATGGATTTCTAAGTTATAGTTCCTAAATATATTCCCTACGTAATCTAGGGATTTTTCTATCAATACTTACTTCGAGGTGTTTCGAAAGCTCGAGGCGCATCTTTCGTTATAGATTTTCTAGAACATCTCTCCTCTGACCACATTTTGAAGGGCCGTTGAGCATACGACCACCTCTCTTGAAGAGTATGTTTCCAACGGATTGTATGGTTCACCCTGATGATCATTCAAAAACATTATGAAACCTTGACACTATATGGACAAGAGAATAAACGGTGGAACGATGTGCTCTTTCACCTTCAAACATCTCTTACACCGCCAAGGGGCACTCTAAAATTCATTGGCTACTAAATAACTCCAGATGAGTTGGTGAAAGGTTTTCCATAGGAGGACCTCCTTTTTCCTCTCAATTTGGAGATGCTCCCTTATAGCATGACTCGCTAAATTATCCATTAACATGACGTGCACCACTTCCTGTTGAGAGTAAGGTGTCTCTGAATACTTTTAATGTTGTTATTCTCATTCCATATGAGCGCCTTAGAGTGAGGGCTATTGAAACCTCCAATAGCCACACATCGTTTTTCTTTTCTTAGATGGAAGTTAGGCAACTACCTGCTCTCCCGGACTATAATTAATAGACAAAACAATTGTCCAAGAGAATGTGCATAGTATCCATGGGACACCCCGACTCTCTGAAAGTAGGGGTTACATCTTTAGAGAGCTTTACAAAGAAGGTTGATCATCCTCTCCTCCCCTTTATGTGGGGCCCATTTACTCTTCATCTTGTTGTTCTCCAGGAGAAACACTCTATGATTTCTAAAAGGCGAGGACTTTTTACAACCGGAAATTCTTTTTTCCTAAAAGGAACATGGATTTTTCTATCAACCATTGTTTAGGAGGGCTTCCAAAATTGGGCCCACACCATTGGGCCCACACCTCGCTCTCTGGATCTTCTAGAGTCTCTCATCTTTAATTGCATTCTAGAAAGATGCAAACACCTGATCGCTTCCCCCAGCAAAGCTTGTTTCTAATTGATTTATCCTTGTAGTAGAACGCTTTTTTTCAAGGGTTTGCCAGATGGACTTTGACTTTGGGGACAAGAAAAAGAGGTGTCCCAAGTCTTGATTGCCATGTATGCACAGTTTCCACCATGGGGGAAGGGGAGCACGCAAATTTTGATAGCCCTTACATTGGTCCGATTTCCATGGTAGAGAATTTGCCACATAAGCTTTGACTTATTTATTTCAATGCAGGAATGCCAAATGCATTGGAATTTGAAGTCCCATCGCAAGCTCAACCAATCAAGGCTCCACTTTCTATTAAGCATGACATGGAAGTCTTGAATCTTCTTGAATCTTGGAATTTTGTCAAGGCCATTGCCATTGTGCTATCTAACGCCCTCATGGCGAGGAGGGTCCTCACCAATGAGGAGATGAGTCTTCAAACAATCCCAGGCGATGAATCTACGTTGCAATAGGATCCATTCTTCATAGTTCACTCTCACATCGGGCTCCATGTCCTTAAATCTAATTCATTGTAAAGTATGTTGGTTCCATAGGTGTTTCCACAAATAGAAACCTTTGTTCCATAGCTTAGTAGCTTTTGAGAGGTTCGAAGACCCCACACCTCTTATGCCCTTCATAGAGAACCAAATCAAATCATTCTGCCTTATATCGGCCACCCACCTCCAATCCTCAATGATCTTCACAAAATTTTTGACCTTCTTCCAACTCTTCCATACAGAGCAAACCAATTTCAAACCTTTAGGAGACATTGAAAAAGCAAAGACCAAAAGGGTGAGAAGGTCTAGGTCCTTCCAACCTGGGAGGTCCATAAGCTTAAGAGCACACCTATTCCTAAAAATAAGCTTGGCCCAAGAGGCTTCATTGTTGTTGTAAGCTTTAATAAACCATTTTGCATCTACCTTGTTGGCCACTCCTTCGAAAGGATGCTCAAACAACCTTGATCTTTATGGATAGTGCAAGTAGCCCATTTACTTTTAGGGATTCCCCTTCTATTGTGATCACCCATTCACAAAACGTTTTTATAGATTCTATCCAATTTGAAATTTTCTTGGACCTTCGATCTCCAACAAGACAAAAAGTAAATAGTTGAAGAAATATAGAATGTGTTAAGTGCTATGGCCCACCCTGCCAAATTGATCTACATACCCTTCGAATAGGTCAACTTGTTATCAAGTTTTTCGAGTACCCAATTCGAGTGCTGGTCCATTGACAAATCTAATCCCATAGGAACACCTAACAAGGAGAATATTTGACCAGTGGGAATGAGGTGACAACCTTGGTCAACAAGAAAATAGGGAGGATATCCCATAACTATCCTCAAAGGGATTTTTGAGTTGTCTATTTTGGATCTAGAAGCCTCAAAAAATATGTTTAGGCATCTCCAAAAGGTGTCAATGCTAGTCATATCACTGTGCACAAAGGCATTCAGGTCATCTGCAAATAGTCTCATGATCATCTGTCCTAGAGTAAGGAGGAGAGAGATGACTTGAATATGGCCTAAACTAGCATGATGTTTCACAAGGCAGCTGAGACCATCAGTAACAATAGTAAAGAGAAGAGGTGCCACTTTCATCTAATCACTTGAGAAATTTTGACATTGACATTTATCTGAGCTGATGTGTTTCCCAATAGGCTAGAGACCACCTAGTGAAATTCTAATCGAAATTAAGGTCTTTTAGTGATTGGAGAATGAAGTCCCACTCAAGCCTATCATAGGATTTGTCGAAGTTAGTTTTAACAAATATCATATCTTGAGTAGACTCTCTAGAAAATTCTAGACCTTCCTAGACATCAATGATAGCTTCCAAAATGGATCTCCCCTTAATGAATCCTTTCTTTTATTCTCGCTTATCTAATTTTGTAAGAGATAGGAAATTCTATTTGCAATAACTTTAGCAATGATCTTGTAACCTATTTGTAACATTTTAATTGGGCACCAATTCTCAATCCTGTTTTTGTTTCCTTTTTTGTGAATAAGTTTGATAATGCAATTATTGAGACATTAGGAATCCCATCGAATGAAACTGCCTCTTGCTACACCAAGCGTAGAGATGACATCACCACATGTCTAAAGGTTTTGAAAAACTCATGAGTGAGGCCATCTAGACCTAGGATTTTCTCATTAGGAAGCAAGTTGATAATTTCAAGAACCTCAGCTTCCGTAATGGGATCTTCAAGAAGATGTTTCATATTTTGTGGGATTGTTATGGTTTTAACTCTAGACATGGTCGCAATGCTGTTTTGCCTATGGGGAAAAAGAGACATAGTAATGCCTAGCATTTTGGTAAAGTGTTTGTCAGTTACCAAGCAATTCTCGTCACCTGTCTTGCATTCAACCCCTTTGATGTCCATCATGAAGGGTATTTTTTCCTTTGCTTGCTTTTTCTTGAGGAGGGCACACATTTCTTTAGCACGTTTATGAGCCCTACCCACCCACCATTCTTAAAAGAACACTCTAGATTTTTTCTTTCAATTTCTTCTTTGTATATCACCATGCCTCTGATTTTCCATAGTCATTTATACTATTGAGAGTGGACTTTGTTCACCTCCTTCTCGAGGCGCCTCAGTTGTTGATCGAGATTCTCCCTCTAGACATGACGAACCTTTTGAAGAATCTTCTCGGCCCTAGCCAAAATATGTAATGTCTCTGTTAGTATGATCGTCCAACATTTGGCAAGAGACAAACCTCGGTAGAACAAGTGGACTTCCAAGCTAAGGTAATCTCATATCCGATGGAGGGGAGAGAGAAGGTCGCTGCATTGGCATGAAACCAAGGTGCTTTCTTAAGGTTGATGATCGGCTTAAAGGTAAGGATAATAGGGTAGTTATCCAAAATAGTAAGGTTGCATCATTGGGAGAGTAAGGGGTTACCCCATTGATTGATAATATTCTGAGCCATGTAGCTTGTATCAAGTATTGCTTTCCTCAAATCATCACCAAATTGGAGGTTCAACCAAGAGAATCTAGTCTCTTCTTTAACCTCTACCAAGTCTAGGTATAGTTTGACATTATTCCATACATCTTTCTCATGACAATCAATAATCCTCTCTCTATTTCACCATCTGTTAGAAGCAGCCTTGATCATGTTGAAATCCCCACAAACCACGATATTATTGAAAGGAGAGATGAAAGAATGCTAGGTGGAAATCCTCTCATAGTCTAAATTTGGAGCGTACATGGAGATAATGGTGAATTGAAATGGGTCCTCAAAGGAAGAACCAATATAATTTCCATCCTCGTGGGTGTTCAGAAGTCTATCTAACACTCGTTGTTAATGCCCAGTCATTGCACTTTAGCAACCTTCAATAGTTCACAAGCTCTCAAAAAATGTTGGAACGAATCACACCTATGGCACCTACCAAGGGCATGCACAAAACCATTTTGATTATGAGGATCTTGACTAACTTGTGGTGGGAAATTTTGAACTTGAGGATTTTGTTGATAAGGTATTGCTTGAAAAGAATAATTAGGATTTTGATAAGGCAATTGATGTATTTCAGGAGCTTGGGGAGCAGCATGTTGTACTTGAGGTGCAAGAGGAGCTTACATAGTATACGGTTGATGATTTTGAAAATTTTGATTTTGAGAATTTTGAGAAGCTTGAGGATACATGTTTTGATACATTTGAGGATTTTGCACATGAGGATGAGGATTTTTCATTGAAGGATTATGCATTCGAGGAACTTGATATTCTTGAGTAGGAGCTACTTGAGGATTTTGATTGGGATCTATAACATGTTTATTAAGCTCTTGAAAAGAAATTGGCTTCATTTGATTTTGGAAAGTTTTGATGTAATTAGATTGTATAGAATCTATAGTCTTGGCCAAATTGGATTGTGTAGCAATAAGACTTTCCATTTGCTTAGTAAGAATGTCCACTTGAGATTGTTCAACATCACTTTCCTTTGGCTCTACTTTAAAACCTTGACTAGGATCCATTATTTGAGGAATAGGAGTAGAGTCAAAAAGCATAGCATGGGATTGTTCTGTAACTTTCTCCTGAGCTTGTGGAAAGCTAGCTTGAGGAACAATAGTTTTCTCATAAATCATGGATTGTCTTTGATGTCTATGGGCTACATCCCCTATTACTTTACAGACTTTTTGCCAATTGTCAATAAGATCATAGCGCTTATCTGACTCTTCTAATCGCCATTCAACTTCCCTGCGAGTTTCAAGATGAAGAAGCTTAAGAAAATTGATCACAAGAACAAGTTCCAAAGATATCTTATCCTCATCAAGAAGTTGTTCATATCCTATAGTATACTCATTTTGTAAGTGAGTAATAGAGCTACTAGGCTTTCATTTTGTAGGGCCTAAGTGGAAAAACTACATTTTTTTACAAACTTCACATGGCATATCAATGTGATAGAAAATCCATTTACATGTGAAATTGAGGGTGTGGACTAAATTTGATAGGCTTTAGAGGTATATGAATTTTCATGTGAGTGGAGACATTAAAAGTTTTGCCCTAATATCCGAAATTTGACCAGCTTTGACTGCTACCCTAGATTCTCTTGATTTCCTCCAAATTTTTAACTTAACTCCCTTTGACATCCTTGATGCATCTTTGAGTTCTTAGGGTATTTTGGCTACCTTCACCGAATGTGTTTTCTATAGGCCTTCATGAATGAGAGAGGAGAGAAAATCTCAACGCGAATGTGCAAAAATCAAAATTGGTTTCCTCTTTTGCCAAATTTGAGGCACCTTGTAAACATGTCTATGAAGGTTTTATTTAGGGAAAAATGCAACATTTCTCCTTCCCAAAAGATGGTTCAAAATTGTAGCTTGTTTAGAGTGAGGTTTGTGGTCCTATTGAAACACCTTCTTTTGGGAAATACTTTAACTTCTTGAATTTGATTAATGATTTTTCTAGGCATGCATGGGTATATCCATTGAAAGAAAAGTTCAAAGTGTTTATGTGCTTCAAACAGTTTTTGCTTTCAGCTAAAAATCTATCAGCATGTAATATGGGCACCCTCCATTCTGATCGATGGAGGGATATATGTCTTTTGATTTTAATGCATTTCTAGACGAAGATGGGATGCAACATTAGTGTACAATGTCATATACACCTTAAGACAATCGTGTTGTTGAAAGGAAGAACAAGTCACTCATGGAGATGGCGAGGTGTATGGTCAAGAGTCACACTTTACTAGATAGTTTTTGGCTTAAGGATGTTTTGTGTGAAACATATGTACTTAAAAGGTATCCTACTAAAGCATTGTTGTCTATCACTCCATATGAGGCTTGGCATGGTCACGTCATCTGTTGCGCATCTATGTGTCTTTGGTTTTCTTGTATATGCATTAGTGCATAAACAACAACACATGAAATTGGATGCTAAAGAAGTGAAATGTTTTTTTGTTGGGTAGAGTTCTAAAAGCAAAGGTTATTATTTGTATCATCCATGGACTAAGCGCATTTTGGTTAGCCATGATGTTGTTTTTGTGGAAGATGCAATTCAACCATTACTTTCATGTACTAAGGAGACATTAGTTAGCTCCAAAGATGTGTATGACACTTTCCTACCTCTTTATATGGAGAGTATACTGCTGGTCGGAAAAAGGAAATTTCTCAACCTTTTGTAGGTTCCACATGATGATGATAATCATTGGATGTAGATTTACATTATTCACTTGTTTATGAGAGGTTTGATATAGAGGAGGCAAAAATTATGCTAAATGGTTGGTGCACACTTTGCGAGATAGCAAATTAGATGCACCTTTGTCATATCATACTTGTTCAAGTTTTGATAGTGCTTTTGCATCGGATTACTATGATTTGGGTGCCTCTATTCTTTTTGACGAGAAAGAGCCTCCTTCCTTTGATGAAGCACAAAATTTAGAAAACTGGATGCCTCCTATGCAATCAAAATATGATGCTATTATGAAGAATGGTACCTGTTCTTTATGTGACGTGCCTCCTAGCAAGAAGACCATTGGTGCTAAGTGGGTATACAAGCTGAAGCATAATCCTAATGGAGGATTTCACAGGTATAAGGCTAGGCTTGTTACAAAATGTTATGCTCAAAAAAGAGGCATTGATTTTGATGAGAACTTTGCTCCTTCATGGAATTACTACTATTCATAGAATCTATGCACTTGCAGCCTATCATGGTTGGAATGTACATCAATTGGACACTAAAATTACATTTTTGAATGGTGACTTTCATGAGAAGTTGTATGTTTTTCAGCCCCATGGTTTTGTGCAAAAAGTTCATGAAAACAAAGAGTGCAGGTTGAAAAGGCATTACATGGTTTGAAGCAAGCACCAAATGCTTGGTATGAAAAGATAGATGCCTACTTTATTGAACATGGTTTTGAGAAGAATCCAACTAAAAGCACCTTATATGATTAGCATGCAAATGATGTGATTCTAATCTTTTTTTTTTCTATGTTGATGACGTGCTCCTCACTAGTCCCAATAAGAAGCATGTTGCTAATTTTAAGGCTAACTTGCATTCCTAATTTGAGATGTCAGATTTCGGGCTTTTGCATCATTATTTGAGCATTCAATGTACGCAAGTTGATGGTGGAATAACTTTGTGTCAAAAAAAATTTACACATTATTGTAGTGTTTCGACCTTGAAGACTGCAAACCTATTGTCATTCCTATGGAAACATGTTTATGTTTGAGTCTTCATGGTGCTAGAGAAGCATTTGATGTTGTTCTCTATCACTAGGTTGTCAAATGCTTGATTTACTTATCCATAAACTCAACTAGATATTAAGTTTGTTGTCTCATTGATGAACACGTTTATGCATTGCCTAGGTAGCAAGCATTGGTAGATGGTTAAGTGCATCTCTCACTACTTGAGTGGTACTTAGATACTTGGATTGTTTTATCCCAAGGGAGGATCACTATCGTGGGATTTACATGATTTTTCTGACTTTCACTGCGCTTTTTGCTATGAAATTCATGTGCCCATGAGTGGTTTTTGCTTGATTCTTGGTAGCTCATGCATATCTTGGTTGAGCACAAAGGAGCCTATTGTGGCCACTACTAGTTGTGAGGCTATGTATACGGAAGCTTTCATAGCGAGTGTTGAGTGTGTATGGCTTAGATGCCTTATGGCTGATTTGGGTGTTGGTCACTCTTCTTCCACCACCATCTTCACTAATAGTAGAGTGCATTGGGAGTTCCGAGGAACCTTGCATTCCATGCTTGCACTCAGCACATTGAGGTGCACTATCATTATATAGATAGGGTATAAACCAATTACAGTCTACACATATGGTTATATATACATCAGTCTTTAAGGCATAAACTTAAGCACATGTAGAGTTTCAGAAACACAACGCATTTAGGGTTTCCATATACAAATACATACTCATTAGAATTTAGGGCAGAAACACAACCATATGTATATAACACACACTCACATGTTTAGCTACATTCATAAATGGATAGGTTCTTACATACAAAAATATTCACATATCACATAAAGCGCACACAAAGAAACACTTATACATACTTTTCGCACATAAATATGTGGAACTCACAATACATATAAGATGCCTCAACACAGACAAATAGACATAAACTACACACACATTCATTAGGTTTCGAAACACAAACACATACAATTATAAGCACAAACACATAGAGTAATTATAACCTCACATATATTTTGGCAAATTTTTGGCCAAGTTTAGTTGGCCACAAATATATCCTCACCAATTTTTAAAAAGATTTTAATTTTTCTAAATGTAAGTCGGAGTGGAGAAACCATTGTGACATCCACCCCCACTAAGCGTGCACCTCGTCCTGACGGGCCAAGCTATAGATTATTGCAAGCAATGTCAAATTATTTTGAAAAAAACAACTATTTTTGAATGTTTCCAAATGGTGTACCAGAAATGTTTTTAAATGAAAATACAAATTCTGACAATAAAGAAACTTTAATATTACTGAAGCTTGAATTCAAATGTTTTTAATCAACGTATAAAACTTAAAACAAGAATTATAAAATACTATAGAAATGATCTAGATAGTGTTGGTAGTTTTCCTTCTATCGACTTTGTTCATAAGTAATGTTTATCTCATATAAGTGTTCTATCACTTACTTTCTTAGCCACTTTCCATAAGAAGATATAAAATAATTCTTTTATAGTATACATCCACCTTGCATAGTCTACATAGTAAATCTCAGAAGTGGTATTGAGACCATATCTGAGTCATGAAAAATATTTGTTATCCTTTTTCTTATTCTTTCTTTTTGTTTTCTTTAGTTTTCCTTTTTCTCTTTTTCACTTCGCAAAAACCATTGATGTACTACCTCTTTTATTTATCTTTTTTCTTCACAACTTTTTGATTAAAGTGGAAAGGCCTAAACCCTAATCAGAGCAGAGGATCTAGAGGCATGCTACAACTAGAATCAAGATCTCACTAGCTAACTGGTTTTAGAGACTAAGCAGCCTACCTATATAAACTAAGCTTACCTCTTCTATGAGTCGCAAGTCAAGATCTCCTTATTCCATCCGTACATTAGCCATAGGGTCTCTAATTCCTATCTTGAATTCATACTCATCCCTATTTAAGTTTCTAATTCATCTTTTCATATTTTAATCATTTACTCTACATGTCAAAATAATGTACTCATTTATTCATGAAATGCATGGAAAAAAGACTTTACAAAAAACTTAAAAATAATCAGAGTAAGGAACTATTTAAAATAATTTTGTCTTTTTTCTTAGTGCTCATGTCATGCACCATCCTCCTCCTCTTCGTCTAAGAGCTCCTTAGCAATTTCATACTCACTACTTGATCTTCGTTTAACTTACTTGATTCTCTTTCCTACAGTTAAATTTCTCAAAGGAGTTACATCAAGCTCGTGTAAAGCCCGCGTACCTATATCAAAATGAGAAACAATAACATAAGTTCAAAAATTACCTTGTAGTTAATTTATAATGTGCATCATGTTGAGTATCAAAGGTATTATCATAGACAAGTACCTAGTTCCCTGACTCTATACATCGTGGCCTACGTTGATGTTTCTTATCAAAATTGCTCTTATTTTTAAAATGTTACACATGTAGTTTCTTAATAGATTCTCTCATATTTACTTTTCCTTGTTTAAATTGATTAATTCTCAAAGTTAACAACTTTTCAGATGACAAATTATCTTCCATAGTCTAAACTTATCCAATTTACTATATGAGTATGTATCAAAAAAATAGGCTTTTGAAAATACATTAGCTCAACTAGCATAAATCTAGTCAATTTCATATATGTCACACTATCGTCCCCTAAAGCAAATAGACGATATCTTTGCTATTGGCTAATATCTCCATCACATGCTTTCAAGAATACCTTCACTATAGAAGGATGACCTCTCTCAATCTTCCCATTTGCTTCTGGGTTATAAGCTATTGTGAAAGATAACATAAATCGATGATGATCACAGAATTCCCTTGCCTCTCTATGCTCTAGCTCACCTCCATCTGCAACTAATTTTTGTACAGATCCAAATCTTGATACAAGTTCTGCAAAAGAAATAAACATACATTATACGTAGTATTAGATTGAAATGCATGAAAATCCACATGATTTGTAAAATCTCATATGGAAGCACAATAAATCCCATACCATCGATACTTACAGGCATAGCCACAAGATCAAGTGCCCACCTGTAATGAATACAAGCTCGGTAAGTTGGGTGTAGGGGATCTCTATGTTTCACTGAGAAATGAATATCACATGTGGATGTGCTCACAAAGTCCTTAATCTTTATGTATATCCTTAGTCCTCAATATCTTTCTAGAATTTTTCTCGTATGTCAAAACAAAGACCTTATGTCATGCCCATAAGCTTTCATGCATGGCTATCATGACTTGCAAGACTCAAATAATATCCAATGTCTCTCAATTCTGCTTCACAATCCTTTTCTCTGAATCACTCATATGTAAATGTACATGGATCATAATATATCAAGCTTATCACTCTATGTGTTGCTTTATGAGAATCAATGTCCTCAAGCCTTGCTCATGATAGCATATTGGAAACAGTATTGCACTTTCCATCAATATGAACAAAAGCTAGAATAATAAACATAATATATGCAATCCATCTCATCATCCAAATATCACGAGATAAGCAATTTGCAATCATACCTATGAATGGAAGACAAATAGTCTCTAAAATCACATTTGCACCGATGAAATACTCGCTATTGGATCTTAAAGCAGTGACTAATCTTCATAACTCTCGCTGGATATGAGGTAGTTCCTTTGAGTATCAGCTAAAATTTTTGCACCAAACTGAGCTGCATACCTCTGCCCCTCATTGTCATCATGACCAAGGACACAACCTATAACAATATGACTACTATCAGTAGTTAAGATTGTAGGTTTATTCCCTGAATAATCAATACATTTCAAAATCTGAGCATTGATAAGCAAATGCTTTAGTCTTCGCATTGTTCTACTATGCTTCTCTATCCTCAGAGTATTTTTCCTTCATTAATAAATCGCATCATGGTTTTGCAACATGAACAAAGTGAGGTATCTAGATAACATAGAACACTAAAGCTCATAAGAATCTTCTCACTTCACTAACATTGAGAGACACCTCTAAAATCCTATTCATGCCATCAACGTTTTGTGGATATGGCCTACCACCATAATACATAGATGTCCAATGATCAAACTTCATTGATAATTTCTTGAAGTCTTCATTTATATCATAGGGGAGTTTTATTTTCCTGAAATCGTCTTCAAACCAAGATTTTTATCATCAAACACAAAATCTACACTAATAATGAAACCTTTTTTTATTGGACTTTATAGTCTATAACCTTTCTAATTAAGGTAATAGCCAATGAAGATGCATTTTTTGGCCTTTTGATCGAATGGCCTCTCATTTGTGAAGGTATATGTGCATATGCTATGCACCCAAAAAATGTGCAATGGTCAAGGCTAGGTCATCATCCATTCCATGATTCATATGGTTTCATGCTATCCAATTCTTTTGATGGGAGTCTATTGATCAATTATGTGGACGTAGATACAACCACTACCTACAAGTAATTGGCTCATGTCTTCTTATCAAGCATTGACCTTGCAACCTCCAAAATTGCTTATTTCTTCTATGCCACTCCATTTTTTTCTCGTGTATAGGAGGTTATGATTTTTCTCTTCATTCCTCCCTCTTTGAGATAGGAATCAAAATCATGGGAGACATATTTCCCCACTCCATTTGACATTCTCTTCAGAGTTTTACAAATTTGATTTTCTACAAGATCTAGGTATTTCTTGAAACATGAAACAATCCATCCTTATGCTTCATATAGTGCACTATGGTCCATCTACTATAATCAATAATAAATGACACATAGTACTTCGATCCACAAATTGAAGGGTCCTTGCTTGGTCCCTATACATCTATATGGACTATCTCCAATAGATCTCTATGAATGTATCTTATTTTTTGGTAAATGGTTGCCTATGTGACTTACCTAATTGACGAGAACTGCATTTATAGATCATGTGTTGTTTGCATACATTTGGTAGGCCAAGTACACTCTGATCCCTATTGATTTTATTGAGAGCTCTTTCACCTATGTGAGATAATCTTTTTTGCCAAATTTCCAAATCTAATAGAGTTTTACTACCAAAATTGAATAAGGCAATGTTCTTAGTATCTTGGAGTTCAAATGTAATTAATGTACTTGATTTTTCTCCCCTTAATATCCTTTTGAATCCTCCATGTGGATCTTCAAAAAATGCTTCATTCTTTGTCAATCATACATGTGATCCCTTCTCACTATTTTAAACTACACTTATGAGGTTCTTGATGATATTTGGATTTGGAACATATAATACCTTGGTTAATAGGTTCATATAACTATCTGGAGTCTTCACATTACCTATCTTCTTAATTGGGTTGCTTGTGTCATCTCTTGTTTGGACGTCATGTCCATTCTTTCAATCCTCCAAGTTTGAGAGTAGAGCTACATTGCCTACTACATGGTTTTAGGGCTATCCAAGTTTCTCACCAAGGCTCTTCTTTAAACTGTTTGACTCTTCATTAAGTACAATTCACTATCATACCAATCAATGGGAGGACAGTTTGTCTCAACTACAACATTTGCTCCAATGAAATACTCTTTATCGAAGTTTAGAACAGTCACTAGTCCCCAAAACTCTCTCTTTATCTATGGATATTTTCTTTGAGTGTCATATAAAATCTTCGCACCAAGCGGAACTACATATCTTTGCCCCTCATCGTCATCTTGTCCTATGATCGAGCCTATACCAAAAGGACTGGTCTCAACTATCAAAATGATAGGCTTCTGACCTGAATGATGAACACACTTCACAATTGAGGCATCAACTAGTAGTTGCGTCAACTTACTCATTGCTCTTGATTGTATTTCTATCCAAACAAACTTCTTTCTTTTTCTCAATAGATCATATAAAGGTTTTGTAATGTGAGCAAAGTGAGGAATCTAGATCACATAAAAGACACAAGCTCCGAACAACCTCATCACCTCACTTGCATTACACCACACCTTAGAAATCATGATAATCACCTCAACTTTCTACAGATGTGGCTTGTGGCCATAGTGTCCACACAGATGTCCTGCAATGAGAACCTCCTTGACTCCAAAAATAGATTGCTCTAGAGAAAATGTTAGCCCCACCTCTTCAAATCTCTCAAAACTTTAATCACACTAAAAGATTCTTGGGAATCAAACTGACAACCTACTCGTTAGGATTGTGATGGGCTAACCACTTGCCCCAAAAGCCATGGTTGAGGATTACTTCCTAATCCTCTCTCTTAATGCATGGTTCAACCATCTCTCACTAGGATTATGTGATATTCCTTTCCCCTTAGACTTAGCGTTGTCCTCAATGCTCACTTGTGGACCCTTCTAACTCTTGGACCCACTTTCCATGCATGCTTGCTTCTGCCAACCTCAAACTCCAGCACATGGACCTATTTGCATCCCACCTCTCTCTGGTGCCCAAGTGCCCATGTGCCTTCATCCAAGGCTAGTTCTACACTCAACACGGATAAGCGCTTTTTCCACGTTCCCACAAATGTACCCTGTCTCGATGTACCCTGGCAAGATGTATCCTGATAGGATGTACCTTGACATGATGCACCTTGACACACACGGCATTGCGTTTCCATCTGCCATGCCCTATTTCTCAATTAAGCTTTGATACCAATGTTGGGAATCGAACCCACAGCCTCCCGATTACAATTATGATGGGCTAACCACTTGCCCCAAAATCCATGTTTGAGGATTACTTCCTAATCCTCTCTCTTAGGGCATGGTTGAACCATCACCTAGTAGGATTATGTGACAAAGATATAGTTGCCAACAAACATTTTGCAGTTGGAAGCATCCAAACTCTAATCTTTCACTCTTTTCTCACATGCTTTTATACAAATATCTTCAATAAGGCATTCTCACTAGAGGTATAAAGTCTCATAGGACCAAATTCATGGCATTCAACATGTGAGCTATAGAATCCGTCCCTTAGTGAGGCAAAGTACACATGCATACAAGGTCTTGTGGAATCTTCATCTTTGTGATGTCCCTGCTCTCAATAGCCAACTAAAACTAGTCATACCTTGAATATAGATCACTCATGAAGTACATGGAATGCCAACAAATGTTTCTAAGAACTCATCTACTATAGGTATTGTCCCTAGATTTTTTATCATGACTCTATTTATATGCTACAAATCCTAGATGAAACAAAGTTTCCCTTTCTTATTTGGCACAATGAACCACCTATTGGAATATGGGGATAAGATTGTTTTTAGTATTTGCATGGATATCTTTTCCTTTAACATCCTCATCAAATCAAGTAAGTGAGCCTTTGGGACTAGAATAGTTCGAATATTCCATGGTGTATTTGGCACTCTTAAGATAATGAGGGGTGGAACTTGTTTTGGATCCAGAGAGCCTATCTCATGTGGAAAAAGTGTAAATGACTTTATGTGTCCTTTGATAACTTCAATCAAATTTTCTTTATCTTTTTTTTTTAAGAAGTAATCTCTCTCCTACTTTTAACTACTTAATAGTCTCCTTGGTAAAATGATGCCTTATAAGCTTTCATCTCAACATAGGATCACGAGATACTCTCAAATACTTTTCATGACTATCATCTGGTAATGCTTAGGCTATCACTTTTACATTTCTCTCAGTAGTATTGTACTTTTTATTCACAGTCACTTCATGTTCTCTCAAAAACCCAATGATCATTTCATATTATTGGATAGAATTGAGCATGCTATATATTTTTTTTTATTTTTCCTTTCTTTTAAGCACCTCCTCAAGTTCTTCCACAATAATCAAACTACTTTCCAACTAGATTACATTTTCTATCTTCTCATTAGGAAACATGAATCCTAAATTTTTGTACTGTTTTTAATATATTTTTCTAGTTTTATTTGAAACATTTTCTTTTTGTAAACAAAAAAACTTGAACACACATGAATATACAAAAAAAGTTTGAAAGCAATGTACAAAATCCTAGGATATATCAAACCAACTCCCACCATTGTCTTGCTCAAGTGTGGATCCTAGCAAAACTTTTGCTCAAAACAAGCCTCATACTCTCCTATGGTTGTATAATCATCACAGTTATGAGAGTTAATGGGATGTTTTTTCATATCGTTTCTATTTCTTGATTGATTTGGGCATACATTCATGACTTGTAAAGAGTGTAGACTAGATCTTGATTGCATTTTCACATAGTTCGATCCATCATCCATTGCTTTTGTTTCCATCCGCACTTTGGCTATGAAATGTTGCCCAAAAAATAGCCTCTTTTGAATAGTGATCCTAGAAAAAGAAGTGAAATTCCTTAGAAATTCCCCCTATCATCAAAGGTATAAAGGCACAGGCTCCAAGCAAAGATCTAGAGCCATTATGTACGGTCCTCATCCTCCATCCATGCTCCATATCTATAGAAAATCTAAGATCATCAAACAACTTCTTAGATATCGCATTTTTTTTTACCCTGAGTCCATCAAGGCCAAAGCTAAACATGATTCTCCCTCACTTCCTAACTTTACTTTCATTTCTGGCATCCCTCTTGCCCAAAAGTTCCTAGTATGATCACTCATAGATCTTCTCGTCTCATCATCCGCTATAATTGGATGTAAACAATTCCTATTTGCTTGACATCTTACAACATCATCAATTCCACAAGGTCCTAGCAGAACTCGAGAGCCATTGTTTGGAGTCCTCATGCACTTGCTATGTTCTTTGTCTATCGACCATCTAAATTTTTCATATAATTTTTAGAGCTCAACATTATCTCTCACCCTCATTCAATCAAGGCCAAAACTAAGTATGATTCACTATCATTTCCATTGTTTTTTACTTCTGACATTTCTGTTGCTTAGAAGTTTGTATTGTCATTACTTTTAAATTCTCTTGTCTCTTGATCAAGTATTATTGGTGTGAAGGAATTCTTGTTCACCTGTCATATTGCAAGTTCATCATCTTCACAACTAGATAAGCCACACAAAGCAAGAGATTCATTCATTATTTGAGAGAAATTAGGTTAATCTTCCATATCTATGTCTTCAAACAACACGAATCTTTTCCTTCTTATCAATTTAATAAAGTTGCCTTAGAATGTAGGCTTTGTAGTAAAGAAGATATGATCCATAACATTATTACTAGCCTCTTTTGTAAAATATCATTTAAGATCTCCTTTGCATCATTTAGTAATGCCTTAGGATATTTCGTTTTCTTTTTGTTTTCATGTTCTTGAATATTATTAGTTCTTTCGGTAGCCTTAATATTCCCTTTAGCTACTTCTTTCTTGACTTTTGTTTGGATTTTTTAGGCTTGATTTTCCTTAATTGGCCTCTTTCCTGCTTTAATTTCCGTTCTTGTCACTTCTTCTTGAGAAGCAATAGACTTGTCAAAATGAACTCTCTTCTCACCATCATTTCTCTTTTCCTCATCATCCTTTGATTGCTTCTAATACTCGTTTTCGAGGATCTACATCATCTTGCATCTGACATCTTATTCTCTTATCCTCAACATTGGTAGTATGTGAATACGTAGAGAATTGATCTATAAGAGACTTCTAAGCAGTCTTCTTCATGATCGCATCTCGAGCTGTCACTAGAGCTTCAATTATGTAATTCTTCTATGACTGTGGTCTATCTTTCTTCCTCATCTCTTACCTCTAGTGGCTCGAACTTAGCTATAGATGTGCTCGAGTTAATATTTGAAAGATTTTCTTATAACTTATTCATTCATCTCTTTCCCCAATTTATAGGTAGAGGAAGACGAGTCCTAAAGTCACATAATGTTTTATGTATGCTAGTGAATAGCCAGCGCTCTTTTGTTTGTTTTAGCTCCTACGATGCAATAGAGAAAATTTTCTTTGATACATGTGCAAAACTAGTAGACTAGGAACCTACTGAGCAATGGTTTCCACAAGAGGGGAAACATTAGGCATTATGTAACTTGAGGTGTTTTTGGCATGGGCATGGCATTTCTTTGCACCCGATCTGCATAAATTCTTCTCAGGTTAGAGGAAAGAGGGACTTGAAAACCCATAGAGAACACCTTGTTATGATGGCTAGCCATCTCTTTGGATAGAGATGCTTGCATCCACATAACATTCTCAAGTTGTTTACTAAGAATTTATAAGTAGAATTCAAATGATTTCTGAGATATGGATGCAACAATAGCCATGATAGCCGATGCTACATATACACGTACACTCATCACAACAGGTGTCTCTCTAGGCTCCATTCGAACTAGATGCATTGGTCTGTAGTAGAGGTTGGTCTGATGTTGCCTCTGTTAGTATATGATTAATGTCTACCCCTCATGATTGTATGCACATTTTGTAAGGCCCCCTTTATGAGGAGAAGCCAAGCGTGCATTACCCCATTAATGGGAATCCCAACTTGAATGTTGGATGAAGGTCATATTGGACCATGTAAGGTACTATAAGGAAAGGGAGTTACCAGGGTACCCAATTGTGGGGTCCGTGGCAGCGGTGAGCAGCCCCGGCTGGGGGGTCCAAGGGGTCCAGCGGACCCCCTGGCTGGGGGTCCCAGGGGGCCAGCGGGCCCCCTGGTGGGGGTCCAGGGGTAGCGCCCCCGGCGCGACGGTAAAGGGAATATTCCATGGAATATTCCCTGTCGGAGTCAGAAATCAGTTATATTTGTTAGGTCGGTTCAACCAGTCTAAGCCGTGTATGGCAATTATGCGGGCGGTGGCCGCCCACGCTCTACTGCCCATGTATAGCCGTCCATGGCTGGGCACCCATGATCCTATATATACATGACTTCTGCACTACCTAAATTATTGAGTTGAGCCAGCATACCTCTACCTTGTATCTCCCTATCTAGAGTTGTCTAGATCACCATTTAAGCTCTACCTTGAGAGCGCACGGGTGGACAACGCCATCATCTTTGTACTTGCTGCTAGTAGAAAATTGTTGAGATTCTCCTGTATCTGTTAGCTTCTCTGCTATTGCTCCTGTGTTATATTGCGTAACTATTGTCTTACATGGTATCAGAGCTGTAAGGTTCGAATAGCTTGAGAAGTATCATTATTTTAGCCTACTAGCAGACTAGAATATCAGTAGATTATTCGAGTGATTACATGATGGCTTCATCGTCGAACACTAGTCTTGGTGCTTCAGCTAATGTTAATGCTGCACCTATTCGAATTCGTCCACCTGTATTCACTGAAGGGAAGCTGGATGGAACCAACTATACACTCTGGAAGTTCAAAATTTCTGCAATTTTGGACTCCTATGAATTACTTGACACTGTCATGGGACCGATGGGATTGGATCCAGAGCCTATACCAGTTGAAGATCCAGCAAATTCAAGTTTGATGATTCAGCCAGATCCAGATCTTCTACGAGCTTGGAAGAGGCGGAATGCTGATGCATTATGTGCGATTGTCACTAGTGTAAGTGATTCTGTGCTTACTTTAGTTCAACATACTACTAAAGCACATGAGGCTTGGGGCATATTGGCTCGACAATATGAGACCAAGAACCACACTAGGATACAGAATTTAGAAAATCAGTTGGCAAATGAAAAGCATTCTGATTCTGAAAAGGCTGAAGATTTTATCAAACGGATAAAGCATCTTCAAGATCAATTGGCTGGAGTTGGTGTTGTTATAACACCAGAAAAGCTGGGTCGAACATCTGTACGTGTTCTTCTAGCAAAGTATGATGGATTATTAACAGCCCTTAACACTCAGGTAAGGTCAACTCCTCTTACATTTGAAGAGTTTTGTGCCATGCTTTTAGAAGAAGAGATGCGGCTGAAGAATCGGCAAAGTACAACTGATGCTACATTCTCAGCAAATGCAAAAGGTAAAGGCTCTTCTGAGGGATCAAAGAAGAAGCCAAAGAAGAAAAAGTTCATAGGAAGTTGCTTCTATTGTGAAAAGAAAGGCCATGCCATCAAGGATTGCAGAAAGAAGCAAGCTGATGAACAGAATGGGACTATAAAATCATCATGGAAGAACAAAGAGTCTGCAAACAACACAGAGCTGGAACTTTGGGTAGCTATTGAAGAGGTATGTTCATCTGCTCAAGCTCGTGTTGATGAGCCATGGATTTTAGATAGTGGAGCTTCTCGCCATATGACCAGTAAAAAGGATTGGTATAGTTCCCTAGTGCCTCTACGGGAATCCATCAATTTAGTGGTGGGAAATGACTCCAAGTGTCCAGCCGAAGGAACTGGAACCATCTCTTTTATCACTTCTCTAGGTGTTGAGAAAAAGTTATCTGATGTTCTCTATGTACCTACACTCAAAAGAAATTTGTTGTCAGTTTCTGCAATAACAGATCGTGGACTCGAAGTTCACTTCAATAAGAGTGGTGCGGAAATCATGGATTCATCAGGTAATGTTGTAGGTAAAGCATACGACGGGATAACTTGTATGAGTTAAGTGCTTTAACTGCTACAAAAAATAAAGATGTAAGCAGGTTATTGCACCAACGAGTTGGGCATCTCGGATTTGCAGATTTGAAGGAGATGCAACGAACAGGGATGGTTGCTCATTTGCCTGCATTTTTAGAGTTGCAAGAACCTTGTGAAGCTTGTATGATGGGCAAGCAACAACGAAAGGCGTTTCCAAGAGAGACCAGCAATCGATCTCAAGCTCCTCTAGAGTTGGTACATGCTGATCTCTGCGGTAAAATGTCTACACCTCCTTTAGGAGGATCTTTCTACTTCTTGCTATTAGTCGACGATTATAGTAGAAAGATGTGGGTTTATTTCATTCGAGAGAAGGTTGATGCTTTCGAAAAATTTAAAACGTGGCATAAGTATGTAGAAAATGAATCAGGAAGGAAACTGAAGAAATTTAGAACAGATAGAGGAGGTGAATTCTTGTCAACAGAATTCAACAATTACTGTAAGGAGCATGGTGTGAAAAGGCAACTTACCACAACTCATACACCTCAACAAAATGGCGTTGTTGAGCACAGGAACAGGGCAGTAGTTGAAATGGCTCGTTGTATGTTGAAGGCTCAAGACATGCCTGATTCATTCTGGGCAGAAGCAGTCAATACACCAGTGTACATCCTCAATCGAAGCTACACAAAAGCACTGAAGGGGATGACTCCTCAAGAAGCATATTCTGGTAAAAAGCCTTCAATTTTGCATTTCAGAATTTTTGGTTGTTTCTGTTATGCACATATTCCTGATTCAACAAGATCAAAGTTGGATTCAAAAAGCAAAAAGTGTGTCTTCCTAGGATATAGTGAAGAGTCTAAAGCATACAGGTTATGGGATCCTGAGGCAAGGAAGATTTTTGTCAGCCGAGATGTGGTGTTTGATGAACGACCACACTTAGTAGAAGATAAAGGTAAATCTACTATCTCATCAAACGGAGAAATATCTCACCTTGTGCCTATCAAAAGACAGGTTAAAGTTGAGGAGGAGGAAACATCTGATGGAGAAATTTCCTCAATAAAAAGCCAACCAGTTGTAGCTGCACAGCGTAAGCCACTACCAAAGTGGGCACAACAGCTCTTTGATGATCACAATCCACATGTAGATGTACCAGAATCATCATCGGATGGATTACGAAGATCAAAGAGAATAGAGGAGCAAAGAAGAGCCTCAGAACACATTGTTAACATGGCTCTAATGGCAGATATCATGGGTTCGATAAAGGAACCTATTACCATTGAAGAAGCCATTGATGATCCAGGTTGGAGAGCGGCAATGCAATCTGAGTATGATAGTATACTCAAAAATGATACATGGGATCTAGTCGACTTGCCGCCAAAGAAGAAGGTAATAGGTACTAAATGGATTTGGAAAGCTAAGTATAAAGCTGATGGAACATTAGAAAAGTATAAGGCACCATTAGTTGCATAGGGTTTTTCACAGATTGAAGGATTTGATGTTCAAGAAGCTTTTGCACCAACAGCATGCATGACAACTATTCGGATGGTACTTGCAGTAGCTGCACAAAAGTCTTGGCCTATTTTCCAGATGGATGTCATTTTCAACCCACAACAAAAATATTCCAAAGAAATTCTCAAGGCATTTGGAATGATGGACAGCAAACCAACTAGCACACCTATGGAGGTAAATCATAAGCTATCTATGGATGATAACATGCCTGATGTAGATGCTAAGAAGTATAGGAAGCTCGTTGGAAGTCTTATTTTTTTGTGCAACACTAGACCAGACATTTGCTATGCTGTTGGAGTGTTAAGCAGGTTTTCCAACAAACCTAAGGAGAGTCATTGGAATGCTGGAATGCGAATTCTAAGGTACATTGCAGGAACCTTAGATTTTGGTATTTTGTATACCATAGGTGATACACTCCAAGGATATTGTGATTCAGATTGGGGTGGAGATTGTGATTCTAGAAAATCAGTTTCTGGTTATTGTTTTTCACTTGGTTCAAGAATATTTTCTTGGGTAAGTAGGAAGCAACCAACTCTTGCACTCTCGTCCACTGAAGCAGAGTACAAAGCCGCTTGTTTTGCTTCTTGTGAGGCAGTCTGGTTAAGGAGAATTCTTGCAGATCTAGGCTTTCCATCAAATATGCCAACTGTACTCAAGTGTGATAATCAAAGTTGTATGGCTATTGAAAAGAACCCAGTATTTCATGCTCGCAACAAGCACATAGAAGTACAGTACCATTACATTCGTGAGCTAATTGAAGATGAAATTGTGCAGCTAGAATATTGCCCAACAGAGGCAAATTGTGTTGACATATTCACTAAAGCACTTGGAAGAGAGCATGTGGGGTCCGTGGCAGCGGTGAGCAGCCCCAGCTGCGGGGTCCAAGCGGGCCAGCGGGCCCCCTAGGTAGGGGGTTCCCAGGGAGCCAGCAGGCGCCCAGGTGGGGGTCCGGGGGCAGCGCCCCCGGCGCGACAGTAAAGGGAATATTCCATGGAATATTCCCTGTCGGAGTCAGAAATCATTTATATTTGTTAGGTCGGTTCAACCAGTCTAAGCCGTGTATGGCAATTACGCGGGCGGTGGCTGCCCACGCTCTACCGCCCATGTATAGTCGTCCATGGCAGGCCACCCATGATCCTATATATACATGACTTCTGCACTACCTAAATTATTGAGTTGAGCCAGCATACCTCTACCTTGTATCTCCCTATCTAGAGTTGTCTAGATCACCATTTAAGCTCTACCTTGAGAGCGCACGGGTGGACAACGCCATCATCTTTGTACTTGCTGCTAGTAGAAAATTGTTGAGATTCTCCTGTATCTGTTATCTTCTCTGCTATTGCTTCTGTGTTATATTGTGTAACTATTGTCTTACATGGTATGAGAGCTGTAAGGTTCGAATAGCTTGAGAAGTATCATTATTTTAGCCTACTAGCAGACTAGAATATCAGTAGATTATTCGAGTGATTACATGATGGCTTCATCGTCGAACACTAGTCTTGGTGCTTCAGCTAATGTTAATGCTGCACCTATTCGAATTCGTCCACCTGCATTCACTGAAGGGAAGCTGGATGGAACCAACTATACACTCTGGAAGTTCAAAATTTCTGCAATTTTGGACTCCTATGAATTACTTGACACTGTCATGGGACCGATGGCATTGGATCCAGAGCCTATACCTGTTGAAGATCCAGCAAATTCAAGATTGATGATTCAGCCAGATCCAGATCTTCTACGAGCTTGGAAGAGGCGGAATGCTGATGCATTATGTGCGATTGTCACTAGTGTAAGTGATTCTGTGCTTACTTTAGTTCAACATACTACTAAAGCACATCAGGCTTGGGGCATATTGGCTCGACAATATGCGACCAAGAACCACACTAGGATACAGAATTTAGAAAATCAGTTGGCAAATGAAAAGCATTCTGATTCTGAAAAGGCTGAAGATTTTATCAAACGGATAAAGCATCTTCAAGATCAATTGGCTGGAGTTGGTGTTGTTATAACACCAGAAGAGCTGGCTCAAAGATCTGTACATGTTCTTCCAGCAAAGTATGATGGATTAGTAACAGCCCTTAACACTCAGGGAAGGCCAACTCCTCTTACATTTGAAGAGTTTTGTGCCATGCTTTTAGAAGAAGAGATGCGGCTGAAGAACCGGCAAAGTACAACTGATGCTGCATTCTCAGCAAATGCAAAAGGTAAAGGCTCTTCTGAGGGATCAAAGAAGAAGCCAAAGAAGAAAAATTTCACAGGAAGTTGCTTCTATTGTGAAAAGAAAGGCCATGCCATCAAGGATTGCAGAAAGAAGCAAGCTGATGAACGGAATGGGACTGTAAAATCATCATGGAAGAAGAAAGAGTCTGCAAACAACACAGAGCTGGAACTTTGGGTAGCTATTGAAGAGGTATGTTCATCTGCTCAAGCTCGTGTTGATGAGCCATGGATTTTAGATAGTGGAGCTTCTCGCCATATGACCAGTAAAAAGGATTGGTATAGTTCCCTAGTGCCTCTACGGGAATCCATCAATGTAGTGGTGGGAAATGACTCCAAGTGTCCAGCCGAAGGAACTGGAACCATCTCTTTTATCACTTCTCCAGGTATTGAGAAAAAGTTATCCGATGTTCTCTATGTATCTACACTCAAAAGAAATTTGTTGTCAATTTCTACAATAACAGATCGTGGACTCGAAATTCACTTCAATAAGAGTGGTGCGGAAATCATGGATTCATCAGGTAATGTTGTAGGTAAAGGCATACGACGGGATAACTTGTATGAGTTAAGTGCTTTAACTGCTACAAAAGATAAAGATGTAAGCAGGTTATGGCACCAACGATTTGGGCATCTCGGATTTGCAGTTTTGAAGGAGATGCAACGAACAGGGATGGTTGCTCATTTGCCTGCATTTTTAGAGTTGCAGGAATCTTGTGAAGCTTGTATGATGGGCAAGCAACAACGAAATGCGTTTCCAAGAGAGACCAGCAATCGATCTCAAGCTCCTCTAGAGTTGGTACATGCTGATCTCTGCGGTAAAATGTCTACACCTGCTTTAGGAGGATCTTTCTACTTCTTGCTATTAGTCGACGATCATAGTAGAAAGATGTGGGTTTATTTCATTCGAGAGAAGGCTGATGCTTTTGAAAAATTTAAAACGTGGCATAAGTATGTAGAAAATGAATCAGGAAGGAAACTGAAGAAATTTAGAACAGATAGAGGAGGTGAATTCTTGTCAACAGAATTCAACAATTACTGTAAGGAGCATGGTGTGAAAAGGCAACTTACCACAGCTCATACACCTCAACAAAATGGCGTTGTTGAGCGCAGAACAGGGCAGTAGTTGAAATGGCTCGTTGTATGTTGAAGGCTCAAGACATGCCTGATTCATTCCGGGCAGAAGCAGTCAATACAGCAGTGTACATCCTCAATCGAAGCTACACAAAAGCACTGAAGGGGATGACTCCTCAAGAAGCATATTCTGGTAAAAAGCCTTCAGTTTTGCATTTCAGAATTTTTGGTTGTTTCTGTTATGCACATATTCCTGATTCAACAAGATGAAAGTTGGATTCAAAAAGCAAAAAGTGTGTCTTCCTAAGATATAGTGAAGAGTCTAAAGCATACAGGTTATGGGATCCTGAGGCAAGGAAGATTTTTGTTAGCCGAGATGTGGTGTTTGATGAACGACCACACTAAGTAGAAGATAAAGGTAAATCTACTATCTCATCAAACGGAGAAATATCTCACGTTGTGCCTATCAAAAGACAGGTTAAAGATGAGGAGGAGGAAACATCTGATGGAGAAATTTCCTCAATAAAAAGCAAACCAGTTGTAGCTGCACAGCGTAAGCCACTACCAAAGTGGGCACAACAGCTCTTTGATGATCACAATCCACATGTAGATGTACCAGAATCATCATCGGATGGATTACGAAGATCAAAGAGAATAGAGGAGCAAAGAAGAGCCTCAGAACACATTGTTAACATGGCTCTAATGGCAGATATCATGGGTTCGATAAAGGAACCTACCACCATTGAAGAAGCCATTGATGATCCAGGTTGGAGAGCGGCAATGCAATCTGAGTATGATAGTATACTCAAAAATGATACATGGGATCTAGTCGACTTGCCGCCAAAGAAGAAGGTAATAGGTACTAAATGGATTTGGAAAGCTAAGTATAAAGCTGATGGAACATTAGAAAAGTATAAGGCACGATTAGTTGCACAGGGTTTTTCACAGATTGAAGGATTTGATGTTCAAGAAACTTTTGCACCAACAGCACGCATGACAACTATTCGGACGGTACTTGCAGTAGCTGCACAAAAGTCTTGGCCTATTTTCCAGATGGATGTCAAATCTGCATTTTTGAATGGTCACCTCAAGGAGGAGGTATATGTATCTCAACCACCAGGTTTTGAGGTGCCCAATTCAGAAAATAAATTTTGCAGGTTGAAGAAAGCTTTGTATGGACTTAAGCAAGCTCCACGGGCTTGGTACCAACGAATAGATCATTTTTTCAAAAATATGGGTTTTGAAAGAAGTACTTCTGATGCTAACTTGTATGTAACGAAAAGGGATAGCAAGCTAGTTGTTGTCATTGTATATGTAGATGATTTGATCATTACAAGAGATCATCAGGAACTCATCAATCAAACTCGGATCAGCTTGGGAACTGAGTTTGAAATGACAGACTTAGGTCTACTCCATTTTTGTCTGGGAATTGAAGTATGGCAAAGGAAGGATGACATTTTCATCTCACAACAAAAATATTCCAAAGAAATTCTCAAGGCATTTGGAATGATGGACAGCAAACCAACTAGCACACCTATGGAGGTAATAAGCTATCTATGGATGATAACATGCCTGATGTAGATGCTAAGAAGTATAGGAAGCTCGTTGGAAGTCTTATTTTTTTGTGCAACACTAGACCAGACATTTGCTATGTTGTTGGAGTGTTAAGCAGGTTTTCCAACAAACCTAAGGAGAGTCACTGGAATGCTGGAATGCGAATTCTAAGGTACATTGCAGGAACCTTGGATTTTGGTATTTTCTATACCGCAGGTGATACACTCCAAGGATATTGTGATTCAGATTGGGCTGGAGATTGTGATTCTAGAAAATTAGTTTCTGGATATTGTTTCTCACTTGGTTCAGGAATATTTTCTTGGGTAAGTAGGAAGCAACTAACTCTCGCACTCTCCTCCACTGAAGCAGAGTACAAAGCAGCTTGTTTTGCTTCTTGTGAGGCAGTCTGGTTAAGGAGAATTCTTGCAGATCTAGGCTTTCCATCAAATATGCCAATTGTATTCAAGTGTGATAATCAAAGTTGTATGGCTATTGCAAAGAACCCAGTATTTCATGCTCGCACCAAGCACATAGAAGTACAGTACCATTACATTCGTGAGCTAATTGAAGATGAAATTGTGGAGCTAGAATATTGCCCAACAGAGGCAAATTGTGCTGACATATTCACTAAAGCACTTGGAAGAGAGCAGCTCAACAAGCATCTTCAACATATGGGCATAGGACCGAGACCTACTTGATTTATCATCTGTAAACATTGAGGGGGGGTGTTAGTATATGATCAATGTCTACCCCTCATGATTGTATGCACATTTTGTAAGGCCCCCTTTATGAGGAGAAGCCAAGCGTGCATTACCCAATTGATGGGAATCCCAACTTGAATGTTGGATGAAGGTCATATTGGACCAAGTAAGGTATTATAAGGAAAGGGAGTTACCAGGGTCCCCAAAGTGCGACGGTAAAGGGAATATTCCATGGAATATTCCCTCTCGGAGTCAGAAATCATTTATATTTGTTAGGTCGGTTCAACCAGTCTAAGCCGTGTATGGCAATTACGCGGGCGGTGGCCGCCCACGCTCTACCGCCCATGTATAGCCGTCCATGGCAGGCAACCCATGATCCTATATATACATGACTTCTGCACTACCTAAATTATTGAGTTGAGCCAGCATACCTCTACCTTGTATCTCCCTATCTAGAGTTGTCTAGATCACCATTTAAGCTCTACCTTGAGAGCACACGGGTGGACAACGCCATCATCTTTGTACTTGCTACTAGTAGAAAATTGTTGAGATTCTCCTGTATCTGTTATCTTCTCTGCTATTGCTCCTATGTTATGTTGCGTAACTATTGTCTTACAGCCTCATCTAGGCAACAACCTCTACCTCTCTTCTTAGCGTCACCTAGTCCTCAGTCAACCAAAATGTTTTATTAGTCTCCTTAATTCTCCTCTTGACTTCAATCCTATCTCGTCTTGGAATCTTAAGGAATAGAATTACAATATCTAGTTTTAAAGAGTCTAGGTCAACATACAAAAGTTGAGCAAATCAGGTTAGAAATGCATTGAGTAGATGAGTGAGGGATGAAGTAGGTTTTAGGGAATAACCCCATTGTAGAAACCCCTCTTGATTATTCTAGCTAAAATACTCTACATAGAGGAGTTTGTGCAACTCTTTTGTAAAATCAGAACATCTATTTTCTATGTGTGACTAGATAGAAGTCAAGATTGATCCTGAAATAGCCCACATGAAGAAATCCCTATCATCTCTAAAGAAGTCCTTGTAACTCAACTTGGTCCTCAAAAAAGTCCATGTATTTGATTACATTCTGTCCAGTAGATTTTCCTTCATCTTTTAGAATACCTTAGACTACTTGTCCCCCTTGTTTCATTACAACCCTAAGTTCCTTAAAAACCTCTTGCATTTCCCTTCTCTAGCTTGTTGTAGAATGTAGCACAATGTCGAGAGTGACAAGCTCAATAATCTCCCTTAACTCATAATAGAGTCTAGTGAGAAGATTGTTTAAATTTTGAGCCACGGAATGAAAGTGAGCTTTAAGACCTTGTATTTTATTCTCATATAAGCTACCCAAGTAGAACATGCTTCTAGGGTTTGAGCATTTATATGATACTCTATGCTTTTGAGGTACTTCTTTTCTTTATCAATTACTTGCAACTTGATTTTGTGTTTTCTCAGACTTAGGTTAATCAACTTGATTTCCTTTCTTGAAATTTTCTTGATTTCTTTCTTGAATTTAACTTTTTATTACTTGATTCCTTCTTTTCCTCTTGGGAAAAACTTGATTTTCTTCTTCACAACTTGAACTTCTTCTTAATTTCTTCAACATGATTTCTTTTCTTGGATTTAGAATTTTTCTTTTATGTTTTTGTATTTTTAAATGCTAAGCTAAAATACTTCTTATAACTATTTTTGGTTGATTTAAAGTTTTTTTAATTTATGAAATTTTTTTAGTTTTTACCATTAATAGGAATGGTTACTAATTGTTCTTCTCCAAATATAGCAATGTTAAGGTGGATATCTTATATTAAGTTTATTAATCCTGTTTTAAATCATATTTCTGGGAAAACTAGACTAGAGAGCGGGGGTAGCTTTTACATACTTTAGATGGCATTGCATAGAAGGTAAATCACCCTCACATCGCCCGCGTGTTGGGCCCACTTGAGTTTAAGCTTGTTGTTGATGAGAAGGAGCACTTGATGATGCCTAATGTGGGTTTCTTACAATTGCCAATCCTTTTTCCAAGGAGATACAGTGATTTCTTAATCAACCACTCTTTGGGGGAGTCACCAAAGAAGTGAGCATATATTTTCGGCCAGATCTTCCAAAGGACCGTCCCTCTGATGGCGTCCCAAAGAGTCACGGAGCAACCGGAGGCTCCACCCATCAGAGATTGCTTCCAACTGATAAGTTTCTGAGGCCTAATTTTATTATCGAGCTTTGATGGAAGACCTTGCAAGACTTACATGAAGTTGTAGAGGAGGTTGATAAATCTCACATCCCCATGGTGCGGAGCCCACTTGGTTTTAAGCTTATTGTTCATAAAATTTAGCTCTTTGTGATGTTTGAAAGGGGGGCTTTTCTTATAGTTAGCAATTCTTTTGTCGAGAAGGAATAGGGACTTCTGGAGCGACCACTCCTTGGGGGTATTGCCAAATTTGTGAGCGCATCTTTCCCGCCAAATCTTCCAAAGGATCTCTCCCCTGATCGCATTCCACAACAGCCCAGAGCAACCAATCGCTTCACCAATAAGGGCTTGCTTCCAATTGATTTGTTCTTGGAGTCCCAGGGACCGACCTAGGATCCTCCATAATTGAGGGGATCTAGGGCAAGCAAAGAGGAGGTGGCCAATATCCTATTTGCCATGGCAACATCACTTGCGCCAGGGAGGAACACCACAGATCTTGTTAGCTTTTGCATTGGTCCATATTCCACGGTGTAAAATTTGCCATAATCTTTTTTTCAATGAGAGGGTGCCAGATAGACATCAATTTCATATCGCAACAAAGTCGCGTCCAGTTGAGACACCATTTCTTGTTGAAACTAATGTGAATGTCATTGTGAGGCTCAACATATGGAAGCTTGGAGAGGCAATTACCATTATACCATTTAAGGCCCATTAGATCTGGATCCTCCTGTGCGATAAGTAGTCGTATTCTAGAGCGGTCCCAAGCATGGCATCTACTCAATAAAACATTCCATTCCTCATACGTGACCTCTGCACTAGGGTTAAGGTCCTCAAAGTCCACCCATCTGTTCGTGTCCTATTTCCAGAGGTGCTCCAATAGATCTCTATGAATGTATCCTTTATTTTTGGTAAATGGTTCCCTATGTGACTTACCTAATTGACAAGAACTATATTTATAGATCATGTGTTGTTTGCATACATTTGGTAGGCCAAGTACACTCGGATCCCTATTATTTTCTTGAGAGCTCTTTTACCTATGTGAGCTTATCTTTTCTACCAAATTTCCAAATCTAATAGAGTTTTACTACCATATTTGAATAAGGCAATGTTCTTAGTATCCTGGAGTTCAAATGTAAATAATGTACTTGATTTTTCTCCCCTTACTATCCTTTTGAATCCTCGATCTGGATCTTCAAGAAATGCTTCATTCTTTGTGAATCTAACATGCGATCCCTTCTAAAAATCCACATTGTGTGAGGTGGTAAGTTCAAGCATAAATCATGTGAATGTATTGTCAAAGTGTGAAGGCAAGTAAGACCACCAAAGAGAGTGGCAGGCCTATGGCAAGTAAGACCATTCAAAGAGGAATGGCAAGCTATATGTAAAGGCAAGTAATACCACCCAAGAGGAGTGGCAAGCCTATGGCAAGTAAGACCATTCAAAGAGGTTCTTGATGATATTTGGATTTGGAAGATATAATACCTTGGTTAATAGGTCCATATAACTATCAGGAGTCTTCACATTACCTATCTTCTCAATGGGATTGCTTGTGTCATCTCTTGTTTGGACGTCATGTCCATTCTTTCAATCCTCCAAGTTTGAGAGTAGAGCTACATTGCCTACTACATGGTTTTAGGGCCATCCAAGTTCCTGACCAAGGCTCTTCTTTAAACCATTTGACTCTTCATCAATGTCTTCAAAACTTGTAGTTGTTTTATTATTCGTAGAAACCTTTTCTTTAACTTTCTTGGATGTAGTCAATGAATTTGATGGCTGAAATTGCTATGCAATCTTCCACTCCATGATTTTGAGTTGGAACTATTTCTAGATGACACATCATTCCACTCAAAACTTGATTTTATGCACTTGAGTTTTAGCACTTCCTTTCTTCATTTGAATCAATATTAAGTCCTTCTTTTGCTATAGCACAATAGTTTTCCTTACATCAAATAAAACAAATCCTATCTAAACCTAGCATGTGATTGGATTGATGCTTTTATATCCTTTGTGCTCAACAAAGTACCTAATCAAGGCATATTTCTTAGTTTTTGGATCAGTTTTGTGTGCTCAACCCATTTAGAACATGTACATATGCATCAAGGGTCTTGCTAGTTCTACAATATGTCTAAGTTTCTATTCAACAATTCCATTATGTTGTGGTGTGAACCGACATGAGAAGTGCCTTCCAAACCATGAGATTTTATAAAATCTCTTAATTCATTTGATATATATTCTCCTCCTCCATCATATCTTAACGTTTGAATATACTTTTCTATCTACTTTTGCAAAATAGCCTTGAATTCTAAAAGTTACTACAAACATGATATCTTGTATGTTAACAAATAGCCAATACCTTCCATGCTCATTGAATTCACTCTTCCTATTCTCTTAACTAGTCCACAATCTAATTCATGTCTAGTAAGTGTAGAGGGTTTTCATTTTCTCCTCTGATATACCTTAAATAGCCCTTTCCCATCAAGAAGTTCATCATTCAAAATATCCAAGCACAAAAGTTGTTGTTGTCCAACTTATCACTCATAAATTGACTCATTCATTAAACATATGCCATTTTTACATCCATTTAAAATACTAAAAAAAAGGTAAGAAGTAGTACCTATACTTGATCACTGTCAAAGTGCATCTTGATATTTTGATATTAGAAAACCATAGTGTTTGAGTATCAACAATATACGGTCAGTTGAAATTTGATATCATAAATACTTGTGAGATTTTGAATAGAGCGCAAGTTGAATGTTTGAAAAATAGCCTATTTTTCTATGCACCCCACCTTGCAGTCTAAAAATTGAGGTGAAAATGTCCTTCAAACTAAAATATGAGAAAAACCAATGATCCTAATGGATAAATCACAAAAATATTTTGATGTTGTCTACTGTCACAATACATTTTGTAGCAATCTAAGATTGTTTGTGAAGTGTGGTTTCTCCATGCCCTCTCAGAGACTCCTCACTCTTGGCCTTCTTCACAAGATCTCTATAGACACACTTGCTCTAATGCAATGTAAAAAGAAAAGAAACAAGGAAGAGAGATCTTTTCAAAATCTCATACACAAAGATAGGAGCACACATAGATTGAGGCAAGGAAGAGATCTTCCTTTGCTTCTTCTATTACATAAAGAGAATATACTAGAATGACCTAATGCAAAAACACAACAATACAATATATAAAGAAATTTACATTAAGAAAACCATAATGTATGCGAATGAGTGAGTTGGCAAGAAAACATTATGCCATCACTATGTGTAGATAAATTGGGTAAATCTCACTAAAAGTATCCTTCACACGTATTGGTATAACCATAATACATATTAGAGAAATGAAAAGTGATAAGAATAATCCTTGATCATCACATGTCGAGCTTGATATCTCAACAACATAGAGAGCTGTAGCTTATCCACCCATCTGGCACCTTCTGTTGGACACCATGTTCTAAGTCTATTCCTTAGCAGACATCAATCACTATACTCCAATGTGACATTTATTCCAGTCCTCAAGCCTATTGGAGTCTCTTATTTCTTGGTTCTAAATTTTTTCCCACATTTGAATTTCCCAAAACCTTTTTTTTTTTGCTCTTAGAATATTTGCATTCTCAAGTTCCCTAATAATGGATATTGTGAACCAAATAAAATCATATTTTATGATAGTGAGCCACTTCTAGTCACAAATGATTCAAAAATGAGGTTTCATCGTGTTCCAAGCTTTCCAAAGTGGAGAAGTAGAGAATTAAACTTTTAGTAAACACTAGAACTAGGTAGAAAAGGAACATGATGAGATCAAGATTATTCCATCTAGGGACATTAGATAGTGACAAATTATGGTTGTTTCTTAGAATGAGCTTCCACAAAGATTGTCTTTTTTTTATGTTCATGTCTCAATAATAAATTTGGTTTATTGATTGAGACCAAAACATCAAGAATGCATATGCCTCCAGCTTGCTTTGGGCCCCCATAGACATCCCACTTGGTTTTGGGCACCCATTTTTCTTTAGGTCCCTTTTCCAAGAAAAAACTCTACAAGCATGCTCAAATTTTATCAGTGCCTTATCATGTGGTCTCCAACATATGGTGAAATATATGATGGAACAGATAAGGAAGGTGTTGAGTACTATCACTTTCCCAACCACATAGTAACACATGCTTCAAATAATTAAGATTGATTTGATCTTATTCAACTTCCATCATTGATTCATAGGACCCTCAGAGCCTAAGAGGATACTCTGCAAACAAATGATATGAACTGAAGCAAGATCCTTGCAAGCTTAAAAGTTATCTTCAAGTGATTGATCTTAGAACCAAATTTGATGCAAGAGCTATCTAAGATTTACTAAAGCTTTAGCGTGCTCTAAGTTTCATTTCCAAAAAAAACGTGTGTCATCAAAAAAGGTCTTAAGCACCATTTGATCATGAACTTGAGGAAGAGAAAGGCCTTTGATATGACCTTATCAAATTAGGTACAATCTGTCTTTGTTCCTTAAAGAGATGGTGTGAGAAAACAGTATCCATTAGCATCTATAGAAGAGGGAATAGGATGGTTGTGAAGGGATGATCGCGTTGGATCGGACCTTGTTCTCCGCCCATGGAGCAGCACATGCACAGTGGGTGCCTTTTAGGGATAGTCAAAGGACCCTGACCTACACCTCAGGGGGAGTAGCAAAGCCACATCCATGGGAGGAGAATGTCATGGATGAAAGTCATCAGAGAGATAAGGGTGATGAGTGGTTAAGGATATCATAAATAAAAGACATGCTTGAAACAATGCTAACTATAAGAGTCCTCATGGAAAATGAAGAAGAAAAATCAATCATAACATGACCAATGATGGAAGCTAAACAATCACCATTCATGGGTGTGTGGTCATATACAAATTATGGGAAACACTTTGTGGTCGATGACGATGATGCCTAATACAAAACAAATAGCTTTAAGGATGTTCTAAAGAGGTAAGGATCCTTGAAGAACTAGCTTTAAATGCACTACATGTAGACAAACAACTAGACTTCACTTTTAGGCTTTGAAAGGAAACAATGGGAAAAAAAATAATTCATTAGTATCATGGAAAAAAACTATGCCTTTACTCATGAATAAACAACTAAGCCTTGATTTGATTATTTTTACTTTTATTTCTCTTTTTCTTTTGTTTAGGTTTTCTTTGTATTTTCAATTCATTTATCTAGACATTTTGATTTCTTTATTTTCTCTAAAAAATATTTTTATTTACATATCTTTTCCTCTATTTTATTGAACACCTCCAAATGTTCTATTTAACTTGATCTCTTTGATTTTATCATATTTACTTTATTATTATCTAAAAAATATCTCATAATATTATACTCCTTTATTACTTCTTTTTTATCATGCTTTTTATTTAATTTCCTTGTCTGTATTCATTTACATATTTTTTAATTCCTAAATCAATTTAATATAATTAATAATTATGTAGTATTTGTAATCATTACTTTCTTTAATACTCAATAGCTAGTTAATTAGTAATAAAACATTATGACTAAAACAAAATTAAAACAATAAACAAAAATAAAGACAAATCAATTTTGTTTCTCTCTCTCTCTCTCTGTCTCTCTCTCTCTCTCTCTCTCTCTCTCTCTCTCTCTCTCTCTCTCTCTCTCTCTCTCTCTCTCTCTCTCTCTCTCTCTCTTTCACCCTCACTCTATCTATGCCACCGATCTAGTTTTGCTCTCTCTCTCTCTCTCTCTCTCTCTCTCTCTCTCTCTCTCTTTGCCTCTCTTTGTCTTGGAAGATTTCTATACTACTCCATCTTCATGTGAATTACCGACAACATCATCTTTCTCTCTCTTTCTCTCTCTCTCTCTCTCTATCCCTCTCCCTCTCTCTAAGCTTCTACAAGTGGCATCCCACTTCCCCTTGCTCTCTCTCTCAGTTTCTCTCTCAATTTTCTCTCCTTTGTTGATGGGATGTGAGTCCTGATGGGGTGGAATGAGCAGCTTGAGGTTACATCAGGCCCAAGTGTGGGTGCATTGCGTCCCTCCTATCTGGCGGGTGGATTCTGCATAGTAGGTGCCTCTTCTTAGCAAACAATACACTCGGCAGCTTGTCGTGGGTTGAAAAATTAAAAGAAACACCTTGCGCATGCATAGCTCATGGGGTAGGAGGAGCACATGAATTGGAATGAAGAAATAGAATAACTTGAGATAATCACTATAGTCATCAACATAAAAGCTAAATTAAATGTATACAGTGAGCTAATACATCATGTTGATCATGACATAATTGATCAATATACAAAAGTGAATCACTATGTGATGATACAATCCTAATGATTGAGTACTCTGCTACACTGCAAATATGAAATTTTAAACTTCGGTCTTCTAGACTGCAATGCAAGAAAGATCTTCTCTTCACTCTTCACTTTACTTCAAAATCTTTGGATAATCATGTGAAAGAAAAAATCCATGGGAAAAACCAAATGAGCACTAGGCATGTATTTAAAGATTTTCCCTAGGTTCTCTCTCCACAACTTTAGAATCTTCTAGCCTTCTCCCTTGTATTCTAAGAAAATCTTCTTTTTATTCTACTCTAATTTTGGAAAGTCAAATCTTTGTTTCTTCTTTTTGGCTTTTCTTTTTATTTATATTTTTCTATTTTTTCAAATTTTTGTTTTTTTTTTTATGGATTCTTCTTCTTATTCTTATTTTTCATGAAAGTCTTATTTTCATTTCATACTTATATACAAAAGATTTAATAAAAACTAAGGCTTAGGTTTAGCAAAAATTATGATTCCACGGTTCCAAACTAGGGTTTTTATTCGAGAAAAAATAAGCTTTAACTTTACTAGGGCTAATCCATGTCAATCAATGGTTTTATATACATTATGGGTTTAAACGCAAGGTTTCTAAAGTTTTAAAGTAGGTTTCCATGGGTTAAGGTTTGGTTTTAAGAGGTAAAAACTCGATTTCAAGGGTTAATTTGCAATTCTTTACATAGGTTTTCTTATTACAAGGTCCTCTTACTTATAATTTATACACAAAGGATTAGAAATCATAGGTTTCTAAGGGTTCAAGTTAGGTTTTCAAGGGTTAGAACATGGGTTTCAAGGGTTTTGAACACATTAATGAGCTTTATACAAATAAATTTACAAGTCTAATGTAAACATGAAATATTTTCATCACTCAATCAATCAAATCAATCAAAAGAAAGAAAACTCTTTTCATCTTTCTACATTCAAAAATTAATTCTCTATGAGAAAGTCAAATAAATATTTTTAAATAAAACTTCTTGACACATAATCCCCCAGGTATTTCATCCTGACTTCCACCCTAGTAAAAGTGCATATCATCCTGATGGGCCAACCTACAAAACTCAACCAAAATGTATCAAGATTCTTTTGAAGTTATTTTTAATTTTTATGTTTTTCTTTTCAAATAATGAAACATGATTTTTATGCATATGGAGGTCCTAAGTAAAATAAAGATGATTTTCAAAGTATGTAAGTCATGATCAGAAAACCTGTTTGATCTGGATACTACCTTTGAAAATAAGTCAAACTTTGCCTATAGTAATTACTTAGACTTTGTAGTAAGAGTCTTTCCTATCAAGTTGTTTCGATATCAATCATCATTGTATATAAATGTTTCCATGTTTGGTTCCTATAAACCTATTAGGAAATAAAACTAGCTCCACTATTGCATAGCTCCACCTCGTATATCCTGCACACAAGTCTCAGATGTGGTTTTGAGACCATATCTAAGTCATGAAAACTATTTTTGTCTTTTTTTTATTTCACTATTTTTCTTTTCCTTTTTCTCATTCTTTTTCATTTTCATTTTTTTACAACAAGCATTAATGTACTGTTTTTTTTTCTTATTTACTTTTGTAACTTTTTTGTTAAAGGGTAAAGGCCTAACCCCTAATTAGAGTTGAGAATCTACAGACATGCACTTGAAGGAGTCATTATCTCACTTCATAAGTGTTTTCAAAACTTCACAAGGCCTATTTATATTAAGTAAGTCCATCTTTCTACTATGAGCTTCAAGTGAGAGTGGCTTATCTAAGTCCTCATAATAGCTATAGGGTATCTGATCCTATTCTCTCAAATATATACATCCCTACTAGCATCTCTAGTTACTTCTTATCACAATTTAATACCTTGTTCTATTTGTTCAAGACATCATGAAATGCATGAAACCCAAATATAAAAATAAAAAAAAAGATGGACAAATCGAAAATAATACATTTACCTGATATTCTACCTCAACATTATTGTTAGAATCAACATCAAATTTTTCTTTTGAGAGCATATTAGCAACCCTATTTAGCTTTCTAACTCTGTGAACAAAAGCTCGATTAATAAAATTCACATATGAGATCCACCTAAGCATCGCAATATCCACAGAAGAACAATTCGCTATCATACCAATCACTGGAAGACAATCAGTCTCAACTACAACATTTCCTCCAATGAAATACTCTTTATCAAAGTTTAGAGCACTCACTAGTCCCCACAACTCTCTCTTTATCTATGGATATTTTCTTTGAGTGTCATATAAAATCTTCGCACCAAAGGGAACTACATATCTCTGCCCCTCATCGTCATCTTGTCCTATGACCCAGCCTATACCAAAAGGATTGGTCTCAACTATCAAAATGATAGGCTTCTGACCTGAATGATGAATACACTTCGGAATTGAGGCACCAACTAGTAGTTGTGTGAACTTACTCATTGCTCTTGACTGTATTTCTATCCAAACAAAGTTCTTTCTTTTTCTCAGTAGATCATATAAAGGCTTTGTAATGTGAGCAAAGTGAGGAATCTAGATCACATAAAAGACACAAGCTCCGAAGAACCTCATCACCTCACTGGCATTACAACACACCTTAGAAATCATGCTAATCGCCTCAACTTTCTACAGATGTGGCTTATGGCCATAGTGTCCACACAGATGTCCTACAATGAGAGCCTCATTGACTCCAAACATAGATTTCTCTAGAGAAAATTTTAGCCCCACCTCTTCAAATCTCTCAAAAATTTTATCATAGTAAAAGATTGTTGGGAATCAAACTGACGACCTACCCGTTAGGATTGCGATGGGCTAACCATTTGGCCCAAAAGCCATGTTTGAGGATTACTTCCTAATCCTCTCTCTTAACACATGGTTCAACCATCTCTCACCAGGGTTATGTGACATTCCTTTCCCCTTAGACTCAGCATTGCCCTCAATGCTCACTTGTGGACCCTTCTAACTCTTGGACCACTTTCCATGCATGAGCGCTTCCACCAACCTCAAACTTCCAACACATGGACCTATCCATCCCACCTCTCTCTGGTGCCCAAGTGCCCATGTGCCTTCATCCAAGGGTAGTTTTACACTCAACATGGATAAGCGCTTTTTCCAAATGCCCACAAATGTACACTGTCTCGATGTAGCCTGGTAGGATGTATCCTGATAGGATGTACTTTGACACGATGTACCTTGACACACACCGCATTGCGTTGCCATCTGCCATGCCCAATTTCCCAACTAAGCTCTGATACCAATGTTGGGAATCGAACCCACAACCTCCCGGTTAGGATTATGATGAGCTAACCACTTGCCCCAAAATCCATGGTTGAGGATTACTTCCTAATCCTCTCTCTTAAGGCATGGTTCAACCATCTCCTAGTAGGATTATGTGACAAAGATATAGTTGCCAACAAACATTTTTCAATTGGAAGCATCCAAACTCTAATCTTTCACTCTTTTCTCACATGCTTTTATGAAAATATCTTCAATAAAAGGCATTCTCACTAAAGGTATAAAGTCTCGTAGGACCAAATTCATGGCATTCAACATGTGAGCTATAGAATCCGTCCCTTAGTGAGGCAAAGTACACATGCGTACAAGGCCTTGTGAAATGTTCATCTTTGTGATGTCCCTACTCTCAATAGCGAACTAAAACTAGTCATACCTTGAATATAGATCACTGATGAAGTACATGGAATGCCCAACAAATGTTTCTAAAAACTCATCTACTATAGGTTTTGTCCCTACATTTTTTCTCATGACTCTATTTATATGCTACAAATCCTAGATGAAACAAAGTTTCCCTTTCTTATTTGGCACCATGAACCACCTATTCGAATATGGGGCTAAAGATTGTTTTCGGTATTTGCATGGATATCTTTTCCTTTAACATCCTCATCAAATCAAGTAAGCGAGCCTTTGGGACTAGAATAGGTCAAATATTCCATGGTACATTTGGCACTCTAAAGATAATCAGGGGTGGAACTTGTTTTGGATCCACTGAGCCTTTCTAAGGTGGAAAAAGTGCAAATGATTTTTTGTCTCCCTTGATAAATTCTATGAGCTTTTTTTTTATCTTTTTCTATAAGAAATAATCTCTCTCCTATTTTTAACTACTTAATAGTCTCCTCAGTAAAATGATGCCCTATAAGCTCTCTTCATCTCAACACAAGATCATGAGATACTCTCAAATACTTTTCATGACTATAATCTCGTAATGGTTAGGCTATCGATTTTACATTTCTCTCAGTGGTATTGTACTTTTTATTCACATTCACTTCATGTTCTCTCAAAAACCCAATGATCATTTCACATTATTGGATAGAATTGAGCATGCTATGTTTTTTTTAATTTTTCCTTTCTTTGAAGCACCTCCTCAAGACGTTCTTCCACAATAACCAAACTACTTTCCAACTAGATTACATTTTCTATCATATAAATTTTCCTTGGCGTCATTCTTCTTCTCAAACTTATAAATTAATACAACCTTTAGTGTTACTTACAATAATTAGCCATATTTTATGCTTGGTGAACTTCTTGAATAACCTACAATAAAGAGAGAGAGAGAGAGAGAGAGAGATAGAGAGAGATCAAGAGAGAAGATAAGAGGGAGAGAGAGAAATTGAAACGGAAAGAGGTAGAAAGAAGGAGAGAAAGAGAGAGAGAGAGAGAGGGAGAGACAATAAGAGAGAGAGAGAGAGAAAGAGAGATTAGAAAAGAGAGAGATTCAGAAAGAGATTGCTAGAGCTTGTAAGGGCAATAGAGATCTGAACGCTGAAGATATCTTTGATCAGTTGCATGTAAAATGAGGATAAATACTGATCTGATGTTTCTTTATTAACTTTTATCAATCTTTATTGTGGCATAAGTGATCTAGAAGCATCATGTATGCGATCATGCAATTCGTGGAAGGACACCCAGCAGTGTTGCATAAACAATGCACAGTAGCATCACGTATGCGATGTTGCCTCTTTAATGGTCTAAGTGATGCTAACATAGTGATGCTCTCTTGAAGGTCTCTAGATTTACGATATATCGCTTTAGTACATGGTTCATGTTCATTCTACTCCTACATATCTCTTTTATGTTCCACTCTGTTTTACTTTATCAAATCTTGTTTTGGTTGTCGGAGATCTAAACCTTAAATTGGCAACCAATAGAGTACATATCACATGTACTCGATTTCTTTTTTTGGGTATAGTGTATTATCATTTCCTACACAACAACATTGACATGATGTTGCAGCAAGAGACAACACAGTTTGCCCAAAAGAAAATTCAGATATGGTCACCAATATAGGCTCCTAAATGAGCATCGCTATGCTAGGACCATACTGATGATTTTTTCAAGCGACATATTGACACTTATATCGAGGATTTTGTTACCTACACTTATATCGTCGCTTATATCGTCAGTTTTGAGGTAAGTACCATTACGTATACTAACCAAAATGTACGTGCATTCATATGGACTTTTATATTGATGGTATTGGGCATGTAGTGATGCTTATACTAGTGTCCATACCAATGCTTGTACCAACATTATTGTACGAAGGCTTATACTGACACCATGGCTAAATTACCCCAATGTATATGGGCTGGTTAAGCCTCATATGTTGTAGTGTATCATACCACCTAATGAAACGATAAATTCTTAAAAACAAGAAGAAATAGAAAATATCCATAAGTGATTTTTACCTTGATTGTAAAACACTTTTAGACCTTTCTAGCTTGCCAAATGAGCTATATAGGCCCCAAAATAACCTGAAAACAACCATAAAAATTACCTTCTAAATGCTAGAAAAATCCATTGATTTTTACTTTTATTGATTGTTTTTCACTTCTTGCACCTTCTATTTCACCCTTTTGACCCTCACTTTCCACAGTTGTAATGCCATTTTAATTCTTGGCCATTTTCCTTCATCGCCTCTTGTTGGATTCCTCGTTCTGCGTTCCCCTCTATCTCTTGTCCCCCTCTCATCAAAACTTTTCTAAACTATTTCACTCGAAAGTGTGCAAGAACAGAAGATTCACCTGATCCTTGCCTCTCCTCTCTCTTAGCAAAACATTGTTTATAGAATTAGAGAAAAGATTAGAAAAACGAAAAAATAAAGTTGTTGTCCTCACCCTCTTATCTTATTTGACCCAAGATATCTTGTGTTATGACGTGTAAGGTAAAACAACACACAAGTACTCTGGTCCCTTGTATTCTTTTCCTACTCATCCATTTTTCCTACTCATCCATGTCCGAGATATTTGTATTTGATTCTATGATGGAATTTTACGCCGTATAGTTCTTATATTATTCCGCAATGAATTAGAGAAATGTGCTAATGGGTCATCTACATCGGGAGGTTCATTTAGATATGGTACTTGGCAAGATCTAGTTTCCTTACAGGTTAAATGCAAGCTAAAAGTCATGGAGTACAAATGATCGTGCGGCTGTGAAATGGAAGCCAAAAATCTCTTGGCGGGCTTCCAAGATGTTGAATGTACATACTGACACTTATATCGAGGATTTTGCTACCTAGAGTTATATCGTTAACTTTTGAGGTAAGTACCAGTGCATATACTGACAAAAATGTACGTGCATATAGTGACAAAAATCTACGTGCATTCATACCAGTGTCCATACTGATGATTGTACCAACATTATTATACTGATGTTCATACCAGTGATTATATCAACACCATGGCTAAATTATGCCAATGTATTAGGGCTGGTATAAGCCTCATATGTCGTAGTGTATCATACACCACCTAATGAAATGATAAATGGTTAAAAACAAGAGGAAATTGAAAATATCCATAAGTAATTTTTACCTTGATTGTAAGACACTTTCAGACCTTTCCAGCCCGCCAAATCAGCTATATAGGCCCCAAAATAACTTGAAAATAACCATAAATTTACCTTCGAAATGCTAGAAAAATCCATTGATTTTTACTTTTATTGATCGTTTGCGATCGCGTGTAGACTTACTACTTGTAAAGGTATGATAATATTCTTCTTACCAGTCGATTAGCCATCTAAAGTTAAAAAAATCGTTAACGGGAGTTGAGTTACACATACAAAATCTACAATTTACTTTGATGATTTCTCTAGGTATCCAAAAATTTATTATACCTTGGGCGTTGAAAACATCGTTATGACTTTCCATTATAATTTCTCCACATGAATTAATGATGTAGCCGTTGGTTCATTCATCCTCATTATTGACGTGAGAAGCTCGTGGCTATGGAGTTGGAACAGAAGGAAGAGTTTTCAGTCCCTAACGATAATATGCAACGACATAGAAGTTCTAATGTTCTTGTATACCTAAGTTCATTTTTTATCATAGACAACACTAGAAGATGACCAATGAACAATCTAAAAAAAAAAGTATTGACGATGTCTAAACCTAAGATTACTTCATGTTTTACAAATGAAATCTCTAAAGTACAAAAAAAAATATCAGATCGTTTCAGCAACATCTATATCAATATTAGAAATATCTTGATTTACATACACATGGATAGAGAAAATCACGATTATTTATGTATACTTAGAATTCTCTTGTGATTTCTTATCAATCAATTTCAGATGATTGTAAGTTTCTCAGTTAGAAAAATAATCATTTTAGTGAAATTTTTTGTATGGTATACTGTAGAAATAACATACATGATAAAGAATTATAATTATCCATTCAATGATTTGAGATATTTAAATCAAAATGCTGGAACAAGTTTTCTAGGTGTACACTTGTAGCGTTTCCTCAATCACAATCTATCCCCAATCACAATCTTTTGATCACTGAGAAATAACATAGGAGAGAAGAACGCAGAGATTGCACAAGGTAAGAGAAAATCTGATTGCGGAGGAGTAGGAACGAATATGATGTAGAGAAGGAAGAATTCTGATATTATAGATGTGAATTAATGGTTACAATAGCTTCTTGACGAAGCCTCTACCTCCCGACCACCCCCGAGCTATCAAACAATAGGTTCTTGACAAAGCCTCTACCTCCCGACCACCGCCGAGCTATCACAATCGCATTCACACTCGCACTCTCAATCACACTCTCACTCTCACTCTCACTATCACTCTCAATCACAAGGTAATTCTCAGATTTTTGTGTGTCCCCTCTATTGATGTGTAGGTCTCCCTATATTAGAGTTTGATCGCTGCCCTCCCAAAGAAGTGTGCGATCCACCAAATTTAGAAAAGGTCGAGTTTCTCCAAAACTTTTGCAAAAAGTCATGCGATCCTAGTGTGCTAACTTTCTTTAGTGTACCTATCAAAAGTGGGAGAAAAGCGCCAAAAAGACATATCCAAAAATATCCATAATTAGAGATGGTGACGCATGAGCATCAGAATCGTGGATTTGAGTAGAAATAGATAAGCCCTTGTTTTTTTTTGTTGGAAAATGGCACTTTTCATAGCCCTATAACTAAAAAACGGTGAGGAATTAGCTTAAGCTTGTGAGAGACATTCTTATTGAATTTTGCAATTTGCATAATAGGGTTAGAGATGTTCGAGGTCCAAATCCACCTCCAAGTGCCATTTTTGAGCCCTACAAGTTTCATAATTCTAGAGAGAGAGAGTAAAATGTAGGCATTATCTTACAATGAACTAAATGTAGGACCTTGAACGAGGTACTTAAAATATGACTCACAAAAATTCCTACAGGCACTTTTATTCTCTTATACCTGCTCTACCTTTCTCTCATACAGAGTTTTCCTTAGTTCTTTCATCTTCACCTTCAAAATTCCACTAGAAAACATGATGCGAATAAGGTCTAGAGAGAGAATATGAAACTTGTCAACTCAAAATTTTTCCTACACCTAATTATTCATTTAAAGCATTATCCCCACAATATTGAAATTCAAAAAGTTCAAACTGAATTATTTCACTAGAAAAGATGCCTATTACAATTCTTCCCCCCTTTAAGAACTCTGTCCTCAGAGTTCAAAAGAAGGATAATGTTTTAGAAAATCATCCAAGTTCACCCAACTCGAATCTTCTACTGGGTATGGGTGCCATTTCACTAAAATTTCTACTATAGATCTATTTCTAAGAAATCTTTCCTTTCTATCTAATATTATTTCAGGTTGAAGCTTAAAAGAGCCATCATCTTTTAGCTTATAATTGTCCTGCAAAACATGAGAAACATTAGATACATATCTTTTAAGTAAGCTAACATGAAATACATGATGCAGATTTAAATGTTTAGGTAATTCCAACAAATTGGCAAGAGATCCAATATTTTTCAAAACTTTAAAAGGACCTGCATATCTGTTGGTGCAAAGTTCAAGCCCACACATTTGGCTTGAGGTTCATAAAGGTGTGAACTTCCATGAAAACCATTGCTAGTAGAGATTTACCTCATTACCTTTGTAAAAGTCATTTCTTTTTTACTTGAGAATATTTGTAATCACCTACCAAAAAGTCATGGATTTGATTAGTTGGAAAGTAACAATTACATTGAGGGAATATCTCCTAGAATGAAGGCTCACTTTTAGATAGAGCCAAAAATTTGAATTCAAATTCAAAATTGAACTCGATTGTTATGAAAACTCACTTGAAAAAGTTGCGATTAGAGTAGTCACTTTCCCGAGCTCTCCATTGCCATTTTGCTTATGTGTACGGTCTACATTGTAGCCTACACTAATCTATATCATAAGGTTATGATTATCAAGCCTATGATCTTCTACAACATTATTCATTAATACATTATACCTACATTGTTCATCTATGATATCTCTGTTATAGTTATTTCTCACTATCAACTTGTGCTGCTCATATCTCAGTCATTTCGCCACCAAATTCAATGATCTGTAGCTTCTTGGAATCCACTCAAGGGTATCTACATGCTAACAAATTTCGAAGCAAATCCATTTAGCCAATTTGGAGAAAAGTGCGTCGAAGCATGCACTGGGCATTCTCTACAGAGGTCCTTAAAAATCAAGGGTAGTGATTAATTTGCTAAATTGATTTCTCTCTGTATAGTGGATCATTTCGACTGATTCCACTTGGAATCATTAGCTTACTAAATTTATTAGATAGCTCTAGAGAAAATTTTTCCAATTCCTACTCTACTGGTAGCACTGAGCATTACAAGGAGCAGGCGTATGATCCAAAATAGAATGTTTTGTTGGATTCTTCTATTTAGAAGTAGTGTGTTTTGACTTAATCTTTTCATACATCATTTCCAAAGTACATAGGCGCTTTTATGGTGTCATTGGAATGCTAAAAGGGCCTAGATATCAACTCTGAACCTACAAGGGCTTGATACTAAGCAGGATTTGGTTGTACCTACTCATCACTTGGAGTGTCCATCCATCTTTCCCAACAGTGGTATGAGAGCAAAGTTAAGGTAAAATGGGAGATGGTTTTCCTTCTTTCATTGATAAATTGGACAGGAAAAACTTAGTATGGTCTCTAAGGATGAAGACATACTTACAAGGATGGATCCTCTATGGATACATCTCACGAGATGAGGACATGCCCATATTCAGGAGCAAAGGACAACGTACAAGGGAAGAGCACGAAAGACTCAACGCATGGTGTGCCAAGGATGGACTAGCAAGGTTGTAAGACAATAGTTACGCAATATAACACAGGAGCAATAACAGAGAAGATAACAGATATAGGAGAATCTCAACAATTTTCTACTAGCAGCAAGTACAAAGATGATGGCATTGTCCCCCCGTGCGCTCTCAAGGTAGAGCTTAAATGGTGATCTAGACAACTCTAGATAGGGAGATACAAGGTAGAGGTATGCTGGCTCAACTCGGTGTCTTAGGTAGTGCAGAAGTCATGTATATATAGGATCATGGGTGGCCTGCCATGGACGGCTATACATGGGCGGTAGAGCGTGGGCGGCCACCGCCCGCGTAATTGTCATACACGGCTTAGACTGGTTGAACCGACCTAACAAATATAAATGATTTCTGACTCCGACAGGGAATATTCCATGGAATATTCCCTTTACCGTCGCGCCGGGGGCGCTGCCCCCGGACCCCCACCAGGGGGCCCGCTGGCCCCCTGGGACCCCCCAGCCAGGGGGCCCGCTGGCCCCCTTGGACCCCCCAGCCGGGGCTGCTCACCGCTGCCCCGGACCCCACAATTGGGGACCCTGATAACTCCCTTTCCTTATAATATCTTACATGGTCCAATATGACCTTCATCCAACATTCAAGTTGGGATTCCCATCAATTGGGTAATGCATGCTTGGCTTCTCCTCATAAAGGGGGCCTTACAAAATGTGCATACAATCATGAGGGGTAGACATTGATCATATACTAACAAAGGTCCTACTTACTTAACTCAATCTCTTATTTTCGTCTTCCACATGGTTGGAACTGTAAGACATCTCAAGGGACTTGGGAAACATTGTCTTCCTATTTCTCTTCCAAGACACGGGCTAGGAGGAATCAATTGTGGACTGAACTCACAACTCAAAGGAAGCAATCTAAGCAAAATATCTCAGAGTATGTGACCAAATTTAAAGATGTAGTAGATCAGTTGGCAAGCCTAGGAGAAGAAATTGAAGAGGAGCAGATTGTAAGACATATTAACAATGGTATTAAAGCAGATGACAAATGGGAGAGCTTCACAACTGCCATGGACATGTAGATTCCAGACCTTACCACACTCATGGGGCAACTATTCACCCATGAAGCCAAGCTCAACAAGAATGGAAACTCATCAAGAGGTAATAGCTCTTCTGCCCTATACACTGATAAGAATAAGTCTAAAGAGAAAGGCAAGAACAAGAAGGTAGAAGATGAAGGAACTACCTCCCAAGACAACTATGCATGGAAAGGTAGATGATCAAGAGGAACGGGCCGACGAGGTAAGCAAGGTAGTGGGAGACCTTATAACTCCTCACCATGCAATATTTAAAGAAAGGTAGAATTTTCACTTTTGAACTTGAGGATACAAGGAACATTGCACTTTATATAAAGATCAAACATTATCATAGCTTGAAATTTGCCACAAAAGATTAGGGCATGTAGGTGAAAGAACCTTAAAACAAATATGACAAGATCAATGTGTGCTTGGGATACCTAATGTATCCAAGCAACACATGATTTATAAATGTGGTGCTTGTCAGTTTGCAAAGTCTCCCAGGTTACCCTTCTCAAGGAAAGGATACATGCATGAGGACTACCTAGAACTTGTTCATACAAATGTATGGGGACCAAGCAAAGATCCCTCAATCTCTGGATCAAGATATTATGTATCTTTCATTGATGATTATAGTACATGGACTATATTGTACTTTATGAAGCACAAAGATGAAGTATTTAGTTGCTTTAAAAAGTATATTGCACTTGTTGAGAATCAAATAGGGAGAAATCTGAAAAGGCTAAGGTTAGATGGAGGAGGTGAATACTTCTCAAATGATTTTGATGCATTCTTGCAGGCCAAAGGAATCAAGAGAGAAATTAACACAAGGTATACTCCTGAGTAGAATGGGGTAGCAGAAAGGAGAAATAGATTCATTGTTGAAATAGCTAGATCAATGTTAAATGAGAAACAATTACCTAACTATTTATGGGTAGAGAGTGTATCTAATGCCACTTATTTGGTAAATAGATTGCCATCCAAATATCTTGATGGGATGAATTCATATGAAGCATGGCATGGTAGAAGACCTTCCCTTGATCATTGCAAGTTATTTGCATGTGTAGCATATGTGCATATCCCTTCTTAGATAAGAGGTAAGCTAGACCCAAAGGCAGAGAAGTGCATCTTCATTGGATATGATCTAAATGAGAAAGGTTACAAGTTCTACAATCCTTCAAACAAGGGATTCATGGTCAATAGAGATGTTTTCTTTGATGAAAATCAGTCTTGGTTTGATAGTGAATGCAGGAAGGTAAAACTACTGTATGACTTAGAAGAGGATTTTCCAAGCCTTATCAAGGAGGAGCCTATTGCGAATGAAGACACCAATTCAGATGATGAGGACATCATCAATCTTGAAGAGTTCAAGGCATGGAAGTTCAAAGGAAAACTCAAGATGAAGAAATTGGAAGATATTTCTGAATCATCTAATCAAGCAATCAGAAGATCACAAAGGGAGAGCAAGAAGCCAATCAGATATGGGTATGACACTTCTCTTGTTATTAAGCACTCTATTTATATTGCAAAAGATATATCAATTGAAGAGCCAGCATCATTTGAAGAAGCTAAGACCAAGACAGAATGGAAGGAAGCTATGGATGAGAAGATTGAAGCACTCAAGGAGAGTGATACTTGGGAACTAGTACCAAAGAAAAAGTCTATGAAGCTAATTTCTTCTAGATGGATCTATAAGATAACAAGAAATTCTGATGGCACAATAAGCAGGTACAAAGCTAGACTTGTGACTAAGGGTTTTGCACAAACCCAAGGCATTGAGTATGAGGAAACCTTCTCACTTGTGGCCAAAATGCCAACCATCAAGGTATTGGTAAGTGTGGCTGCATCAAAGAATTGGATCATGTATCAGTTCCATTAAAAAATGCATTTCTAAATGGCTAGATTTCAGAGAAGGTGTACATGTCACAACCTCCACGCTATGAGGATCCAAACAAGGTAACATATGTATGCAAATTGAATAAAGCTCTTTATTGATTGAAGCAGGCACCTAGGGCATGGAACCATAGGTTGACCACATATCTTCAGGATCAAGGTTTTGTCATGAGTAAAGCACATAATTCTTTATTCATCAAGAGAAGCAATTCAGAGGTAATATACCTATGTGTATATGTTGATGATATCATACTTACAGGTAATGATGCTAACGGCATCAAACAGATCAAGAATGAGATGATGGAGTTCAAAATTAGTGACCTTGGATCACTAAAATATTGTTTTGGACTTGAGTTAGTCTATACTAACTCTGGAAATTACATTACTCAGAGATAATATATACACGATATATATGTTGAAGAATTTTCATTTGCAGGAAACCAAAGTTGCAAGTACTCCATTGGAGATAAACCTAAACTGAAGGTGATGTACTTGAGGACATCACAGGTAATCAAATCATAGTGGGAAGCTTGAATTGTGCTACCTTGACAAGAATTGACATTGCCTATGGAGTAAGTGTGTTAAGTCAATTTATGCACAAGCCTAGGGCACCTCACTTGGAGGCTGCAAAATAATCTTGAAGTACCTTAAGGGTACTCAACATCATGGTTTGTATTTTCCTTATACATCAGACTTGGACATTAAAATTTATTCAGTTGCAGATTGGGCAGGATGCAAAGATGATAGGAGGAGCACCTCTAGATATCTATCATTTGCAGGTAATAAGCCAATATCATGGTCTTAAAAGAAGCAACCTATTGTTGCTTTATCTTCTACAGAAGCAGAGTATAGAGGATTGGCCAATGCTACTCGAGGCCATATGGATCAAATTGTTGTATACAAAATTGGGCTTACATACTACATCTCCAATGATCATTGGGGATAATACAAGTTCATTACACCTTGCAGCTAATCCTATTTATTATTCTATGACCAAGCATATAGAGGTTCACTATCATTATGTGAGAAAGAACCTATTAAGCAAAGATATTCAACTGGCATATGTATCAACTAATATGCAATGTGCAGATTCGTTGACTAAAGCATTAGATGGTACAAAACTTTGCATGTTCAAAGCAATGATTGGATTGTAGGATATTCATGAAGATTAGAGATTAAGACTAAGCCAAAATGTTTGGCTTGAGGGGGAGCTATTGATGCAACGTCCAAGCCTACACATTTCACTTGAGGTTCATAAAGGTGTGAAGCTCCATGAAAACCATTGCTAGTAGAGATTTACCTCATTACCTTTCTAAAAGTCATTTCTTTTTTACTTGAGAATATTTGTAATCACTTACCAACAAGCAATTAAATTGAGGGAATATCTCCTAGAATGAAGGTTCACTTTTAGATAAAGCCAAAAATTTGAATTCAAATTCAAAATTGAACTCAATTTTATATAAACTCACTTGAAAAAGTTTCAATTAGAGTAGTCATTTTCCCAAGCTCTCCATTGCCATTTTTCTTATGTGTAAGGTCTTCATTGTAGCCTACACTAATCTCTATCATAAGGTTATGATTATCAAGCCTATGATCTTGTACAAAATTGTTCATTAATACATTATACATACATTGTTCATCTATGATTGTAGGATTGTAGGATATTCATGAAGATTAAAGATGATGACTAAGCCAAAATGATTGGATTGTAGGATATTCATGAAGATTAAAGATGATGACTAAGCCAAAATGTTTGGCTTGAGCGCGAGCTGTTGGTGCAAAGTCCAAGCCCACACATTTGTCTTAAGGTTCATAAAGGGATGAAGTTCCATGAAAACCATTGCTAGTAGAGATTTACCTCATTACCTTTGTAAAAGTCATTTCTTTTTTACTTGAGAATATTTGTAATCACCTACGAAAAAGTAGTGGATTTGATTCGTTAGGAAGTAACAATAAAATTAAGGGAATATCTCCTAGAATGAAGGTTCACTTTTAGATAGAGCCAAAAATTTGAATTCAAATTCAAAATTGAACTCAACTCTTATATAAACTAACTTGAAAAAGTCGCGATTAGAGTAGTCATTTTCCCAAGCTCTCCATTGCCAATTTGCTTATGTGTAAGGTCCAAATTGTAGCCTACACTAATCTCTATCATAAAGTTATGATTATCAAGCCTATGATCTTGCACAACATTGTTCATGAATACATTATACCTACATTGTTCATCTATAATATCTCTATTAGAGTTATTTCTCACTGTCCTGTTTTGCTGCTCGTATCTCACACATTTCTCCACCAAATTCCATTATCTATAGCTTGTTGGAATCAAGCTCAAGGTTATCTACATGCTTACCACTTTGAAGCAAATCCATTCAGCCAATTTGGAGAAAAGCGCATCGAAGCACTTACTAGTCAAGCTCTACAGAGTCCTAAAAAATTGGGGGTAATGATTAATTTGCTAAATTGATTTCTCTATGTATAGTGGATCCTTTCAAGTGATTCCACTTGGAATAATTAGCTTACTAACCTAATTAGCTCTGAGCATTAGAAGCAGTAGGTGTATGATCCAAAATAGAGGGTTTTCTTGGATTCCTCTATTTGGAAGTAGTCTAATTTTAATCAATCTTTTCATACATCATTTCCAAAGTACATAGGCACTTTTATGGTGTCATTGGAAAGCTAAAAGGGCCTACATATCAACTTTGAACCTACAAGGGGCCGGTACTAAGCAGGATTTGGCTGTACCTACTCATCACTTGCAGTGTCCATCCATCGTTCCCAACAATATCGAGGAGAAAGTCTATGATCCTTCCCTAGCAACAAGATAGATTGGTGAGGATTAACTTTAAGAAATACCATATCATCAACTTGAAATTCAAGTGGTCTTCTCTTTAGATTATAGAATTTCTTTTGTCTTTTTTGGCTTTTCTTATGTGTTTCTTAATTTTCCCAAGTTCTTCATCCATTTTATCAAGCATTTCTTTGGAGAGTTGTACTTTATTTGGAAAACCCAAAAACGAAGGTGGAGTCAAACAACTATAACGGTACATAGCTTCAAACGGGTTAATTTTTATAGATGGATGCCATGCACTATTGTATGCAAACTCAACCAAGGCTAAATATTCACTCCAATTATCCTGCTTTTCATTCACATACATAAACAACATATCTTCAACTACCCTCTTAACCCTCTCGATTTCCCCATGAGTTTGTGGGTGGAAATCTATACTTATACGAAGTTGAGTTCTAATCGATTCAAATGTTTCTCTCCAAAATTTTGATGTAAATCTAGAATCTCTATTAGAAATAATGGTTTTAGACATTCCATGCAATCAAAAAATTTCTTTTACAAAGATTCTTGCAACATTCAATGTAGTATCAGTCTTTTTCATAGGAAAGAAATGTGCCATCTTGGTAAGCCGATCGACTACATCAAATATGGTATCATGCTTACTTCTGGACATAGGTAGCTTAGTGGTAAAGTCCATAGAAATAGACTCCCACTTTTCATTTTGAACATCCAAAGGTTGAAGCATTCGAGACATCCTCTTAAACTCAGATTTCACCTATTGGCACTTCAAACATTCACTTACATATTTTCTAATATTACACTTCATACATGGCCAAAAGTAAGGATGCTTTGTTTTAACATAGGTCCTTGAATAATGTGGATGTGCAAAAAAAGGTGCATCATGAAAATCATGCATTATTTTACCTTTTAATGGAGATTCAGAAGATATGCATAGCGGATTGTTACAATACAATGTTCCATTCTGCAAATGAATTTTTTTCTCATACATCGATCCCTTGTTCGCATTCAAAGAATTCAAAATAGGTGCATAAAAAGGATCGTGTTTTATCTCTTCTTGAATTTGATTGAGAAAATAAGAATTTATTACAAAAACAAGATTACACAAAGGTCTCTGGCTCAATGCATCAGCAAGCTTATTTTCCTTTTACCAGCCAGATACTTAATGTTAAAATCATACTCACTTAATCATTCAATCCAACACTTCTGCCTATTGTTAAGCAATGGTTGTGTGAAGATGTATTTTAGACTCTGATGATCTGTTTTCAATTGAAACTTAAGCCCTAACAATAGATGTCTCCAATGCTTAAGTGCATGTACAACAGCAAGCATTTCTAAATCATGAGTAGCAAGAACACATCCTATCCTATCCCATTTTTGGTATTTTCAACATACAATTCTCAACGACTTTTTGTTTCAATGTTTCAAATGATTTTTGATAGGCATCACTCCATGGAAATCCTACATTCTTTTTAGTCAATTCTGTGAGGGGAGTATCTATCTTAGAGAAATCCTTAATATGTGCTCTTTCATATTGTGCCAACCCAACAAAACTTCTAACATCCCTTACAGTCTTAGGAATCGGCCAATCAACTAAGGTTTTTACTTTTTCTTCATCTATCAGGATTTCTTCTTTTGATGTTACTCTTCCTAGATACACAAGTTTATCCTTAGCAAAGAAACACTTACTCTTTTTTCAATACAATTTGTGTTCTCTAAGAGTTTGCAAAGTCTTCTTGAGATGTACCGCATGCTCAAAATCATCTTTAGAGTATACAAATATATCATCAAGAAATACTAAGATGAGTTCATCTAGGTAATCGTGAAGAATATTATTCATCAAGCACATAAGTGTGGCAAGAGGATTTGTTAATCCAAAAGGTAGAACCGTAAACTCATAGTGACCATATCATGTTCGAAAAGTTGTCTTAGGAATATCCTTTGTTTTGATCCTAAATTGATGATATCCAGATCTTAAGTCAATCTTATTGAATACAATCGCTCCACTTAATTGACCTAATAAGTTATTTATGTGATGGATTGGATACTTATTCTTAATTGTTCTTTTATTCAATCCCCTATAGTCAATGCATAATCTATAAGAGGCATCTTTCTTCTTCTAAAATAAAACAGGTGCACCCCAAGGTGAGACACTTGGTCTTATCAAGCCTTTCTTCAGAAGATCACCTAATTAAATCTAAACCTCCTTCAATTCATCAATATTAAATCTTTAGCGTACCTATAAAAAACAGGAGAAAAACACCAAAAAGACATATCCAAAAATATCCATAATTAGACATGGTGAAATGTGAGCATCAGAATCATGGATTCGAACAGAAATAGATAAGCCTTCGGTTTTTGTTTTTATGTTGGAAAATGGCACTTTTCAAAGCCCTGTAACTCAAAAACGGTGAGGAATTTGCTTAAGCTTGTGAGAGACACTTTTATTCAAGTTTGCAATCTGCAGAATAGTGTTAGATCTATCTGAGGTCCAAATCCACCTTCAAATGCCACTTTTGAGCCCTTCAAGTTTCAAAATTCGAGAGAGAGAGAGAGTAAAATCAAGGCATTTTCTTACAATGAACTAAATTTAGGACCCTGAACGAGGTACTTAAAACATGATTCACGAAAATTTCATAGAGGCAATTTTATTCTCTTATACTTGCTCTACCTTTCTCTCAGACAAAGTTCTCCTTAATTCTTTCATCTTCACCATTAAAATTCCACTAGAAAACATGATGCAAATAAGGTCTAGAGAGAGAATATGGAGCTTGTCAACTCAAAATTTTTCCTACATGCATAAAATGACCTAATTATTCATTCTAAGCATTATCCCCACAATGAGATTCAGAAAATTCAAAATGAATTATTTCACTTGAAAGAGGCCTATTACAATTCTTCCTTCCGTTAAGAACTCTGTCCTCAAAGTTGGAAACAAGGATAATGTTTTAGAAAATCTTCCAAGTTCACCCAACTTGAATCTTCTACTAGGTATGAGTGCCATTTCACTAAAATTTCTACTATAATAGATCTATTTCTAAGAAATCTTTCCTTTCTGTGTAATATTATTTCAACTTAAAGCTCAAAAGAGCCATCATCTTTCAGCTTATAATTGTCCTGCAAAACATGAGAAACATTAGATACATATCCTTTAAGTAAGCTAGCATGAAATATAGGATGCACATTTAAATGTTTAGGTAATTCTAGCAAATAAGCAAGAGATCCAATCTTTTTCAAAACTTTAAAAGGACCTACATATCGAGGAGAAAGTCTATGATCCTTCCGTAGCAAAAAGTTAGATCAGTGAGGATTAACAAACTTCAAGAAATACCATATCATCAACTTGAAATTCAAGTGGTCTTCTCTTTAGATCATAGAATTTCTTTTGTCTTTTCTAAGCTTCTCTTACGTGTTTCTTAATTTTCCCAAGTTCTTCATCCATTCTATCAAGCATTTCTTTGGACACTTCTACTTTATTTGGAAAACCCAAAAATGAAGGTGGAGTCAAACAATTATAGCCGTACATAGCTTCAAACAGAGTCATCTTTACAGATGCATGCCATGCACTATTGTATGCAAACTCAACCAAGGCTAAAAATTCACTCCATATATCCTACTTTTCATTCACATACATACGCAACATATCTTCAACTACCCTGTTAACCCTCTCAATTTCCCCATCAGTTTGTGGGTGGAAAGCTGTACTCATACAAAGTTGAGTTCCAATCGATTCAAATGTCTCTCTCCAAAAGTTTTACGTAAATCTAAATTCTCTATAAAAAATTATGGTTTTAGGCATTCCATGCAATCAAAACATTTCTTTTACAAAGAGTCTTGCAACATTCAATGTAGTATCCATCTTTTTCATAGAAAAGAAATGTGCCATCTTGGTAAGCGGATTGAGTACATCAAATATGGTATCATGCTTACTTCTGGTCATAGGTAGCTTAGTGATAAAGTCCATAGAAATAGACTCCGACTTTTGATTTGGAACATCTAAAGGTTGAAGCATTCCAGACATCCTCTTAAACTCAGATTTCATCTATTGGCACTTCAAACATTCACTTACATATTATCTAATATCCTGCTTCATACGTGGACAAAAGTAAGAATACTTTGTTTTAACATAGGTCCTTGAATAACTTGGATGTGTTGAAATAGATGCATCATGACAATCATGCAATATTTTAACTTTTAATGGAGATTTAGAAGATATGCATAGCCCATTGTTACAATACAATTTTCCATTCTGCAAATGAAATTTTTCCTCATACATCGATTTCCTCTTCATATTCAAAGAATTCAAAATAGGTGCATAAAAAGGATCTTATTTTATCTCTTATTGAATTTGATTGAGAAAATCAGAATTTATTACAGAAACAAGATCACACAAAGGTCTCCCGCTCAATGCATCAGCAACCTTATTTTCCTTACCAACCAGATACTTAATGTCAAAATCATAGTCACTTAATAATTCAATCCAACTCTTTTGCCTATTGTTCAACAATGGCTGTGGGAAGATATATTTCAGACTCTGATGATCTGTTTTCAATTCAAAGTTAATCCCTAACAATAGATGTCTCCTATGTTTAAGTGCATGCACAAAAGCAAGCATTTCTAAATCATGCGGAGGATAGTTAAGTTCATGTTTTCTTATTCAATGTTTCAAATGATTTTTGACGCACATCACTACGCACAAATCCTACATTCTTTTTAGTCAATTTTGTGAGGGGAGTAGCTATCTTAGAGAGATCCTTAATATGTGCTCTTTCATATTGTACCAACCCAAGAAAACTTTTAACATCCCTTATAGTCTTAGGAATCATCGAGTCAACTATTGTTTTTACTTTGTCTTCTTCTATAAGGATTCCTTCTTTTGATATTACTCTTCCTAGATACACAAGTTTATCCTTAGCAAAGAAATACTTACTCTTTTTTCCATACAATTTGTGCTCTCTAAGAGTTTTCAAAGTCTTCTTGAGATATATCGCATGCTCAGAATCATCTTTAGAGTATACAAATATATTATCAAGAAATACTAAGATGAATTCATCTAGGTAATCGTGAAAAATATTATTCATCAAGCACATAAATGTGGGAAGAGTATTAGTTAATCCAAAAGGTAGAACCGTAAACTCATAGTGACCATATTGTTTTCGAAAAGCTGTCTTAGGAATATCCTCTATTTTGGTCCTAATTTGATGATATCTAGATCTTTAGTCAATCTTACTGAATACGATCGCTCAACTTAATTGACCTAATAAGTCATCTATGTGAGGGAATGGATACTTATTCTTAATTGTTCATTTATTCAACCCCCTATAGTCAATGCATAATTTATAAGAGCCGTAATAAAATAGGAGCACCCCAAGGTGAGACGCTTGGTCTTATCAAGCCTTTTGTTCTGAAGATCATCTAACTGAATCCTAAGCTCCTTTAATTCATCGATGTTAAATCTATAGGGTGCTCAATATGGTTCACTCCCTAGATGTAGGTCAATGGCATGGTCAATCTACCTAGGTGGAGGTATACTAGGCAACTCTTCTGGAAATACATCTGCGTATTCTCTCAAAAGATTTTCTACATAATTTAGACCACTTTTCTCATTATCTTCTTTATGCACGTTGTTTGCATACACTATAGATGTTCTAAAACCATCATGTATACCTTTAATTATCTGCATAGCAGAATTAAGGATAGGTTTAGGGCTATAGGCATCACCTAAAATATGAATAGATTCATCATCTAGCTTTAAAGTGATCGTTCTTTGTTCACAATTAATCATCACAGAGTTTTTAACTAACCAATCCATGCCTATGATTGCATCACTCTATTTCATCTCAATTACATGGAAACTTCTAGAAAAGCACTTATCAGAAAGAGTAAATTCAAGGTTTTCAATATATCCTTTCGTGTAGTGTAATCATCCAGTGGCTATCTCTACAGGTTTGGTTATCTGCATATTAAGGGATATCCCGAGATTCTGTACCAATTTGAAAGATAGAAAACAATGGGTACTACCTAAATCGATCAAAAATTTGATTTTATGCACAGAAATCATACTCGAAATCGTGATTACAGAAGCCTTTGGGAAAGAACTAACCACCATGCAAGGTAAAGTAGAGTCACGGAACTTACCTCCATCATATGCTTCCTCAATAATTGTACCCTCCTTGATGATGTTTATCGCTTTTGATTGTGCGGGTCGAAAGACTCCCTTATTCGGGTACTCATATGTCCGATGCCCTTGCTCTTGGCAACAAAAACACAGACCAAGTCTTTTTTCCCTCTCAAATAAATTAGGGTCTTGTTGCCACTCGATTGTTTGACACCTCCTTTGATTTTCCACCTGAGTAGGATTCTTGCCTTGGTTATTAGAAGATGCAGTCTTCTTTGAATTGTTCATGTTCATTGCAGCAGGTCTTTATGGCCTATGTCTTGTTGCAATGAATCTGCTTATATTTGCCTTCTGCAAATTGAACTTCTCCATCTTCTCAAAGTTCTCGGCCATCGCAAAAGCATCAAGAAAATCAATGCATCCAGATCCCTTGACTTGATAGCAAAGTTCCTCATGAAGCCCTTCAATAAATTTACTTTTTAGATCATTGCTGCTAACCTCTAATGCATATCTATGAAGACGTAGGAACTTCTCTTTGTACTCATCCAAAGATAAGGTATACTTATCACTTTCGTGTTGTCGAAAATTGTAGAACTCCATCTTCTTCTCCATATGGTATTGTGGAGAACAATAGCATTTTTCAGCTTGTTCTCTAAATTCCTTCCATAGAACTGGACCAGAACGTGTACGAGTTTGCATATACAACTTCCACCATAGCTTCGTGATCCTAGGTGTAGGATCCTAACGTTTGCCTTGGACTCTTCACTAAATTGTCAAAGATCAAAGAAATCCTCCAGTTCTTCAATCCATACCTCAAGATCCTCACCACTCTTCTTCTCACCCTCAAAATCATTCAACTTTGCCTTTTTGAAGATGATTAAGGGCAAACTAACCTTGTTCCATATATTCATGATTGTATTTTTGTTATCCACGACATATACTAGATGTTCTGCACCTTCATCTACTTCATTGTTCAGCTCCACAAAAAAAATTGTTGCTCCTTTTGGTTGCTTTCTGCCTCATTCTTTGCGCAATTCTCCAAGAAGCTTGTGAATAAGCTCATCTTGTTCACAAATCTTTTGTGTTAGATCTTCCTTTGTTCCCAAGGATTGATTCTCCTCTGATATCACTTGTAGTGTTTCCTCAATCACAATCTTTCGATCACTCAAAAATAACAGAGGAGAGAAGAACGTAGAGATTGCACAAGGTAAGAGAAAATCTGATGTGAAAGAGTAGAAACAAATATGATGTAGAGAAGGAAGAATTCTGATATTATAAATGTGAATCAATGGTTACAATAGCTTCTTGACGAAGCCTCTACTTCCCGACCACCCCGAGAAATCACACTCGCACTCTCAATCACACTCTCACTCTCAATCACAAGATAGTTCTCAGATTTCTCTGCATCCCTTGCATTGATGCACAAGTCTCCCTATATCAAAGATCGTTGCCCTCCCAAAGAAGTGTGCGATCCACCGAATTTGGAAAAAGTTGAGTTTCTCCAAAACTTTCATAAAAAGCCATGTGATTGTAGTGTGCTTTCTTTCTTTAGCGTACCTGTCAAAAATAGGAGAAAAAAAACCAAAAGACATATCCAAAGATATCGATAATTAGACATGGTGACACATGAGCATCAGAATCCTGGATTGAAATAGAAATAGATAAGCCCTCGTTTTTGCTTTTTTTTTGTGTTGGAAAACGGCAATTTTCAAAGCCTTGTAACTCAAAAATGGTGAGGAATTAGCTTAAGCTTGTGAGAGACACTTTTATTCAATTTCGCAATTTGCGTAATAGTGTTAGAGATGTCCGAGGTCCAAATCCACCTCCAAATGCCACTTTTGAGCCTTGTAAGTCTCAAAATTCTAGAGAGAGAGTAAAATCAAGGCATTTTCTTACAATGAACTAAATTTAGGACCCTAAACGAGGTACTTAAAACATGATTCACAAAAATTTTCATATAGGTACTTTTATTCTCTTACACTTGCTCTACCTTTCTCTCATACAGAGTTTTCCTTTATTCTTTCATCTTCACCTTCAAAATTCCACTAGAAAGCATGATGCGAATAAGGTCTAGAGAGAGAATATGAAACTTGTCAACCCAAATATTTTCCTACATGCATAAAATGACGTGATAATTCATTCTAAGAATTTTCCCCACAATGAAATTCAGAAAGTTCAAATTGAATTATGTCAATACAAAAGAGGCATATTATAACACTTTTGATGGTTTGTCTACATTTTACACTTTGGAAAGTTCTAGAGCTCATATTTGAGTATTTGGCTTGTATGCCATGGGCTTGCCAAGCCCTAGTCTATAGTGAAAGCATGTGTACCATTGATCCGCAAGGCTTTATCTTGGATTCAAGGGTTAAAATCTTTTGGGACTCCATTTCCTTCGGGAAATGCCATTGAAAATTTTCCCACCGCATGGCATTATATACGCACTTACCTTTAGGTAAGAATTGTATGGCATGGTAACATGCTTTCTTTGTAGACATCATTAAGGTGTGAGCATGCTTGAATGCAGTTACTTGATGGACTTAGGGCCATCAAAACATTATAGATAATGCAACTCACATTGATACATTTACTCATTCCACCTCTACACTTGGATTACTTCAAAGCTACTGTGAACTACTCATATTTTTAAATCTTTCTATGTCCACAACATTCTCATTATATTGTGTAAACCTTTTTACCATTTTTATGATTCATCACACATTACCATTCTTTTCCCTTTCCCATAATGCTTTCTTTAAAGAAAACTTCATATCCACGAAAGGAAGACATAAACAATATCAAATAAGGTAAACATTCAACTAAATATATATCTTAGAATATATACCACTATGCTAGATCTTTCTTAAAGTTTTGAAATAAATTAATATTTGTATTTATTTGTGTATCTACATATATTTCTACCTCTTCATCTAATCAATCAATTTTTTATCAATGTTTTAAATCACACAATTATCATAGATTTTAACTCACAATCATAGATACATGTACTAATCAACATACTATTATGAAGTAAAAATTAATGTTGACTATATAATCACAATAGATTACCTGATAATCATATGTGCAAATAAACGTACACATACTATTGTGAAGTAAGAATCAATGTTGGGTTAGAAAGTCGTAATACATTCTAATTGTC
>CM035414.1:149905172-149922672 GCA_020310875.1 Ceratopteris richardii
AGCATGTCAAAGATCATATTGAAGTTCAAGAAGTCACTTGAGGAAGTGAAGAGATTTCAGAAGTGAAGTTTGTATACATATGTATATTACAGTTGGAAATTTTTGTAATATGAGTATAGATAATCCTTAGGATGATAAGGAGTAATGTAATAGACGCGGGATGAGTCTAGAACCATATGTATATAAGTCAATGATGTAAAGAAATATGAGTGAGAGTCATTAGAAGACAAGTGTCATAGAGATAGATGTGAAGAGGGTCATCTTCAAAAAATAGCGATGAGTATTTTGTAGATTTCTCTCAGTTGGATCATGTGGATCAGAAATCCTTTTGTACACATCTAATCTAGAAGCTAATGAAGCTATTTTCAAAGTTTCATGATCTAATTCTTCTTCTGCTCTGAGTATGATCAATAGGAACATGTATATGTAAAGTCTGCAGATGATCTCTGAGAATCGTGCACTTTTTCGTGTTAATTTCTTGCTTAGATATCAGTGCATAGTTTAAAGTTTTTGATGAGTGAGCATTCAAAATCTAAGTTAGAAGGTAAGGAAGCTATGGCTAAAAGAATTTAGCAAAACGGGATCTATGCTATGAGAAATCAACCTTAGAAGTTACCTATGTCAAAGTCGCTTGTTCTGAAAGATAGTTTTTGACATACTTTTGGTCTTAAGGATCAAATTAAAGTTTTAATGATTCTTTTGATGAAATAATGGTTGATATGATTGCACAAGGTATTCTGAAGATATGTGCATCATTGGTTTGAAGAAATTTGAAGATATGTGTAGGAAATGAAGTTGATTTTTGAAGTAGACTTTGTGAAGAAAGAATTTCTTTACTCAGAGAAGTGTTAGTGGGAGTTTTGATAAAAGAAGACAATATTTGTGTAAAGTTTGATCTATAACTGATATAGAAGTGTTCTTAGATCAGTATAGATTAGACATTTGGAGATTAAGATCTCCAATAGTGGTATCAGAGCAGAAGGTGCACTTCAAGTGAAGTAAAAGCATTGGAAGTCTTGACTATTGCAGGTATTGAAGTTTCTTCTAATTGAAGGTGGACAAGGACAAATTCTTGAAGATAACCTGCAGAAGTACAAAGCAGGAGTTTGAAGGATCAATAAAGATCAAAGCTTCATATCAAAGGTACACTTTGTTATCATAAATCATAGTAATTGCAGACACAGAAGATCAAAGATGGGAGAAGGCTTGCAGATTGATAAGTTAGATAGGGAGAACTATAAAGCTTGGTCCATGAGGATGGAGGCACACCTTGTTGGTGCAGACCAATCACCAATTGAGGACAAAGAATGGAGACAAGATCAAGTCTTGAAGCTTAAAAGATGGTTACATTCACAGGATGAATGATATGTACACATATGTACATTAGTGAAGACATAGGTCACTTACACTTTTGATTAGTCATAAGTTTGTACATATTTGCCTATAAATACTATGGAAAAATATCGGGGTAGAAGGGAGGAGACGAGGAGAGACTATGTGAGAGCATAGGAATAGAGAAATGAGTTGTTGTAAGTGTCATTAGACACATGAAAAGTTAGTTGAGATCTCTCCTTTATTCAGTTGTAGTCTTCTTCAGAAATGACAGAATTTTTGTGCCCGAAGTTTCTATGTCTTCTCCTTCTGTGGTAAAACTTCTGTGGAATGCTTTTGTACAAGTCTAAGTCTAGAGTTTATTGATCTCTGTACAAAATTTCAGCTTCCAATTGTAATCAGGTTAAGAGAATTGTGTGTAGGAACATTCATATGTAAAGAATGTTCACAGTCTTCTGAAACAGGCGCAGATTTCGAGTTCAATGAAATGAGTAGTGCTCACTGCACAGTGTAAAGTTTTACACATATCATAGCTCAAAATCTAAGTTGAGAGATAAGCTATCTACAGCTAAAAGGATTTGATCAAACGGGTTCGACATTGGGAGAACCAAAGCTAAGAAGTTAGGGGTGTCCAAATCGACTTCTCAAAAGTGCAGATTTAGACATAGGTAAATTGTGAAGTAGATTTCTCAAGATCTACTAAATCTTTTGGAGTGATTTGACTTGGAGGAGGTGCGTAATCTTTAGGCGACACCTTGTGCAAAGTTTCATAAAAAACTTTACACATTTACTTAGTCAATGAGAAAGATATATGCAGCAAACTTTTCAAGTAATCTCCTTCTTCACAGATTGTTCAAGAATTTGATATTTGGTCATTGATCCTTTTAATTGGTGAAGGTTTTGACTTACTCTTGATATAGAGGTGCTCTAACTTCAAGAGTAGGTTGTTCTTTTGGAGATTAACACTCTCCATCAGTGGTATCAGAGTAGGAAGCATCAGAATTGAAGAAAGGAGGATCCCGACTGCTGCAGCTACAAAGAATTTGACATCTGAAGATTCAAAAGGTGAAAGCTTGCAAGAAAAGCTTTAGAAGGAGATCATACGACATCAAGGAAGTCAAAAGGAGTGTCATTCGAAGTAAAGGTAACTTTATACTTCATAAAGGTTGAAGAATTCAATATACAGGTGAAGGAAGGATGGGAGATTCTCTTCAAATAGAGAAGTTGGATAGAGAAAACTATCCTGCATGGTCAATGAGGATGGAAGCTCATTTAATGAGCAAAGATTTGATAGCTTACATTACAGGTGAAGAAGAAAAGCCACAATTCAGAGATCCTAGTGTTCCAACTAGGGAGGAATTATTAGATTTGAAGAATTGGATGAAGAAAGATGCTCAAGCTAGGAGCATTATCTATATGGCAGTCAATGATTACTTGCTACCTCACATTAGAGGTCTTGAAAGTGCAAATGATATATGGAATGCTTTGGAAGAGCATTTCCAAAACACCACAAAGTCAAGGAAGGCATCTTTGTGGGCATAATTTACTACTTTCAAAAAGAAGCCTCTCAAGCCATTTCAGATTATGTAACAAGGATGAAAGACATTGCAGATGCATTAGGAGCTGTTGATGAAGACATTGAGGAGGATAAATTGGTAAGGCAAATCCTTACAGGTTTGAGAGGTGATGACAAATGGAAGCCATTCATTTTGTCTACAGAATTATCACTTGATCATTTCACTCCTGATTTAAATCAGTTGCTAGGCCATATGCTAACATTTGAGCAGGATGTTAAAGGAGATAGTGACAAAAGTACAGGTCATGCAATGTACTCAAAGGACAAGAAGAAAGCTAACAAAGGAAAACAGCAATCAGGTGAAGATGAAGACACAACTAGTCAAGCCAACTTCCCAAGAGGTACAGGAGGTGGCAAAGGTAGAGGAAGAGGCAGGAACAACAAAGATGGAGCCAAAGCATGCTGGATTTGTGGTAAGACAAATCATTTAGCTAATGATTGTTGGCATAATACTCAGAGTAATGGTGGATATAATCAAAACTATAATTCAAGAGGAAGAAGTGGTAGAAATCAAAGAGGTAATTTCAGAGGTAGAGGTAGTAGGGGTTACTTTGGAAGAAATGCAGGTAGAGGATTCCAAAGTCAACAATATAACAATACCTACTACAATTATGCTTGAGATCAGAAGGAGGATTCAACATTAATAATGAATGCAACTTGTGAAAGGCAGAGTGAAGATCAAAGAGTCTTCTACATTGACTCAGGGTGTAGCAATCATCTGAGTGGTAACATAGCATTGATGACTGATTTGGAGAATAAGGTATCTAATCATGTTGTTCAAACAGGTGACAATACAAAGCACAATGTGAAGTCAATTGGATCAGTGAAGGCCAAGGATGGTAGCACCTTATTGAGTAAGGTCTTGTATGTTCCTACAATTCCTAAGAATTTGAGAAGTGTAGGACAAATTGTGGAAAAAGGTTATGAAGTGAGGTTCACTAATGAAGGAGTGTTTGTGGAAGACCCTAGCAATGGGTATAAACAAATTGTTTCAGGGAAGAAAGAAGGAAGATTGTTCACATTGAAGATTCAAGGTAATGTTGGTCATGCCTTGTTCACTTATGGAGGACATAAGATCTCTGAGTTAGATCTTTGGCACAAGAGGCTTGGACATTTCAATGAAAGAGGTATCAAAGATATGATTAAAAATGGTTCAGTGCTTGGATTGCCTAATGTTGCAGTTCAACATATGACATACAGATGTGAGGCATGTCAATTAGGTAAGGCTCATAAGCAATCTTACTCCAAGCATGGTTTTATGTATTCAGAGAAGCTTGAGTTGGTACACACAGATGTGTGGGGACCATCAAAGGATTTCAGTATCAATGGTTCAAGGTATTATGTGATTTATGTTGATGATGCTACCAGATGGATCACTATCTATGTGATCAAAGATAAGTCAGAAGTATTCAATACTTTCAAACATTATCATATGTATGTAGAGAGAATTATAGGACATAAGTTGAAGAGACTAAGGTCAGATGGAGGGGGAGAGTATTTTTCTAATGAATTCAGTGATTACTTGTGGAATGTAGGTATAAAAAGGGAGATTACTTGCAGGTACTCTCCTCAACAAAATGGTGTAGCAGAGAGGAGAAATAGGACTCTTGTTGAGTTTGCAAGGTCCATGATGAAGGAGAAAAATTGCCCAGATTATTTGTGGGCTGAGGCTGTAAACACAGCTACTTATTTGGTCAATAGGCTACCTTGTAAAGCCTTGCAGGGTATGACACCATATGAGGCATGGTGGGGTAAGAGACCTACATTAGACCATTGCAAAGTATTTGGATGTTTGGCATATGCATATGTGCCATCACAATTAAGGCACAAATTGGAACCTAAAGCTGAAAAATATGTGTTTATTGGTTATGATGATAAGCAGATGGGATATAGGTTGTGGAGTCCATCCACAAAACAATTCATTGTATCTAAGGATGTTACATTTGATGAGCAAGGTACTTGGTATGCAGGTACTATCAATATTAATACAGATGATGAAGAAATTGTGAGCCAAAGGAAAGGTAAATCAAATATTCAGATATTTGATGAACAAGAGAATCATGAAGTGCAGGTTGAAGTGGAAGAGACACCAAGATTTGATCCAGAATGTGAAGAACCAGAAACCTCAAGAAGTGGAGAACTCAGGAGGTCTACAAGGCACAAATGGCAACCTACATATGAAGAGGCAAAAGGTAAAGAGATTTGGGAAAAAGCTATGCAGGAAGAATATGATGCATTGATGGAAAATCAGACTTGGGAATTGGTTCCTAAACCAAATAGTCAGAAGATCATTGGATGCAAGTGGGTCTATAAGACAAAAAGATTTGCAGATGGAAGTGTGTCTAGGTACAAAGCTAGACTTGTTGTGAAAGGGTTTGCTCAGACATATGGTATTGATTATGATGAGACTTATAGTCCTGTGGCAAAGATGACAACCATCAGAACACTTATAGCAATTGCTGCATGTAAAGGTTGGAAGTTGTGTCAATTAGATGTGAAGAATGCTGTTTTGAATGGTTATATTTCAGATGATGTTTTCATGGAGCAACCTCAAGGATTCAGAGATGGAAGATATCCAGAATATGTGTGTAAGCTTAAGAGAGCTTTATATGGCTTGAAGCAGGCCCCAAGGGCATGGAACTATAGACTTGTAAAGTTCTTGAAAGAACTTGGGTTTCAAGTATCAAAAGCAGATAGTAGCTTGCTTGTCAAAGCAAGTGGTGATGGGTTTATTTACATGTGCATATATGTTGATGATATCATTCTTACAGGTACAAATGAGAAAGGCATTCAAAGCCTAAAGAAGCAAATGGAGAAAGAGTTCAAAATCAGTGATTTGGGAGATTTGTCATACTTCTTGGGCATGGAGATTTCATACACTCAACATGGAGTGTATGTGACTCAAGAAAGGTATTTCAAGAATTTGTTAACCAAGTTTAAAATGAATGATTGCAGGGTAGCCCCTACTCCAATGGAGGTGAATCACAAATTGAGCAGATATGGAGGTGAAGAGTTCAAGGACATGAAACAATATCAGAGTTTGGTTGGTAGTCTTATCTATGCTACATTAACTAGACCTGACTTGTCATATGCAGTAGGGGTTTTATCTCAATTCATGCATTGTCCTAGGAAAGAACATTGGATTGCAGGTCAAAGAGTGTTGAGGTACATTAAGGGTACACTCAAGGAAGGTTTGTATTACGGTTTTACATCAGATACAAATATCAAGATCTATAGTGATGCAGATTGGGCAGGTAATCCACATGATAGAAGGTCAATCTATGGATACATGTGTTATGTGGGAGATAAGCTAATTTCTTGGTGTTCAAAGAAGCAACATACAGTTGCTTTGTCATCTACAGAAGCAGAGTACAAAGGCATGGTTGAAGCTGCAAAGGAAGTGATATGGCTTAAGACTCTCATGAAGATTTTTGACATTATACAGAGCATACCTATCATTTATGGAGATAACATGAGTTCATTATGTCTAGCTGCTAATCCTGTTTTTCATGCCAGAACCAAACACATTGAGATACAGTATCACTTTCTAAGAAAGAAGGTGATGGATAAAGAGATTGAAGTTATACATACCTCAACAAAAGATCAAATAGCTGATATGCTAACAAAGAGCTTGGATGGATCAAAGTTACAGAAGTTTAAAGACATGGCAGGCATAAAGAAGATAAGAGAAACCTCAATTGATGATTGAGGGGGAGTTGTTGGTGCAGACCAATCACCAATTGAAGACAAAGATTGGAGATAAGATCAAGTCTTGAAGCTTAAAAGATGGTTACATTCACAGGATGAATGATATGTACACATATGTACATTAGTGAAGACATAGGTCACTTACACTTTTGATTAGTCATAAGTTTGTACATATTTTCCTATAAATACTATGGAAAAATGTCAAGGCAGAAGGGAGGAGACAAGGAGAGACTATGTGAGAGCATAGGAATAGAGAAATGAGTTGTTGTAAGTGTCATTAGACACATGAAAAGTTAGTTGAGATCTCTCCTTTATTCAGTTGTAGTCTTCTTCAGAAATGACAGAATTTTTGCGCCCAAAGTTTCTGTGTCTTCTCCTTCTGTGGTAAAACTTTTGTAGAATGCTTTTGTACAAGTCTAAGTCTAGAGTTGATTGATCTCTGTACAAAATTTCAGCTTCCAATTGTAATGAGGTTAAGAGAATTGTGTGTAGGAACATTCATATGTAAAGAATGTTCATAGTCTTCTTAAACAGGCGCAGATTTCTAGTTCAATGAAATGAGTAGTGCTCAGTGCACAGTGTAAAGCTTTACACATATGATAGCTCAAAATCTAAGTTGAGAGATAAGCTATCTACAGCTAAAAGGATTTGATCAAACGGGTTCGACATTGGGAGAACCAAAGCTAAGACGTTAGGGGTGTCCAAATCGACTTCTCAGAAGTGCAGATTTAGACATAGGTAACTTGTGAAGTAGATTTCTCAAGATCTACTGAATCTTTTGGAGTGATTTGACTTGGAGGAGGTGCACAATCTTTAGATGACACCTTGTGCAAAGTTTCATAAAAAACTTTACACATTTACTTAGTCAATGAGAAAGATATATGCAGCAGACTTTTCAAGTAATCTCCTTCTTCACAGATTGTTCAAGAATTTGATATTTGGTCATTGATCCTTTTAATTGGTGAAGGTTTTGACTTACTCTTGATATAGAGGTGCTCTAATTTCAAGAGTAGGTTGTTCTTTTGGAGATTAATACTCTCCATCACACCTCATGAGCAAAGATTTGATGGCATTCATTACAGGAGAAGAAGAAAAGCCTGAGTTTGAAGATGCTAGTGTTCCAACTAGGGAGGAACTTGGAGGTTTAAAGAATTGGATGAGAAAGGATACTCAAGCTAGGAGCATCATTTACTTGGCTGTAAATGATTATCTTCTTCCTCATATCAGAGGATTAGAAAGTGCAACAGATGTGTGGAATGCTTTGGAAGAGCATTTCCAAAACACAACCAAGTTTAGGAAGTCCTCATTATGGGCAGAGTTTACAACCTTCAAGAAGAAGAGCTCACAATCAATTTTTTATTATGTGGCAAGGATGAAGGATATTGTAGATAGCTTGGGAGTAGTGGATGAAGACATTGAAGAGGATAAGTTGGTAAGGCAAATACTTACAGGTCTGAGAGGAGATGAGAAGTGGAAGCCTTTCATATTGTCCATAGAATTGTCACTTGATCACTTTACTCCTGATCTTAATCAATTGCTATGACACATGCTAACTTTTGAGCAGGACATTAAGGGAGAAAATGATAGGAGTGCAAGCCAAGCTATGTACTCCAAGGACAAGAAAAAGAATGGCAAAGGGAAGCAGTCAACTGATGATGAAGGAACCTCAAATCAAGCTAACTTTACAAAAGGAAGGATGAATTTCAGAGGTAAAGGAAGAGGAGATAAGAACAATGATAATACTAAAGCTTCTTGGATTTGTGGCAGAACCAATCATTTGGCAAATGATTGTTGGTATAACAATCCAAATGGAGGAAATAATAATTAGAGTTTTAATCAAAGAGGTAGAGGAGGAAGAAACCAAAGAGGCAACTTCAGAGGAAGAGGTGGTAGGACATCATATGCTAGAGGAGGTGGAAGAAGCTTTCAATCTTAGTCCTACAACAACAATTATTATAATTATGCATCAGATCAGAATGATGATATCACTCTCATTTTGAATGCAACTCATGAATCAGTAGGAGAAGATCAAAGGGTGTTTAATATTGACTCAGGATGTAGCAATCATCTGAGTGGAAATATATCACTCATGACTGATATGGAAACAAAGGTCAATGGACATAGAGTTCAAACATGTGACAACACCAAGCATAAAGTGGAAAGCATTGGATCAGTGAAGACAAAGAATGGAAGTACACTCTTGAGCAAGGTACTTTATGTTCCTAGTATTCCTAAAAATTTGATAAGTGTAGGGCAACTTGTGGAGAAGGGATATGAAGTCAGATTCACAAATGATGGTGTCTATGTGCAAGATCCAAATCAGGGATATAGAAACATTATTGCAGGTAAAAAGGAAGGAAGGTCGTTTACTCTCAAAGTCCAAGGTAACGTGGGACATGCTTTATTTACTTATGGAAGTCAAAAGATCTCTGAGTTAGACCTATAGCATAATAGGCTAGGTCATTTCAATGAGAGAGCCATAAAGGAAATGTCCAACAATGATGTAGTGCTTGCTTTGCCAAATGTTGAAGGGCAACACATGGTTTAAAAGTGTGAAGCTTGTCAATTAGGTAAAGCACACAAAAGTTCTTACAACAAATTAGGATACAAGTATTCAAACATACTTGAGTTAGTTCATACAGATGTGTGGGGTCCTTCAAGGGACTATAGCATAAATGGATCCAGATATTATGTGTTGTTTGTTGATGATGCAACCACATGGATTACTTTATATGTAATCAAGGACAAATCATAAGTTTCAAGACATTCAAGCATTATCATGCTTATGCACAAATGATTACAGGACAAAAGCTCAAGAGGTTGAGATCAGATGGAGGGGGAGAGTATTTCTCTAAAGAGTTTGATGATTATTTATGGAATGCAGGTATAAAAAGAGAAGTAACTTCCAGGTACTCTCCTTAATAGAATGGAATTACAGAAAGAAGAAATAGAACTCTTGTAGAATTTCCAAGAGCAATGATGAAGGAAAAGAATTGCCCAAATTACTTATGGGCAGAAGCTATCAACACTACAACATACCTTCTGATAGAATACCTTTTAAATCTTTGGATGGAAGAACTCCTTATGAAGCATGGTGGGGTAAGAGACCTACTCTTGATCATTGTAAAGTATTTGGATGTTTATGATGGAGAGTGTTAATCTCCAAAAGAACAACCTAATCTTGTGATTAGAGCACCTCTATACCAAGAGTAAGTCAAAACTTCCACTAATTTAGAGGATCAATTACTAACTATCAAATGATTAACAAATCTGTGAAGAAGATGAAACACAAAAAAGTCTGCTGCACTATTTCTTCACATTGACCTATCAAACATGTAAAGTTTTTTATGAAACTTTGTATGAAGTATCTCCTAGAGATTGCGCACCTTCTCCAAGTTGAATTACTTCAAAAGCTTTAGTATAACTTGAGAAATCAACTTCACAAGTTACCTATGTCAGAAACTGTCATTCAGAACAGTCGATTTTACACCTGCAACTTTTAAGACTTGGTTCTCCTTGAATAGAACCCGTTTAAGCAAATGCTTCTAGCCATGAGTAGCTTATCTTCCAACTTAAAGATTAAGCCCTTACTCATGCAAAACTTTAAACTATGCTGGGAGAAATGATCAAAACATTAAGTTCAAAATCTGCGCCTGTTTTAGGAACCTGTGAATACACTTCACATATGAATGTTCCTACACTTAATTCTCTACACCTGATTACAATTGGAAGCTAAAATTTTGTACAGAGGTCAAGCAACTCTAGAATTAGACTTGTACAAAAGCATTTCACAATTGATCTACTGTAGAAGGAGAAGACGCAGAAACATCGGGCGCAATATTTTTGATTACTCAGAAAAATTTACAGTTGAGTGATGAGAGAAAACTCAACTAAGTTTTTCTCTATCTCATGACATCTAACTTCCTCATACTTGACTTCTAACTATTGTCACATATGCTCTCATACTTGCCCCGACTTTTCTCAAAGTATTTATAGATAATTTTGTACATGATTCTTACTAAACAAAAGATCTAAGTCAGCTATGACTATACTAATGTACATATGTGTACACTTCTCTTATCCTCTGAATGTAATCTTCTTCCAAACTTTAAGAATTGATTCTTCCTTAGTCCTTTAATCTTCCAATCCTTCAATTGGTGATTGGTCTGCACCAACAGCTCCCCCTCAATCATCAATTGAGGTTTTCTTTGTCTTCTTTATACTTGCCATGTCTTTGAACCTTTGTAACTTAGGTCCATCCAAGCTCTTTGTCATCATATCTGCCACTTGTTCTTTTGTTGGAGTGTACATCACTTCAATCTCTTTATCTAGTACCTTTTCCCTCAAGAAATGATACTGAATCTCTATATGCTTAGTCCTGGCATGAAAAACAGGGTTAGCTGCCAAATACAAAGAACTCATATTGTCTCCAAAAATTATTGGAATACTATGATCAATCTCAAAACTTTTCATCAAGGTCTTCAACCATATCACTTCCTTTGCAGCTTCTACCATTCCCTTATACTCAGCTTCTGTGGATGATAAAGCAACTGTATGTTGCTTCTTTGAACACCAAGAAACTAGCTTATCTCCAACATAACAGAGATACCCATGAGTAGACCTTCTATCATCTGAGTCACCTGCCCAATCTGCATCACTAAACACTTTGATTCTTGTGTCAGAAGTGAAACCATAATACAAACCTTCACTTAGGGTTCCTTTGATATATCTGAGTACCCTTTGGGCTGCAATCCAATGAGTCTTCTTTGGACAATGCATAAATTGTGACAACACACCTACTGCATATGATAGATCTGGCCTTGTCAAAGTAGCATAGATTAAACTACCTACCAAACTCTGATATTTCTTCATATCATTGAACTCTTCACCTCCATACCTGCTTAATTTATGATTTACCTCCAATGGTGTATTTGAGGTCTTGCAATCTTCCATGTTAAACTTGACTAAAAGATTCTTCAAGTATCTCTCTTGTGACACATATACTCCATGTTGAGTATACACAATCTGCATTCCTAGAAAATAAGATAAGTTTCCCAAATCACTTATCTTAAACTCCTTCTCTATTTGTCTTTTGAGTTCATTGATTCCTTGAGCATCTGTTCCTGTAACAATAATATCATCAACATAAATGCACATGTAAATGTATCCATTTTCACTTGCCTTTACTAGCAAGCTACTATCTGCCTTTGATGCTTGAAATCCACATTCATTCAAGAACTTGACCAATCTGTAATTCCAAGCTCTTGGAGCTTGCTTCAACCCATATAAAGCTCTCTTGAGCTTACACACATAATCTGATCCAATTGATTCCATGAAGCCTTCTGGTTGCTCCATATATACTTCATCTACAATATATCCATTTAAAAATGCATTTTTCACATCCAATTGTGATAATTTCCATCCCTTGCAAGCAGCAATAGCAATCAATGTCCTAATTGTAGACATCTTAGCAACAAGACTAAAGGTTTCATCATAATCTACCCCATAAGTTTGGGCATAACCTTTGACCACAAGTCTAGCCTTATATCTAGACACCTTACCATCTGCAAACCTCTTTGTTTTATATACCCACTTACATCCAATGACCTTCTGATTCTTTGGTCTTGGTACTAGTTCCCAAGTTTCATTTTCAAGTAGAGCATCATACTCTTCCTGCATTGCCTTCTCCCAATTCTGTTTACCTTTGGCTTCTTCATAAGTAGTTGGATCTTCTTCTGTTTTCACAATGTAGGCATAATCTTTTGTTGTTAGGAAAGATGTATCATAACTATACCTTATAGGTTCTTTCCTTTCCCTTGTAGATCTTCTGATTTCTGCACTTCTTGAAGTTTCAGCCTCATTTGATTCTGGATCAAATCTTGGCCCTTCTTCTACATGATCCTGCACTCTACTTCTAGAGTCAACTTCATCAACAATTTCTTCACATACTTTTACCTTTGCCTTTCCTTTCCTTTGTATTTCTTCAACACTTGCAAACTCATTTGGTGATCCTGTATACCACATATTTTGCTCATCAAATGTCACATCTTTAGTAACAAGAAATTGCTTTGTGGATGGACTCCACAACCTGTAACCCATCTGTCTATCATCATATCCAATAAACACATACTTCTCTGCTTTTGGTTCTAGCTTATGTCTTAATTGTGAAGGAACATAAGCATATGCAATACATCCAAATACTTTACAATGATCAAGGGTAGGCTTCTTACCCCACCATGCTTCATAAGGGGTTCCTCCATCCAAAGCTTTGCAAGGCAACCTATTCACAAGATATGTTGCAGTGTTAATGGCTTCTGCCCATAAGTAATTTGGACAATTCTTTTCCTTCATCATGGCTCTTGCAAACTCTACAAGAGTCCTATTCCTCCTTTTTGCTACTCCATTCTGTTGAGGGGAGTACCTGCAAGTTACTTCTCTTTTGATACCTGCATTCCACAAATAATCATCAAACTCTTTAGAGAAATACTCTCCCCCTCCATTTGATCTTAACCTCTTGAGCTTTTGCCCTGTGATCCTTTCTGCATAAGCATGAAAATGTTTGAATGTCTTGAAAACTTCTGATTTATCCTTGATTACATACAAAGTAATCCACCTGGTTGCATCATCAACAAACAACACATAATATCTGGATCCATTTACGCTATAGTCCCTTGAGGGACCCCATACATCTGTATGAACCAATTCAAGCATATTTGAATGCCTGTACCCTGATTTGTTATAAGAACTCTTATGTGCTTTACCTAATTGACAAGCTTCACACTTGTACACCATATGTTGCCCTTCAATGTTTGGCAATCCAAGCACCACCTGATTCTTTGACATCTCCTTTATAGCTCTCTCATTGAAATGACCTAGCCTTTTATGCCATAGGTCTAATTCAGATACCTTTTGACTTCCATAGGTAAATAATGCATGTCCCACATTACCTTGGACTTTGAGAGTGAACAATCTTCCTTCCTTTTTACCTGCAATTATGTTTCTATATCCCTGATTTGGATCTTGTACATAAACACCATCATTTGTGAATCTTACCTCATATCCTTTCTCCACAATTTGCCCTACACTTATCAAATTTTTAGGAATAGTAGGAACATAAAGTACCTTGCTCAGAAGTGTACTTCCACTCTTTGTCTTCACTGATCCAATGCTCTCCACTTTATGTTTGGTATTGTCACCTGTCTGAACTGTATGTCCATTCACCCTTGCTTCCATATCAGTCATCAAAGATAGATTCCCACTCAAATGGTTGCTGCAACCTGAGTCAGTATAAAACACTCTTTGATCTTCTCCCATTGATTCATGAGTTGCATTCAATATAAGAGTCATGTCATCCTTCTGATCTGATGCATAATTGTAATAATTATTGTTGTAGGACTGAGATTGGAAGTTTCTTCCACCTCCTCTACCATATGATGTCCTACCTCCTCTTCCTCTGAAATTGCCTCTTTGGTTTCTGCCTCCTCTACCTCTTTGATTATAATTCTGATTATTGCTTCCACCACTTTGATTGTTATACCAACAATCATTTGCCAAATGATTTATTCTGCCACAAATCCAACAAGCTTTAGCATTATCTTTGTTCTTACCTCCTCTTCCTTTACCTCTGAAATTCATCTTCCCTTTTTTGAAATTAGCTTGATTTGAATTCCCTTCATCATCATTTGATTGCTTTCCCTTGCCATTCTTTTTCTTGTCCTTGGAGTACATAGCTTGACTTGTACTTCTATCATTGTCTCCTTTAAGATCCTGCTCAAAGGTTAGCATGTGTCCTAGCAATTGATGAAGATCAGGAGTAAAGTGATCAAGTGACAATTCTATGGACAATATAAAAGGCTTCCACTTCTCATCTCCTCTCAAACCTGTAAGTATTTGTCTTACCAACTTTTCCTCTTCAATGTCTTCATCCACTGCTCCCAAGCTATCTGCAATATCTTTCATCCTTGCCACATAATCTGAAATTGATTGTGAGCTCTTCTTCTTGAAGGTTGTGAACTCAGCCCATAGTGAGGACTTCCTTGACTTAGTTGTATTTTGGAAATGTTCTTCCAAGGCATTCCAAACATCTGTAGCACTTTCCAAACCTCTGATGTGAGGTAAAAGATAATCATTTACAACCATGTAGATGATACTCCTTGCTTGAGCATCCTTTCTCATCCAAGTCTTCAACATTGCAAGCTCTTCCCTAGTAGGAATACTAGGATCTACAAACTCAGGTTTTTCTTCATCTCCTGTAATAAATGATATAAGATCTTTGCTCATAAGGTGTGCTTCCATCCTCATGGACCATGCTGGATAGTTCTCCCTATCTAGCTTATCAATCTGCAAGCTTTCTCCCATCTTATGTCCACCTGTGTATTGAAATCTTCAAGCTTTACAAACAATGTATGTACCTTTACTTCGAATTAGAGTCCTTTTGCCTTTCTTGATGTCAAATAGTCTTCTCCTCAAGCTTTGACTTCAAGCTTTCACTTCTTAGTCCTTCAAGTGTTGAATTTCTTGAATCTGCAGCAGTCGGGATCCTCCTTTCCTTAATTTGATGTCTCCTGCTCTGATACCAGTGATGGAGAGTGTTAATCTCCAAAAGAACAACCTACTCTTGTGATTAGAGCACCTCTATACCAAGAGTAAGTCAAAACTTCCACTAATTTAGAGGATCAATTACTAACTATCAAATGATTAACAAATCTGTGAAGAAGATGAAACACAGAAAAGTCTGCTGCACTATTTCTTCACATTGACCTATCAAACATGTAAAGTTTTTGATGAAACTTTGTACGAAGTATCTCCTAGAGATTGCGCACCTTCTCCAAGTTGAATTACTTCAAAAGCTTTAGTATAACTTGAGAAATCAACTTCACAAGTTACCTATGTCAGAAACTGTAATTCAGAACAGTCGATTTTACACCTACAACTTTTAAGACTTGGTTCTCCTTGAATAGAACCCGTTTAAGCAAATGCTTCTAGCCATGAGTAGCTTATCTTCCAACTTAAAGATTAAGCCCTTACTCATGCAAAACTTTAAACTATGCTGGGAGAAATGATCAAAACATTAAGTTCGAAATCTGCGCCTGTTTTAGGAACCTGTGAATACACTTCACATATGAATGTTCCTACACTTAATTCTCTACACCTGATTACAATTGGAAGCTAAAATTTTGTACACAGGTCAAGCAACTCTAGACTTAGACTTGTACAAAAGCATTTCACAATTGATCTACTGTAGAAGGAGAAGACGCAGAAACATCGGGCGCAATATTTTTGATTACTCAGAAAAATTTACAGTTGAGTGATGAGAGAAAACTCAACTAACTTTTTCTCTATCTCATGACATCTAACTTCCTCATACTTGACTTCTAACTATTGTCACATATGCTCTCATACTTGCCCCAACTTTTCTCAAAGTATTTATAGATAATTTTGTACATGATTCTTACTAAACAAAAGATCTAAGTCAGCTATGACTATACTAATGTACATATGTGTACACTTCTCTTATCCTCTGAATGTAATCTTCTTCCAAACTTTAAGAATTGATTCTTCCTTAGTCCTTTAATCTTCCAATCCTTCAATTGGTGATTGGTTTGCACCAACAGTTTAGCATATGCTTAGGTTCCTTCACAATTAAGACATAAGCTAGAACCCAAAGCAGAGAAGTATGTGTTTATTGGGTATGATGATAGACAGATGGGTTACAGATTGTGGAGTCCATCCACAAAGAAATTTGTTGTTACCAAAGATGTTACATTTGATGAGAAAAGCACATGGTATACAATGTCAACAAATGATTATGCAGGTGTTGAAGAAATACAAAGGAAAGGGAAGGCAAAAGTAAATGTGTATGAAGAAGATATTGATGATGTTGATTATAAAAGTAAATTGTAGAACAATGTTGAAGATGGGCCAAGATTTGATCCAGAATCAAATGTGGCTGAAACTTCAAGAAGTGCAGAGGTCAGAAGATCCTTAAGAGAAAGGAAAAAGCCTATCAGGTATAGCTATGATACATCTTTTCTAAACAACAAAACATTATGCTTACATTATGAAGATAGAAGAGGATCCAATCACATATGAAGAAGCTAAAGGTAATCAAAATTGGGAAAAGGCAATGCAAGAAGAGTATGATGCTCTAATTGAAAATGAAACATGGGAGTTAGTGCCAAGACCAAAGAATCAGAAAGTCATTGGATGTAAGTGGGTGTATAAAACAGAAAGGTTTGTAGATGTTAAGGTGTCTAGATACAAGACTAGACTTGTGGTCAAAGGTTATGCTCAAAATTATTAGGTAGATTATGATGAAACCTTTAGTCCTGTTGCTAAGATGTCTACAATTAGATCATTGATTGCTATTGTTGCTTGTAAAGGATGGAAGTTATCACAATTAGATGTGAAGAATGCATTCCTGAATGGATATATTGCAGATGAAGTATATATGGAGCAACGAGAAGGTTTCATGGATTCAATTGGATCAGATTATGTGTGTAAGCTCAAGAGAGCTTTGTATGGGTTGAAGCAGGCTCCAAGAGCATGGAATTAGAGGCTTGTTAAGTTCTTGAATGAATGTGGATTTCAAGCATCAAAGGCAGATAGTAGCTTGCTACTGAAGGCAAGTGAAAATGGATACATATACATGTGTATTTATGTTGATGATATTATTGTCATAGCTATAGATGCTCAAGGAATCAATGAGCTTAAGAAACAAATAGAGAAGGAGTTTAAGATAAGTGATTTGGGAAACTTATCTTATTTCTTAGGAATGCAGATTGTATATACTCAACATGGAGTATATGTTATGCAAGAGAGGTACTTGAAGAATCTTCTGGTCAAGTTCAACATGGAGGATTGCAAGCCTTCAATCACACCATT
>CM035414.1:149940172-149945172 GCA_020310875.1 Ceratopteris richardii
ATAAGTTCTGAGTAAGTTACATTCCAAAAGAATTCATAGCATTGTCATACAGATAGGTCATCAACGTATGTAATAGTGAAATAGCTGATGAGATCATCAGTAACATCAATCTGAGTAGAGGTCAGTAACGGACGACATTAAATTCCTCACATACAAGATCATTAGTGTGTAGTTGATCGCAATATATTTCCCTTCAGCATTCGTGAATTGATTCAGGTGTCGATGAATTCTTGAGAAGTGAAGGTTTGTCGTATGATTACGCCATTGATCCTAGTTGGGTTATTAAGCAATGTTAGAAATTCTAAACTTAACAGACTTCAAGCTCTCTGATCGCGTGATAAGCGAAGTGATATATGGATGTGAGTTTTCACAGATCGTGTGTGCATATGGTCATGAGTTTTCACAGATCTATTGACAATTCATTCTCAAAACAGATTGAAATCGAAATAACTTATCGTTTGACGTTACAGTATATCAAGAGGATGGAGATGTTGAAGGTGTCCGACGAAAACCAACGATGACCTCCTCAGCTGATTGTTTCTTCATGGAAATTGATGAGAGACTGCCCAAATATGCCAGATGAAATAAAAAAGCTAAAAGTTGGCCTCCATCTATACACATAGTCCTGCAGATCTTCTGTCCTCCTCCTTCTGTCCTGTCTGCCCCGAAATCTCCTGAATGATGCGCAATAATCCCGAAGCAGATACAGCTTAATTCAGAGAAGAACTCCAGATCATTGTGCGCATCAGAAGCTTGTTCCACATCGCATGTGCGCTTCCTCCCACAATCTCTTTCTCATCAGATCCTCAACAGAATAGTGCGCAACACTTATTATGCCTATTATGTCATCATGCTTCCCCTGAATTACATGATATGAGTTCCTATATATCCGCTTCCTGAACGTTTGCAGAGATATCAATCGATGACGCTGGACGGAGTTACACTTGCAGTTCCTCCCTCCACGTAGTTGCTGTTCTCCACCTCCAGAACTTTTATGCGCATCGTCCCCTCTCTCGATTTGCCAGGACGACCATCCTCTGCCACTCTTTTCTTCAGAAAACTCCCAAAAAGAAGCGTTGTCCACCTATAATTGCCCGTCTCTTTTCCATCATATATTGTTTACCTTTCTTTGTAGCAACTTTTAATCCCTCTTTTTAAGGATGAACAAAAGACATTCATTGTCGACTCCCACTTTTAAGCCTTGCGCATGATTTTAAGCACATTTTGTGATCATATAAAATCATTTAATCATGTTATTTGACAAAACTAAGACGGCCCTCTTGCTTCTTTCATTGTCCCAAATTAAATGGGCCCAATAAATGTATTTTTATGTTGAATCATAAAACTTCCATCTTGATAAACTGTATTGTAACCCAAAAAGAAGCACTTTTGACTTTGTGGTATTTGTATTAAAGACTTTTTGAGAGCATATTTTTCTGATATCCACTAATCATATCGTGTGCTTTTGTTCCAAAAAATATTCGGATTTGATACAAGTAGAAGCGAGAGTAGAGATGAGAATCTCTACGACACTCACCCCCACCAAACCTGTGCATCCTCCGGATGCGCCAAATAACCTGAGAATAAGCCTGTTTTCTGCTTCAGGATAAAAGTCAATTTCATAGCATAATATGTGCATGGGTTTTAAAATCAAAGTGCCTTATGCACGGCTGCGTAATTAGCCCTATTTATATGCACACTTTGAATATGCATGTATAAATTAATGGTGCAATCAATAAAGAGAATGGCTTCTGATGGTGAGGCTCGTGCACTCACTCACATACATAACAATGTGACTATACATTCATCCTTACAGTCACTCATATGTGCATGGGCAATACTCAATCTGTGCCTAAATGCATGGTCATGTAGTGTGACCCTACTATGCATACTTTTGATGCATTTTCAAAATTATGGTGCATATGAGGAAAGAGCTTTTGATGAAGAGGTTTTCTATCTCCTATACTCAGAACTTTTTCTCAAATTTCATAATGCATTTTTACAATTTGATAATGGTGCAAATGAACGTGCACCTAAGGGCAACTCAATATGTGTTCATACATAATTTAATGCATACTTGAAATGCACGCTTAAATAAATGGTGCAAAACTGGAAGTAAAAGGTTTTTCCTATTCTACTCTTGCAGAAAATTTTGGTTGTCCATAAATTCCCATTCTTCATCTTGAACCTGAAAAATATCTTGAAAACAAACTCGTGAAAAAACATAAGTATTAGCACATTTAAACCAAATTTTTCAATTCAAACTTCTAGATATTTCATCTGTAAACCCCCCAAAGTAACATTAAGCCAAATTTTGTAGCTTCCATCAATTTGTCTTTTCTTGCTTAACCTGCATTAAACCACTCAAAAACATTGATTAGAAAAGCAATATTTAAATCATTAATGAAATTCATAATTTTAAATTTTGTAAAACAATTCTGATATAAATACCTTTTTGATAAGGAAGTAGGTTGTAACTCCCATATAAATACCTTTTTGATGAGGAAGTAGGTTATAACTCCCATGCTTGAATCTTTTGATGAGGGAGAGATACAACTCCTCGGCTCGTATCTTTTGATGAGGGAGAGATACAACTCCTCGGCTCGTATCTTTTGATGAGGGAGAGATACAACTCCCGGCTCATGTGTGTTTTTGATTTTTAGGGAGAACACTTACTAAACTCCCGAATTTATAAGGTATTGGTGACCTTTGCATATTTTGTTCAATTTGTTTAATAATTTCATCAATCATCTTCTTTTGTTCTTTGTTTATACTCTTCTCTTTATCAAGTTCTTTTGGTTTTCTCTGACTAGTTTCTTGATTCTTAATGTGCTCTTTATCAAGTTCTTTAGGTTTTCTCTGACTAGTTTCTTGATTCTTAATCTCATACCCCAATTTAGTTTTCCATTTATTCACTTTATCTTGATCAAATAATGCATCATTCTCTAAAAGCTCTAGATCACATGTGATATAATAGTTATCATCTTTCTTCGTCATTAATATTACTTGCTCATCTTTTTGCTCATTCGTATCTATGTTTTTATGTTCATTTCGCTCAAGTTTTTTGTTTTCCCAAGATTTTGATTCATCAACTGTTTTGTCTTGATTATGGATTGATCTCTTAATTTCTTGATTAACAATTTTATCATCCATATGTTTCTTTGGTCGCCATTCATATGTTTGTGTCATTCTTAATTTTCTTGGTTTTGATTTTGTTCGTTCAAAAAGTTTTTTCATTCCCCCTCGACTTAAGTTTAAGCATAAAGGGACATGAGTATGGACATCACATATTTTCTTCCCAAGTTGACAAACTATTTGATGTTTGCATGCATGTTCAAAGGCAATACAATTATCATAGGTATGACCGATTTGGTCACACCAAAAACATCGAATAATGCGATTTTGCATCTTATTTGATTTTTTTGGTATTATCCTAGGAATAGGTTTTGTAAGATCACATGAAGGTGTTTGATCAGGCATATATGTAGACAAATTATGGACTCTTACTTCATGTTCTTGATTAAGTTTCAATCCTTGCATTTGTTTAGATAATATTTCATACTTCTGGTTTATTTCTTGAAACTCAGCATTCATTTTCTCTTTCCAAGTTTTAAGACTATTTGATAATACTAGTAGTCTCTCTTCCATAGCATTGATTGAATCATTTAGAGTCAAAATCACTCTAAATTTCTTTTCTATAGCTTCATTTGCCTTGTTTTCCATTTCTATGAATTTATCTTCCCATTTTCTCAAATGTTGATCTATCAATGCGTTCACATATGCTTCATCAATAACAATACTCGTTGAATTATGCTCTTGTAAATTAATTTCAAAAGATTCTTTACATTGATGTATATTTTTCATGTTTGTACGTTGCTTTTTGCCCATAACTCACACTTGAATATCACCACATAAACGAAAAACAAGCTATGAGGTTATACATACATCAAACATACATTACTTGGCATTAATTTGAGAAAAAAGTCCAGAAACATACATTACTTGGCATTAATGTACCTGAGCTGCAAGGCCGTTTGTTCACGTCGGGTTCACCAATTGTCGGCGCGAAAGGGACGGTCGGTGGATCAGGGCGACCGCCAAAAATACGGTGCACGCAGGGTGCTTGGAGCAACTCAGGTAAAGTAAAGATTTCTCACAGACTTAATATAATATTATTTGTCACAAACCTTGTCAACTGTTCACGATCATGTCAAATGATTTAAAAAAATCTATCACTCTTTTTATGCTTACAGAATCATATTCAAAATCACGAACATGTGAATGAATATTCAAACCAAAGTTCAGATCTTTATATTCGGTAAGCAATATCGTTCTTCACATGCAATCTCCCATTATAGAAGTCAAGTGGTGATGCAAGGCTTTATAAGAAACAAGAGTCAATCAAAGTATAAAACATATATCGTCTCTTTATCTAATATCGAACAATTCGAATATAGTCCTCTTAGATTTTGGAAATGGAATTTTAAGAAATGAGCATACAAGTTTTTTTGATTCCGTCGAATACTTGATTGAAATGTGCCAAACAAAATACATACTCGCATTAATGCCTAGAATTTACAAGAAATTCCTAATGCGAGTTCGAAAGAATTTTGCATACATACCAGCAGACAATGGAGTCACGCCTGCAGACAACAAGATTTGATTCTGGATCCTCTTGAAGTGATCGAAATATGGTTTCCATTACATAATATGAATAAGATTATAAATTCTATTCGGAATGCCTGATGCGAATCACGTCAACAGAAGGTAATCATATTAAAGCAAAATTGTTAAAAACAGCAATCGATACCCTTAAGACATTTGAATTCCATTTGAATCATTTTTTTGTGCATGTCATCCTTGCACAGTTTCCGAGACTAACTTCTACACAAAATCATGAGGAGTTCGCTAGAGATTAGATCATCAAAGAAGAGCTTTGAAGGCATCATAGACATATAAGTTCTGAGTAAGTTACATTCCAAAAGAATTCATAGCATTGT
>CM035414.1:149962672-149972672 GCA_020310875.1 Ceratopteris richardii
CTCCTTTATTCAGTTGTAGTCTTCTTCAGAAATGACAGAATTTTTGTGCCCGAAGTTTCTATGTCTTCTCCTTCTGTGGTAAAACTTCTGTGGAATGCTTTTGTACAAGTCTAAGTCTAGAGTTTATTGATCTCTGTACAAAATTTCAGCTTCCAATTGTAATCAGGTTAAGAGAATTGTGTGTAGGAACATTCATATGTAAAGAATGTTCACAGTCTTCTGAAACAGGCGCAGATTTCGAGTTCAATGAAATGAGTAGTGCTCACTGCATAGTGTAAAGTTTTACACATATCATAGCTCAAAATCTAAGTTGAGAGATAAGCTATCTACAGCTAAAAGGATTTGATCAAACGGGTTCGACATTGGGAGAACCAAAGCTAAGAAGTTAGGGGTGTCCAAATCGACTTCTCAAAAGTGCAGATTTAGACATAGGTAAATTGTGAAGTAGATTTCTCAAGATCTACTGAATCTTTTGGAGTGATTTGACTTGGAGGAGGTGCGTAATCTTTAGGCGACACCTTGTGCAAAGTTTCATAAAAAACTTTACACATTTACTTAGTCAATGAGAAAGATATATGCAGCAAACTTTTCAAGTAATCTCCTTCTTCACAGATTGTTCAAGAATTTGATATTTGGTCATTGATCCTTTTAATTGGTGAAGGTTTTGACTTACTCTTGATATAGAGGTGCTCTAATTTCAAGAGTAGGTTGTTCTTTTGGAGATTAACACTCTCCATCAGTGGTATCAGAGCAGGAAGCATCAGAATTGAAGAAAGGAGGATCCCGACTGCTGCAGCTACAAAGAATTTGACATCTGAAGATTCAAAAGGTGAAAGCTTGCAAGAAAAGCTTTAGAAGGAGATCATACGACATCAAGGAAGTCAAAAGGAGTGTCATTCGAAGTAAAGGTAACTTTATACTTCATAAAGGTTGAAGAATTCAATATACAGGTGAAGGAAGGATGGGAGATTCTCTTCAAATAGAGAAGTTGGATAGAGAAAACTATCCTGCATGGTCAATGAGGATGGAAGCTCATCTAATGAGCAAAGATTTGATAGCTTACATTACAGGTGAAGAAGAAAAGCCACAATTCAGAGATCCTAGTGTTCCAACTAGGGAGGAATTATTAGATTTGAAGAATTGGATGAAGAAAGATGCTCAAGCTAGGAGCATTATCTATATGGCAGTCAATGATTACTTGCTACCTCACATTACAGGTCTTGAAAGTGCAAATGATATATGGAATGCTTTGGAAGAGCATTTCCAAAACACCACAAAGTCAAGGAAGGCATCTTTGTGGGCATAATTTACTACTTTCAAAAAGAAGCCTCTCAATCCATTTCAGATTATGTAACAAGGATGAAAGGCATTGCAGATGCATTAGGAGCTGTTGATGAAGACATTGAGGAGGATAAATTGGTAAGGCAAATCCTTACAGGTTTGAGAGGTGATGACAAATGGAAGCCATTCATTTTGTCTACAGAATTATCACTTGATCATTTCACTCTTGATTTAAATCAGTTGCTAGGCCATATGCTAACATTTGAGCAGGATGTTAAAGGAGATAGTGACAAAAGTACAGGTCATGCAATGTACTCAAAGGACAAGAAGAAAGCTAACAAAGGAAAGCAACAATCAGGTGAAGATGAAGACACAACTAGTCAAGCCAACTTCCCAAGAGGTACAAGAGGTGGCAAAGGTAGAGGAAGAGGTAGAAACAACAAAGATGGAGCCAAAGCATGCTGGATTTGTGGTAAGACAAATCATTTAGCTAATGATTGTTGGCATAATACTCAGAGTAATGGTGGATATAATCAAAACTATAATTCAAGAGGAAGAAGTGGCAGAAATCAAAGAGGTAATTTCAGAGGTAGAGGTAGTAGGGGTTACTTTGGAAGAAATGCAGGTAGAGGATTCCAAAGTCAACAATATAACAATACCTACTACAATTATGCTTGAGATCAGAAGGAGGATTCAACATTAATAATGAATGCAACTTGTGAAAGGCAGAGTGAAGATCAAAGAGTCTTCTACATTGACTCAGGGTGTAGCAATCATCTGAGTGGTAACATAGCATTGATGACTGATTTGGAGAATAAGGTATCTAATCATGTTGTTCAAACAGGTGACAATACAAAGCACAATGTGAAGTCAATTGGATCAGTGAAGGCCAAGGATGGTAGCACCTTATTGAGTAAGGTCTTGTATGTTCCTACAATTCCTAAGAATTTGATAAGTGTAGGACAAATTGTGGAAAAAGGTTATGAAGTGAGGTTCACTAATGAAGGAGTGTTTGTGGAAGACCCTAGCAATGGGTATAAACAAATTGTTTCAGGGAAGAAAGAAGGAAGATTGTTCACATTGAAGATTCAAGGTAATGTTGGTCATGCCTTGTTCACTTATGGAGGACATAAGATCTCTGAGTTAGATCTTTGGCACAAGAGGCTTGGACATTTCAATGAAAGAGGTATCAAAGATATGATTAACAATGGTTCAGTGCTTGGATTGCCTAATGTTGCAGGTCAACATATGACATACAGATGTGAGGCATGTCAATTAGGTAAGGCTCATAAGCAATCTTACTCCAAGCATGGTTTTATGTATTCAGAGAAGCTTGAGTTGGTACACACAGATGTGTGGGGACCATCAAAGGATTTCAGTATCAATGGTTCAAGGTATTATGAGATTTATGTTGATGATGCTACCAGATGGATCACTATCTATGTGATCAAAGATAAGCCAGAAGTATTCAATACTTTCAAACATTATCATATGTATGTAGAGAGAATTATAGGACATAAGTTGAAGAGACTAAGGTCAGATGGAGGGGGAGAGTATTTTTCTAATGAATTCAGTGATTACTTGTGGAATGCAGGTATAAAAAGGGAGATTACTTGTAGGTACTCTCCTCAACAAAATGGTGTAGCAGAGAGGAGAAATAGGACTCTTGTTGAGTTTGCAAGGTCCATGATGAAGGAGAAAAATTGCCCAAATTATTTGTGGGCTGAGGCTGTAAACACAGCTACTTATTTGGTCAATAGGCTACCTTGTAAAGCCTTGCAGGGTATGACACCATATGAGGCATGGTGGGGTAAGAGACCTACATTAGACCATTGCAAAGTATTTGGATGTTTGGCATATGCATATGTGCCATCACAATTAAGGCACAAATTGGAACCTAAAGCTGAAAAATATGTGTTTATTGGTTATGATGATAAGCAGATGGGATATAGGTTGTGGAGTCCATCCACAAAACAATTCATTGTATCTAAGGATGTTACATTTGATGAGCAAGGTACTTGGTATGCAGGTACTATCAATATTAATACAGATGATGAAGAAATTGTGAGCCAAAGGAAAGGTAAATCAAATATTCAGATATTTGATGAACAAGAGAATCATGAAGTGCAGGTTGAAGTGGAAGAGACACCAAGATTTGATCCAGAATGTGAAGAACCAGAAACCTCAAGAAGTGGAGAACTCAGGAGGTCTACAAGGCACAAATGGCAACCTACATATGAAGAGGCAAAAGGTAAAGAGATTTGGGAAAAAGCTATGCAGGAAGAATATGATGCATTGATGGAAAATCAGACTTGGGAATTGGTTCCTAAACCAAATAGTCAGAAGATCATTGGATGCAAGTGGGTCTATAAGACAAAAAGATTTGCAGATGGAAGTGTGTCTAGGTACAAAGCTAGACTTGTTGTGAAAGGGTTTGCTTAGACATATGGTATTGATTATGATGAGACTTATAGTCGTGTGGCAAAGATGACAACCATCAGAACACTTATAGCAATTGCTGCATGTAAAGGTTGGAAATTGTGTCAATTAGATGTGAAGAATGCTTTTTTGAATGGTTATATTTCAGATGATTTTTTCATGGAGCAACCTCAAGGATTCAGAGATGGAAGATATCCAGAATATGTGTGTAAGCTTAAGAGAGCTTTATATGGCTTGAAGCAGGCCCCAAGGGCATGGAACTATAGACTTGTAAAGTTCTTGAAAGAACTTGGGTTTCAAGTATCAAAAGCAGATAGTAGCTTGCTTGTCAAAGCAAGTGGTGATGGGTTTATTTACATGTGCATATATGTTGATGATATCATTCTTACAGGTACAGATGAGAAAGGCATTCAAAGCCTAAAGAAGCAAATGGCGAAAGAGTTTAAAATCAGTGATTTGGGAGATTTGTCATACTTCTTGGGCATGGAGATTTCATACACTCAACATGGAGTGTATGTGACTCAAGAAAGGTATTTGAAGAATTTGTTAACCAAGTTTAAAATGAATGATTGCAGGGTAGCACCTACTCCAATGGAGGTGAATCACAAATTGAGCAGATATGGAGGTGAAGAGTTCAAGGACATGAAACAATATCAGAGTTTGGTTGGTAGTCTTATCTATGCTACATTAACTAGACCTGACTTGTCATATGCAGTAGGGGTTTTATCTCAATTCATGCATTGTCCTAGGAAAGAACATTGGATTGCAGGTCAAAGAGTGTTGAGGTACATTAAGGGTACACTCAAGGAAGGTTTGTATTATGGTTTTACATCAGATATAAATATCAAGATCTATAGTGATGCAGATTGGGCAGGTAATCCACATGATAGAAGGTCAACCTATGGATACATGTGTTATGTGGGAGATAAGCTAATTTCTTGGTGTTCAAAGAAGCAACATACAGTTGCTTTGTCATCTACAGAAGCAGAGTACAAAGGCATGGTTGAAGCTGCAAAGGAAGTGATATGGCTTAAGACTCTCATGAAGAGTTTTGACATTATACAGAGCATACCTATCATTTATGGAGATAACATGAGTTCATTATGTCTAGCTGCTAATCTTGTTTTTCATGCCAGGACCAAACACATTGAGATACAGTATCACTTTCTAAGAGAGAAGGTGATGGATAAAGAGATTGAAGTTATACATACTTCAACAAAAGATCAGATAGCTGATATGCTAACAAAGAGCTTGGATGGATCAAAGTTACAGAAGTTTAAAGACATGGCAGGCATAAAGAAGATAAGAGAAACCTCAATTGATGATTGAGGGGGAGCTGTTGGTGCAGACCAATCACCAATCGAAGACAAAGATTGGAGATAAGATCAAGTCTTGAAGCTTAAAAGATGGTTACATTCACAGGATGAATGATATGTACACATATGTACATTAGTGAAGACATAGGTCACTTACACTTTTGATTAGTCATAAGTTTGTACATATTTGCCTATAAATACTATGGAAAAATATCAAGGCAGAAGAGAGGAGACAAGGAGAGACTATGTGAGAGCATAGGAATAGAGAAATGAGTTGTTGTAAGTGTCATTAGACACATGAAAAGTTAGTTGAGATCTCTCCTTTATTCAATTGTAGTCTTCTTCAGAAATGACAGAATTTTTGCGCCCAAAGTTTCTGTGTCTTCTCCTTCTGTGGTAAAACTTTTGTAGAATGCTTTTGTACAAGTCTAAGTCTAGAGTTGATTGATCTCTGTACAAAATTTCAGCTTCCAATTGTAATCAGGTTAAGAGAATTGTGTGTAGGAACATTCATATGTAAAGAATGTTCACAGTCTTCTGAAACAGGCGCAGATTTCTAGTTCAATGAAATGAATAGTGCTCAGTGCACATTGTAAAGCTTTACAGATATGATAGCTCAAAATCTAAGTTGAGAGATAAGCTATCTACAGCTAAAAGGATTTGATCAAACGGGTTCGACATTGGGAGAACCAAAGCTAAGAAGTTAGGGGTGTCCAAATCTACTTCTCAGAAGTGCAGATTTAGACATAGGTAACTTGTGAAGTAGATTTCTCAAGATCTACTAAATCTTTTGGAGTGATTTGACTTGGAGGAGGTGCACAATCTTTAGATGACACCTTGTGCAAAGTTTCATAAAAAACTTTACACATTTACTTAGTCAATGAGAAAGATATATGCAGCAGACTTTTCAAGTAATCTCCTTCTTCACAGATTGTTCAAGAATTTGATATTTGGTCATTGATCCTTTTAATTGGTGAAGGTTTTGACTTACTCTTGATATAGAGGTGCTCTAATTTCAAGAGTAGGTTGTTCTTTTGGAGATTAACACTCTCCATCACACCTCATGAGCAAAGATTTGATGGCATTCATTACAGGAGAAGAAGAAAAGCCTGAGTTTGAAGATGCTAGTGTTGCAACTAGGGAGGAACTTGGAGGTTTAAAGAATTGGATGAGAAAGGATGCTCAAGCTAGAAGCATCATTTACTTGGCTGTAAATGATTATCTTCTTCCTCATATCAGAGGATTAGAAAGTGCAACAGATGTGTGGAATGCTTTGGAAGAGCATTTCCAAAACACAACCAAGTTTAGGAAGTCCTCATTATGGGCAGAGTTTACAACCTTCAAGAAGAAGAGCTCACAATCAATTTTTTATTATGTGGCAAGGATGAAGGATATTGCACATAGCTTGGGAGTAGTAGATGAAGACATTGAAGAGGATAAGTTGGTAAGGCAAATACTTACAGGTCTGAGAGGAGATGAGAAGTGGAAGCCTTTCATATTGTCCATAGAATTGTCACTTGATCACTTTACTCCTGATCTTAATCAATTGCTATGAGACATGCTAACTTTTGAGCAGGACATTAAGGGAGAAAATGATAGGAGTGCAAGCCAAGCTATGTACTCCAAGGACAAGAAAAAGAATGGCAAAGGGAAGCAGTCAACTGATGATGAAGGAACCTCAAATCAAGCTAACTTTACAAAAGGAAGGATGAATTTCAGAGGTAAAGGAAGAGGAGATAAGAACAATGATAATACTAAAGCTTCTTGGATTTGTGGCAGAACCAATCATTTGGCAAATGATTGTTGGTATAACAATCCAAATGGAGGAAATAATAATTAGAGTTTTAATCAAAGAGGTAGAGGAGGAAGAAACCAAAGAGGCAACTTCAGAGGAAGAGGTGGTAGGACATCATATGCTAGAGGAGGTGGAACAAGCTTTCAATCTTAGTCCTACAACAACAATTATTATAATTATGCATCAGATCAGAATGATGATATCACTCTCATTTTGAATGCAACTCATGAATCAGTAGGAGAAGATCAAAGGGTGTTTAATATTGACTCAGGATGTAGCAATCATCTGAGTGGAAATATATCACTCATGATTGATATGGAAACAAAGGTCAATGGACATAGATTTCAAACATGTGACAACACCAAGCATAAAGTGGAAAGCATTGGATCAGTGAAGACAAAGAATGGAAGTACACTCTTGAGCAAGGTACTTTATGTTCCTAGTATTCCTAAAAATTTGATAAGTGTAGGGCAACTTGTGGAGAAGGGATATGAAGTCAGATTCACAAATGATGGTGTCTATGTGCAAGATCCAAATCAGGGATATAGAAACATTATTGCAGGTAAAAAGGAAGGAAGGTTGTTTACTCTCAAAGTCCAAGGTAACGTGGGACATGCTTTATTTACTTATGGAAGTCAAAAGATCTCTGAGTTAGACCTATATCATAATAGGCTAGGTCATTTCAATGAGAGAGCCATAAAGGAAATGTCCAACAATGATGTAGTGCTTGCTTTGCCAAATGTTGAAGGGCAACACATGGTGTAAAAGTGTGAAGCTTGTCAATTAGGTAAAGCACACAAAAGTTCTTACAACAAATTAGGATACAAGTATTCAAACATACTTCAGTTAGTTCATACAGATGTGTGGGGTCCTTCAAGGGACTATAGCATAAATGGATCCAGATATTATGTGTTGTTTGTTGATGATGCAACCACATGGATTACTTTATATGTAATCAAGGACAAAGCATAAGTTTCAAGACATTCAAGCATTATCATGCTTATGCACAAATGATTACAGGACAAAGCTCAAGAGGTTGAGATCAGATGGAGGGGGAGAGTATTTCTCTAAAGAGTTTGATGATTATTTATGGAATGCAGGTATAAAAAGAGAAGTAACTTCCAGGTACTCTCCTTAATAGAATGGAATTACAGAAAGAAGAAATAGAACTCTTGTAGAATTTCGAAGAGCAATGATGAAGGAAAAGAATTGCCCAAATTACTTATGGGCAGAAGCTATCAACACTACAACATACCTTCTGATAGATTACCTTTTAAATCTTTGGATGGAAGAACTCCTTATGAAGCATGGTAGGGTAAGAGACCTACTCTTGATCATTGTAAAGTATTTGGATGTTTAGCATATGCTTAGATTCCTTCACAATTAAGACATAAGCTAGAACCCAAAGCAGAGAAGTATGTGTTTATTGGGTATGATGATAGACAGATGGGTTACAGATTGTGGAGTCCATCCACAAAGCAATTTGTTGTTACCAAAGATGTTACATTTGATGAGAAAATCACATGGTATACAATGTCAACAAATGATTATGCAGGTGTTGAAGAAATACAAAGGAAAGGGAAGGCAAAAGTAAATGTGTATGAAGAAGATATTGATGATGTTGATTATAAAAGTAAATTGTAGAACAATGTTGAAGATGGGCCAAGATTTGATCCAGAATCAAATGTGGCTGAAACTTCAAGAAGTGCAGAGGTCAGAAGATCCTTAAGAGAAAGGAAAAAGCCTATCAGGTATAGCTATGATACATCTTTTCTAAACAACAAAACATTATGCTTACATTATGAAGATAGAAGAGGATCCAATCACATATGAAGAAGCTAAAGGTAATCAAAATTGGGAAAAGGCAATGCAAGAAGAGTATGATGCTCTAATTGAAAATGAAACATGGGAGTTAGTGCCAAGACTAAAGAATCAGAAAGTCATTGGATGTAAGTGGGTGTATAAAACAGAAAGGTTTGTAGATGTTAAGGTGTCTAGATACAAGACTAGACTTGTGGTCAAAGGTTATGCTCAAACTTATGGGGTACATTAGGATGAAACCTTTAGTCCTGTTGCTAAGATGTCTACAATTAGATTATTGATTGCTATTGCTGCTTGTAAAGGATGGAAGTTATCACAATTAGATGTGAAGAATGCATTCCTGAATGGATATATTGCAGATGAAGTATATATGGAGCAACGAGAAGGTTTCATGGATTCAATTGGATCAGATTATGTGTGTAAGCTCAAGAGAGCTTTGTATGGGTTGAAGCAGGCTCCAAGAGCATGGAATTAGAGGCTTGTTAAGTTCTTGAATGAATGTGGATTTCAAGCATCAAAGGCAGATAGTAGCTTGCTACTGAAGGCAAGTGAAAATGGATACATATACATGTGTATTTATGTTGATGATATTATTGTCATAGCTATAGATGCTCAAGGAATCAATGAGCTTAAGAAACAAATAGAGAAGGAGTTTAAGATAAGTGATTTGGGAAACTTATCTTATTTCTTAGGAATGCAGATTGTATATACTCAACATGGAGTATATGTTATGCAAGAGAGGTACTTGAAGAATCTTCTGGTCAAGTTCAACATGGAGGATTGCAAGCCTTCAATCACACCATTCGAGGTAAATCATAAGTTGAGTAGGTATGGAGGTGAAGAATCTAATGACATGAAGAAATATTAGAGTTTGGTAGGTAGTTTAATCTATGCTACCTTGACAAGGCCATATCTATCATATGCAGTAGGTGTGTTATCACAATTAATGCATTGTCCAAAGAAAACTCATTGGATTGTAGCTCAAAGGGTACTCAGATATATCAAAGGAACCCTAAGTGAAGGTTTGTATTATGGATTTACTTCTGATACAAGAATCAAAGTGTTTAGTGATGCAGATTGGGTAGGTGATTCAGATGATAGAAGGTCTACTCATGGGTATCTCTGTTATATTGGAGATAAACTAGTTTCTTGGTGCTCAAAGAAGCAACATACAGTTGCTTTGTCATCTACATAAGCTGAGTATAAAGGAATGGTAGAGGTTGCAAAAGAAGTGATATGGTTAAAGACTTTATTGAAGAGTTTTGGAACTGATCAGAGTACTCCAATTATTCTTGGAGATAATATGAGTTCATTGTATTTGGTAGCTAATCCTGTTTTCCATGCTAGG
>CM035414.1:149985172-150052672 GCA_020310875.1 Ceratopteris richardii
ACATGCATACACACATATACACATACACACATATACATACATATATATATGTATGTATGTATGTATGTATGTGTATGTATATATATGTATATATATATATATATATATATATATATATATATATATATATATATATATATCTATATATATATATATATATATATATATATATGTGTGTGTGTGTGTGTGTATATGTATATGTGTGTGTGTGTGAATGTGTGTGTGTGTTTGAATTAGATATTTAAAGAACTAGGGTTCTATGATAAATATTAGTATACATCATTAAATATGAAAAGAGCTCGGAGTTTTCAATTAAAACAAATATATACAATTAAATATATAAAAACTAGGGCTTTAAGTTTAATATTAATAGATATAATCAAACATATATTAAACTTAGGAAAATAAGAATATATAATAAAATGTATTATGTATACTTAAATATATAAGAAGATAAGGTTTCTGAGTTAAAATAATTATATATAATTAAATATGTAAAAAATGTAATTTAGGTTTAATATCAATATATAATAAAATATATATACAAATTAGGAAAACATAGATTATATAATCAAATCTACTATGTATATTTAAATAGATGAAAAAAAGGGTTTTTGAATTAAAATAAATATATACTTAGATATATAAAAATAGGGTTCTAGGTTTAATATTAATATATGTAATAAAATATATATAAAAGTAGAGAAAAAAATAGAATGTATAATCAAATGGATAATGCATAATTATATATAATAAATTAAGTGTTTCTGAGTTAAAATAAAAATATATAAATTAACATATAAAAAATAGGGTTTTGGATTTACTAATATGATATATAATCAGATAAACATTAGGAAAAATAGGATATATAATCAAATGTACTACAATTAATTAAATCTATATGCGAAAAGGGCTTTTGAAATGTAATAAGGATACATAATGCACTAAGAAAAATAGCATTTGAAGTTTAATACTAATATATATAATTTAGTATATATAAATATTAGAAAAAATATTAGTATATACAGTAAAATATGCTATGTATAATTAAATATATAAGAGATTAGGGTTTGAAGATTAAAGTTAGTATATATATATATAATTAGATATTTAAAGAACTAGGGTTCTATGATAAATTTTGGGATACATAATAAATATGAAAAGAGCTAGAGTTTTTGAATTAAAATAAATATATAAAATAAAATATAAAAAAAATATATAATCATATATATATAAATATCAGAAAAAAAAAGAATATATAATCAAATATACTTTCTATAATTCAATATATAAGAAATTATTATTTTTTAATTGAAATAAATATATATAATTAAATACATTAGAAATAGGACTTCAAGTTTCATATTAATATGTATAGTCAAATATATATAGGAGTAGAAAGAAACTATAATATATAATCAAATGATCTATTTATAAGTAAATATATAAGAAATTAAGCTTTAATATTAAAATTAGTTTATATAATAAGATATATAAATAACAAGGATTCTATGATAACTATTAGTATAGAAAAGTAAATATGCAAGAGCTAGGATTTTGGAAATAGAAAAGATATATATAATTAAAATATATAAAAAATAGAGTTTTAGGTTTAATATTAGTATATACTTTTAAATATATATAAAACTTAGAAAAATAATACTATATATAATCAAACATACAATGTATAAATAAATATATAAGAAATCAAGGTTTTTGAATTAAAATAAATGTATGTAATTAAATATATAGAAAATAGGGCTTTAGGTTTATTATTGAAATATCTATACAAATTAGAAATAAAATCAGTATACATAATCAAATCTACTATGTATAATTGAATATATAAGAAATTAGGGTTTGAAGATTAAAATTGGTATATAACAATTTAAAAAAATAAAGGACTAGAATTCTATGAAAATATTAGTATACATAATTTAATATGTAGTAAATTGTCATATCGTGAAGAAAATTGCTATTCGTAATCAATTAAAAATAATTTGGTTTTGTTTTTAGTGTAAAATCATCCTTTCCCTACTCGCACGGACTTTAATAAAAAAGGAATAAAAAAGGTTACAAGTGAAAGGGACTCGTGCCCTTGGGACCCCCCAAATCCCACAAAGCAGGGGTAGAACGTGTAGATCTAGAGAGTGTCATAAAGGAGGTTAATGAACCTCTCACCCCCCTCATGCAAGACCCACTTGGGTTTAAGCTTGTTGCTCTTGCTGAGAAAATCTTTATGATCCCTAAAGGGTGGGGACCACTTGGAGCTAGAGATTCTTTTGCCAAGAATGAAAAAATACTTCTCCATCGATCATTCTTAACGAGGGTGTCCATAATTGTAGGCACAATGGTCCCTCTGAATCTTCGAGAGGGTTTTCCCTTTTATAGCATTCCATGGTTCTCATGAGAAGCCAATCGCTTCACTCACTAGCACTTGCCTCTAGGTGATTTGTTCCTATAGTCTCAAAATATTCCCAAGTGTCCACTACAGTAGGAGAGACTTGGGGCTGGTAAAGAAGATATGCGCGAGATCTTACAAGTTTTCATGGCAATGCTTGTGCCATGGCAAAGCCCCAGGTGAAGAAGATGTCTCCGAGATCCTCCAAGTTGTCATGGCAATGCTTGCGCCATGGCGAAGCCCCACAAATTTTGCTAGCCATTAGATTCATCCAAATACCAAGGTGGAGAATTTTCCACATGAGAACTAACTTTTTGATCTCCATGAGGGGACACCAGATAGACATGAACTTCATATCCCAATGCACCCTTGTCGAAGTCAGGCACTACTTCTTCTTAAGCATGATTTGGTAGTCCTTTGCACCTTGGTTCTAGGAATTCTGGACAAGCAATTGCCATTGTGCCAACTAAGACCCTCCTGGCATGGCAGATCCCACCTAGAGAGTAGTCGGGTGTTTGATCATTCCCAAGCATTGCATTTGCTGTGAAGGAGAGTCCATTCTTTGTAATTCACTCTTATTTCATGGTCTATGTCCCAGTTGGTCCATTTGCCACTTTCTTGTTTCGAGAGGTGTTTTCAATGTATGAAACCCTTGTTTCGAAGGCTCTTAGCATTTTGGAGATTCCATGAAGCCACACCTTTGATGCCCATGATCGCAAACTAGATTGAGTCATTTTACCTAATATTGGCAGCCCATTTCCAATCTTCTACGATTCTAATTAAATGTTTGAATTTGTTGCAACTATTCCACAGGGAGTGTACAAGATTTGAGGCTTTTGGGGAAACCGACAATGGGGAGAATAAAAAGGTAAGGAGGCCTAGGTCCTTCCAACCAAGGAGGCCCACTACCATAATCACATTCTTGTTCTTGAAAATGAGCTTAGCCTAAGAAAACTCACTATTGCACCAAGCCCTGATGATCCATTTTCTTGCCAACTTCTTAGCCGTGATTTCAATATCCAAAATGCCTAGACACCTACAATACTTTTGGTTGATGCAAGTAGACCACTTCGTTTTGGGAGCCCCCTTCTATTTTGGTCCCACATCCAAAGAAAGTTTTTGCAAATTCTTTCTAATTCTCTAATCTTCTTATCCTTCGGTCTTGAGCAAGAGAGAAAGTAAATATTCAAGGAGATGAGGAATGTATTAATCAACATGGCACACCCTAGGAGGTTGATTTGCATGCCTTTCCAATACACTAACTTGTTGTCAATTTTGGAAAGGAGCCAATTCCATCGCGGCTCCATCGAGACATCAAAGAACATCGGAATACCAAGTAGGCAGAAGACTAGACCCCACGTGTAATTTGACAACCATGGTCAACCAGCAGTTGGAGTGGCGGTCCACTGATGGCCCTAAACACGGTTTTTGAGTGGTTTATTTTGGAACCAGGTGCCTCATAGAAAGTGTCAAGGCAGCCCCAAAAGTTTCGATGCTAGTCAAATCATTATGCACAAATGGATTCATGTCATCTACAAATAGCCTCATGATCATTTGGCCTTGGTTGAGAGGTAGAGAGAGACCTTAAATATGACCCATTTCCATGTGATAATACACAAAATAGCTGAGCCCCTCTAAGGAGATAGTTAAAAGTAGAGGGGCCCGGAACACTATTCCCAAATAGAGTGTTTTTATTTGATAGCCTTTGATAACTGACCATTGATATTTATTTGGGTCGAGGCATTATTGATCAATGTAGCAATCATCTTAGTGAATTTGTGATTGCAGCCAACATCTTTAAAGGATTGGAGAACAAAGTCCCATTCAAGCTTGTAGTAGGCTTTGTCGAAGTCAACTTTAATGAATACCACACCTTGCTCACACTCTTTAGCAAAATCGAGACCTTTCCAAACGTCAATAATAGCTTCGAGTATTGATCTACCCTTGAGAAATCCTTTTTGTGCTTCACTAAGTCACCTCTTCAAGTGGTAAGAGTTTCTGTTGGCAATTTCTTTTGCAAGAATCTTGTACCCTGTTTGATGCACTGTGAATAGGCACTAGTTTTCAATCTAGTTCTTATTATTTTTTTATGGATAAGGTTGATGAAATGATTGTTTAGGCACTTGGGAAGCGCACAGAAACCCAATGCCTCTTGCCAAACCAAGTGCAAGAGAGTGGCAACCACCTTTCTGAAGGATTTGAGAAACTTATTTGTTAGGCCATTAGGACCTTGGCTTTTCCCATTGGGCTTTTCCAATCTCTGATAATGAAATTCTTGAAGTTATTTAAAAGTTTGATATAGGATTAAAATTAGTATATATAATTAAATGTATCACATGATAAATGTCCTAATATCTGCACATTATATGTTGAAGCTATCATTCAAGAGGCTTGCCTACTTTCCATTTTATGTGAAATGGCTTAAAGTAGTCACCGCTAGAAGAAATGCAAAAGTTAGTCACGATAAGAGTTTTTTGCTTTAGGTAGACTGCATGAAGCTTTGGAAAAATGAAAAAGATACATTTTAGTTCCCAAACACTATCAACAGGTTGTTTTTCTACGAGATTCAAAAGAACCATAACACCATGGCTAAATTACCCCTATGTATTTGGTCTGGTATAAGCCTCATATGTTGTAGTGTATCATACCACCTAATGAAATGATAAATGGTTAAAAAGAAGAGGAAATAGAAGATATTCATAAGTGATTTTTACCTTCACTGTAATACACTTTTAGACCTTTCTAGCCCCCTGGAGAAGATGTGCCTTAGATCGTCCAAGTTGGGATGGCAATGCTTGCCCCATGGCGGAGCCCCACAAATTTTGCTAGCCTTTATATTGGTCCAAATACCATGGTGGAGAATTTGCTACATGAGAATTGACTTTTTTATCTCAATGAGGGGTCACTAGATAGACATGAGCTTCAGATCCCAACGCACCCTTGTCGAAGTCAGGCACCACTTCTTCTTAAGCCTTATTTGGTAGTCCTTGAATTTGGGACAAGCAATTGCCGTTGTGCCCACTAAGACCCTCCTGGCATGGCAGATCCCATCGAGAGAGGAGTTGGGTTTTTTATCTTTCCCAGGTGTTGCATCTGCTCCAAAGGAGAGTCCATTCTTTGTAGTTCACTCTTATTTCAGGATCTATGTCCTTAAAGCTAATCCATTAGCCACTTTCTTGTTTCTAGAGGTGTTTCCAATGCCTAAAACCCATTTTCCAAAGCCTCTTAGCATTTTGGAGATTCCAAGAAGCCACACCTCTGATGCTCGTGATCGCCAACTAGATTGAGTCATTTTTTCTAGTACTAGCAGCCCATTTGCAATCTTCTATGATTCTGATTAAATTTTTGAATTTGTTTCAATTGTTCCAAAGGGAGTGTACAAGATTTGAGCCTTTTGGGGAAACCGACAATGGGGAGCATAAAAATGTAAGGAGGCCAAGGTCCTTCCAACCAAGGGGAGCCACCAGCATAATCACATTCTTGTTCTTGAAAATGAGCTTAGCCCAAGAAGTCTCACTATTGCACCAAGCCCCAATGATCTGTTATCTTGCCAACTTGTTATCCATGCTTTCAATATTCAAAATGCCTAGACCCCTACAATCCTTTTGGTTGATGCATGTAGACCACTTAGTTTTGGGAACCCCCTTCTATCGTGGTCACGTGTCCAAAGAAGGTTTGTGCAGACTCTTTCCAATTTTCTAAGCTGTTGATCCTTCGGTCTTTGGGAAGAGAGAAAGTAAATGTTCAAGGAGATGAGCAAGGTATTAATCAGCATAGCAGGCTCGAGGAGGTTGATTTGCATGCCTTTCCAATATGCTATGGTCATGATCCAAAGTTAAAGCATGAGAATCGAATATGAAGCATCTGTTCAAAGTCTATTTGGAGGTTGAATTGTCCAAACAATGCATAACTACTTCATTTACATAAGGCCATTAGTGAAGGTTACCCGGGTGATATGAGTATATTTCATGGATGCACAAGCTTGGTATGCAACTTTCCCAACAGTTGGTTGAGATGCTTATGGTTTAATTTGCCAGCTTCGACATGATATTAAGGGGTGGAATTGGTAAAAAACAACGAATATAGCAGGCAAACATGGAGGGAAAGTCATAGAAGGGAAAAGAATTCGTGGTTCTCACATGGGGAAACACTTTTTTTCGCTTTCTCTAAAGAAACAAAGGAACGGATCTGTTTGAAAAGGAAGACATGTGGAGTTTTGTTTTTGGGAGACATCCGAAATCACCATGTCCAGAAATTTTTGAGTGCTGACTACTGAAGGAGAAAAAAGCCTGGCATTAGCGCAAGTACTTCCGGTGCATGAGTCGAATGCGAGGAGACGACTGTAACTGGTGTGTGATTACCAAGTAGGTACAGACACCGAAAGAGAGAGAGGTATTGTCGCTTTCTTCTAATGATTGCTTCCTTAAAACCTTCTTTATGGATGTTTTCTCTGGTTCTCCCAAGTGGGGGGAGGACATCCAGAGGGCCAGAGCTCCTATTGCTATAAAAAGGAAAAAAATGATTCCTAAAAGCGTGAGCATCATTCTGGACCTGCCCCTCACTATCGGTGAGATCAAAGAAACTATCCACAAATTGAAACCCTATAAATCTTCGGGGATTTATGGTTTACCTAATGAGTTCTTTATGATTCTTAAGGACTTCCTCACTCCTTATATTCTTTTGATTTGGGAAGAAGTTTCTGGTAGAGGGTATCTCCCTTCTCACATCAACACTAGGGTGATCAGACTTATTCACAAGAAAGGCAGCAAGGAAGACCTTAACAACTCGAGACCCATAACCTGTTTGAACACTATTTACAAAATCTTCTCCTCAACCTTGGCTAGAAGACTTAGTCCTATGATGAGATTTTTTATTCTCCCAGAGCAGAAAGGGTTTATTAAGGGTAGGTATATTCTTGATGCTATTATCTCCCTATGGGAAGGCATGGATTATGCCTCAGAAAGTGGGCAAGATTTTTACTTTCTTAGAATTGATTTTGACAAAGCCTATGATAGAATAGAGTGAGACTTTATTTTGCAATATCTTCAAGACTTGGGCCTTGGTAGAAGATTCAGTTAATTTGTGAGCACTCTTTTTGGTAATGCTTATTCTAGGGTTGTGATCAATGGGAACCTCTCTGAACCTTTTAAACTTTCTAGATCTATAAGACAAGGATGTCCCCTAACCCCTTTCCTATTTGCCATTGCTAGTGACTCCTTAGGGTGGCTGGTTAAGGATGCTATGGATAGAGGTCTTATAAGAGGCATTGAAATTACTAATTCTCCCTCCCCCTTGTGCCTACAAATGTTTGTTGATGATACGAATGTTGTTCTTAAAGCTGACAATGATTCTTTGAAAGTTTTTCTTGAATGCTTGGATCTGTTTTGTCTTGCTAGTGGTTCCAAAGTTAATCACAGTAAAACTGGCTTTAAATCCTCCTCAAATGTCATTCCTGATAGTATATCCAACTTAGGTTGTGATATTATTAAGGAAGGTGAAGACTTCAGGCTCCTGGGCATTCCTATGGGGTTCAAGATCTCAATGTATCAAAGATGGGAGTGGGTTTTAGATAAATTCAAAAAGCAATTGTTTTTTGGTATGATTCTAACAATTCCTTGCCCCATAGATGCTTCATTCTTAATCACTTTGTTCTTCCCAAATTTGTTTATTTTCTTGCCTGCTGGTGAAGCAAGCTATTTCCCTGGCCAAGAGGTTCCTCTAGGGTGGTAATGCTCTTCATCAAAAGTTGCTAAAGTCTCTTGGGACATATGCTGCCTCCCTAGATCTCAAGGAGGCTTGGGTATCCTTTGTCCCACTAAAATGGCAGATAACCTTGTAGCTAAGTGGATTTATAGAAGTACTTTTTCTAATGATGGATGGGTTGTTCTTCAGCAGAGAAACTTGTCCAAATTCTGTATATCAAATTACAAGGCTTGGAGCAACATCAATTTGTGGGATATCATTGTCTCCCCCATCAACATTACCCCTGTAGGTAGCCTGCTTGTCTATAGATTCTAGAAAGCCTGGTTCAAAGCCAAATAGAGTTGTACTAATAAGAGTTTGCTTTTGAGTTCCTCTGAGATCTTTTTGCAGGAATCTCCTTGGTTTGGGTGTGTTGCTCAAAGTTATAATGGTGACTTGGCTATCAAAGAGCACAAATGCCATAAAGCTGGATTCAAAGCTTGGACTGACCTCATGAGCAATGGGGAAGTGATCTCTGATCATGAGCTTGTTAATAGCTCTGACTTGTCTAATGCTTGCTTGAAGGTTTTGATGGATCGGAAACTGTTGCTGAAGGACAAGCTTGCCTACTGCCTCAAGTCCAAAGCCAATCTTGCTGAGGTGGCCAGATCCATGTTCAAAGAGTTTAAAAAGTCTAAAGGAAGAATCACTCAAATTGTGCCTAAACTCAACAAAAGGTGGTCTTATAACTGGTCTACCAATCAGTGGTCATACAGAATTAAATCTCTGTGGGCCTTTCCAGATCGGAGTAATCATTTTGATCTTCAATGGCGCATGCTCCAGAATGGCCTATGGATTGGTCCCAGAGTCATGAAAATTCAGATAAATGGACGGCTGTGTACCTTATGTGGCAAGGAGGAAGGTGTTAACCACTTGTTTTTTAATTGCCATCATGCGAGACATTATTGGGCCAGTGTGGAGTTATATCTTCCGTCCAGAAAGTATCCCGGGCTCACTCAGGACTCTTTCATCATTGGATGTTGTAAAAACATGGATGTCCTGCTTTGGAACATATGGAGAGGTTATATTCTGTGGCATATATGGCGTAGTAGGAATTTAATGTGGTTATGGTAAAGGAAATAGAAATTTCCTTAACTCTCTAACTAGAACTATTAAGAAAGCCTCAGTAAACTGTATACAGTGTATTAAGTTTGCTCCTAAGCACAAGGAGAGCATCTTCACATTGCTAAAGACTTGTAAATTCTCTAAATGGAGAAGCACTATCTCCTCGTTCTACTCTGCCCAGAGACTTGATATGGCTCTCTTCTTGTAATTTGTTGTGTTTGTGGCTCTTGCCTCTTGCACAGTTTGTACTCCCTCCATTAATCTAATTTTCCTGTTTTTCTCAAAAAAAAAACAAAAAAGCGTTTCTGGACATTGACATTTGGCTATGTAGGAAAGCGGCCCCTCTCATAAGGAGCTCAACTCAAAAAATAATGATCTTCAAACAGAAAATCCTGGCTCACAAGACGTGTCTTTTGCTTATCAAGAGACTTTTGATGCTAAACACGATGATGATAGTCCCTGCTCCTTACCGTCCCGTGTTTTTGAGAAAGAATTGGACAATAACAGATGTTCTACCTGTGATAATGGTGTAAATATAGAAAGTGCTCATGCACATAGAGAGGTAAAGGGTCTAACAACTTTTCAATTTCCTATCCTTGAGGAGCATTTCTTTTTCTCAAACAAATATGTGCATTGAAAGCACAAATAGTGGGAAATGGTGAGGAAATCTTTTCAAGAAAACAATGGCCTCATGTCACGAAAAGCTAGATTGTTAATGAATAATAAAATGAGGCTTTCTAAATGACAGTACTTCGTATAAGAAATGCCGCACATGAGTTTTTTTAGTATCAACAGAATTTGCATAGTTCAATGCATGTACATAACGAGGATGACTCGTGTACGTAGTTTTTGTTTTCTTTTGCTTAGCTAAAGTTAAAGTTTTCAACAAATGTGTCTCAAGGAAGTAAGAGTTAGTATTAATCTTTTCAATCGCTTGATTGGCACCATCTAAAAGTAGCTTATCCATGTTGAGGTTAGCATATTTGTGGGTAATCCTGATTGTAACTCTGAAGAATGAAGTATACTTGTTTCAAGATGACTCTCATGGTGACATCTAGTTTATGAAAGAATAAGAAGGAAGGGCCTTATAAAACGAAATTTGTGTTTCTTTCTCCGTAAGAATCCACTCTCGCGAACATGAAAAAGAAAACGATGTTAAGTTTGCCATTAGTTGTATACCCTCCTTTCTAAGAGTATCTCAAGATACCTGGTGAACCGATGTGAAAGGAGGGGGTGAGTGAATCCTAGAGATAGCAAATTGAGAAATCAAGCTGACGATCTATTTTAGCAAACCTAGCACTTCAAATATGGAAGATCTATTAGCCCAATTCATAAGGTTCCAGGAAGAGGATATGCATCAAAAAGCCATCTAGTCTCTCCATGAGTGACTAGTAAAGCGGTGCGGGTTTTTCAATGGCAAAAATATATTTAGGTTCTGTGAAGAGTATTAAATCAAGGCCAGATACCAAGGTGTCAGGTTAACTCTAATGACAAATATGGAATTATGTGAAAACTTTGCCTATGTGTGTGAATATAGTTTACACGATCAACTCATCCAAATAAACCATATGACATGGTTGCAATACAAATCGATGCTCCTCAAGCAGTTCATGCTAGAGGACATAAACAAAGTGACTCGTAAGTCCTTCCTGAGGTGGCCTCATATACCCAAGAACCAACCGATCGTAGAATTTAAAAAAGAGTTCGAGAAGCAATTTGAAGATATGTCCCAGTATGTCCAGATATGTATAATGCATGAAAGGGTGTTCTTATTCCTACATGCAATAGGTGTTAGAGGTCGAGAGGAAGTAATTTCATTTCTGCAAGACCTAGACTCCAAATCAAGGCTCACAGAGGATTGGACACTTTTTCATGATGTTGTAACAAGATATGTTCGAAAGCAACAAATGTTTGAGAAATTCCGAATTGATTGGAAATTGGATCTTCATGCAGATATAACCGATGCACATGTTTCATGCATTGAAAACCTTGAAAATAATGTACAAACTCAAAAACACTTAGAAAATCCAGTCAAAAAAGAAAGAAGTATGACTCAAAACCACATATATCATTTTATTGAGGTTCTTCAAGAAGAACCAATAATAATAAATGATACAAATCCTAAACCTCTAAGATTTCACGGGAGAGTAGATGTCTTTGCATTAAATACATCTTTAAGTGTGCCAAAAGTACAAACCCTAATGAGGGAAGGAGTAAAGGGCCTGGGAGAAGCTAACCAAATACCAATTAATTAAAAAACAAATCAAATTAAAAATCAAGATACTCAAACAAGAAACCAATGTGAAGCTTCTTTTGGTTCAACAAACTCCTCACATCTCATAGGAAGTAAATATATAAATATTAAATCAAGATATGCAATAAGACAAAAGCCAAAGATGTCTACAATGTCTCAAGATGAACATGAAGAAATTGTCAGTAGAAATGATGTCAACAGAAATGATGTCAATAGAAATGATGTCAACATCAAAGAGATGTCAATAAGTAGTTCTCTAAAAGGTGATATGCATGCCAAACATGATGAGTGCGATGCTCGTCATGAGGATAACTCAATTACAGATAAATTTTTTGATATTCCTCTGAGTGATACTACATTAGATATATATCACGAGATGTAGGACAATGATCCTACTTATATGATAGAGGATAGAGGACTAATTGGAATTCTAGAGAGTGGTATGTATGTAGATGATGCCATACTGAGAACAATCATGAGAAGGATGAAAATAAGTCATCGATTTCTCATTCATAGAGTGACATGTATGCCAAAAACAATCATGCTGAGTTGAGTTCCTATGAGGATGAGATTGAGCATGAAATGTCAAATGAAACACTCGTAGAAATGCATGACAAATCTCATGAAGAATCTGTACCGAGTGAGGGTGAGCACAAAAAGATAGAAGTTTATGACTCTATTGAAGAGGCTAGATTTACACAATGAATGGAATGAAGAACCAGTTGATTTAATTATAGGTCTAGAAGGAATCGGACTTGTATGTGATGATGCACTTGACCAAGAATCGTTGATCAAAAAAATGTATGAAGAATGTGGTCTAAGTACATCTTTTGAAGAGAATGAGCGAGAATCTAGTGATGTCGAAGACTTGAGTGATCTGAGTTTTGAAGAAGTTGATGAAGGAAGTATGAAGGCTTTCCACAAAGAGGAAGATGGGGCACTGTACATTGAATCTTCACGAATTGAGGACATTCTCACTAGTACTCCTCAAGAAGTAGAAGGGGGTGAGAAAGATGAGGTTGATGTAGAGGAGAATAAAAAACATGATGAATTTTCTCTCGAGCTTAATCTTTTGCATGATGAAGAGTTGAATATGTGTTAAAAGGTGTCTAATGATGATGAATATGATGAATATTTGAGTTTGATTGATTGTGAAGAGTTGTTTTCAATGGGTATGCATGAAAATCTATTAGGTTAAGATGAATTGATTAATTTCATGTATGCTAGTTTCAATTTGCATGACTTTGAGTTTGAACAATTAGATGTATGAATGAATTATCTTCACAAAATGAATGTATGCTGGATGAAAATTTTGAATTTAATTCAAATAAAACAAATGCACCTAATGTTCAAATGAATGAATTTTTTTTAAATGATGTTATTGAATATGATGTTTCACATATTGCTTATAAGTTTATGAGTATAGGTGCAGAGGATCTTGAGTTTAATTGGATCATACGAAAGGCAACTGTTTTTGAGTTTTTAGTTCATCTCTGATTGTAAATAGATTTTCGTGAAGTCCTTTCATGGATTGCATGTGTATGTATCTGGTTATTTTGGATTTAATGCTTCTCATCTTGTGTCTAGTTTAATGAGTGCAAGAAATGATCAAGGAAAGACAATGGAGATGACAAGCAAAGTGCAAAGTTATGAAAAGCCTTTTCCAATAGCTGCTTTAAACTTGATCTCTTGCACAATTTTTGAGTTTCATTGCACATAAAGAATGCATATTTTAAGTTAAGAAGAGCATATTTTTAATTCCTGTCCGTGCACGTTCATTTGCATATTAGCTATATATGTAAATATTATAAATAAGATTACATTAATCATTGAGAGAAAATAAGAGGATTTGAGAGTGAGGATAAGAGCAATTGTATTTGAGAGTAGAAGTCATGACTGAAGAGGTTCTTTAAGTAGAAGCCATGAGAAGCATTTCCATGCTTGCACCATGATTGTGAGTGCTTGCATCTAGAGTATGGATGCTTGAATATAAAAATGCACAAAATTTTTGAGCCCATAGATCCACACCTAATTGCACTTAAGTTGATTTGCAGATGCATGATCAAAATTCAGTTTGAGTTTGAGTGGAGAAAACATCGCCATCAGATGCTTGATATCTCCACTCTGCATCATTATGTCTTTTCATGCACCTAGTTTTGGAGTTTATAGATTCTTCTAGATATGGATGCACAAACTTGGTACACAATTTTCCCAACAGTTGTTGGAGGTGCTTATGGTTTAATTTGCTAGCTTCAACATGATATTAAGGGGGGGAATCGGTAAAAAAACAATGAATATAGTAGGGAAGCATGGAGGGAAAGTCAGATAAGGGAAAAGAATTCGTGGTTCTCACATGGGGAAACACCTTTTTTTTCGCATGCTCTAAAGAAGGAAAGGAACATATATATTTGAAAAGGAAGACACGTGTAGTTTTGTTTTTCGGACACATCGGAAATCGCCATGTCTAAAAATAGTGTTGGGCTGCTGAAGGAAAAAAAGCCTAGCATTAGCGCAAGTACATCTAGTGCATGAGTTGAATGCAAGGACACGACTGTAGCTGGTGTGTGGTTACCAAGTAGGTACAGAGACCGAGAGAGAGGTATTGTGGCTTTCTTCTAGGGATTGCTTCCTTAAAACCTTCTCTGGACATGCACATTTGGCTATGCATGAAAGTGACCCCTCTCATATGGAGCTCAACTCACAAAATAATGATCTTCAAACAGAAAATCCTAGCTCACAAGACATGTCTTCTGCATGTCAAGAAACTTTTGATGCTCAAGACGATGGTCCGTGCTCCTTACCGTCCCATGTTTTTTGAGAAAGAATTGGGCCACAACGGATCTTCTACCTATGATAATGGTGTAAATATAGAAAGTGATGATGCACAGAGAGAGGCAACGGGCCTAACAACTTTTGAATTTCCTGTCCCAAAGGAGGGTCCGCAAACATATATTAAAATAAAATAAAGCTGGAACTAGAAAGATCTTCTGATGTAATCAAGCTGAATATAATTCAGACTGTATAGGAGAACCAGATCTAGGTGATACAAATGTGAATGCTAAGCATAGGGAATGCTCCCAGCAAATGGTTAAGGGACAGCAAACGGTTAAGTTGGATCCTAAGGAGAATGAGATCCTAGAGCAGAGAGACAGAGTTGTGAACAGATCTCTCACAACATTTTCATCCACTTTTAATAGTGAACCTATTGAATCTTCTATATTTCGAGTACAATCAGCTATTGAAAATGGAAACGTGGAAGGTTATAGACCACATGCACATTCTGAAGGTAAGATAGCTAGCGTGAGTGTTGTTCATGGTGTTGCAGCATCTACCAATGGGGGAGAAAGTTTTGAAGAGATTGAAGTGGTAGACTCGGGTCTTGGAAAGAATGGAAGCCTTCTAAAGAGAGACCTGTTTTTGAGAAACAACATAAATGTGAGGATGACAGTAGTGAATCGTGAAGGAAGCATGAAAAGAATTTTTTTTATCTTAAACCATGCTGGGAAACCAATCTATTCAAGCTGATTGAGGAGAGGAGAAATAGATTTCTAGACGCGTTGCCCTTTTCAATATCCATCCGGTTTATAATGGAGTCCTTCAGTTTCATTCTATGCAACGATCATCCGGTTTCATCAACTTCTATGGACGTGTGGACTTGAAACCTGAGAGGCATATGAAGTGAAGTGCATTTGCCATTCATGTCACAAGCGACACTCCGGCAATGTCCATTTACTCTTCAACTATTCTCTGCAGTCGGGAATTGGACTTGTATACTCCAGTGCTCGTAACATAAAACCATGATTTGTATACTCCAGTGCTCGTAACATAAAACCATGATAAGACAAAGTGTCTCCATGTGCTAACATGTATGTTAAGTGCAAGTGATGCAAGTCGTTATGGTCTCATGGGATAACAAAGAGTGCCTCTTTTGTACTTGAGAGTTCATGATGGAGCATAGTTTTTCCTCAGCTTCTGTGGAGGGAATTAAGCACCTAGAACCACTTAAGTGATTGAATCGGTTCTCTCCTGTTCTTTATATTGTTATGCTATGTCCATGTCTGTTTCTAGTAAACAATTTTTCTGGAGATGCAAGTTTGCTATTTATTTTAGCTTCTGCCTTTGTGTTTCAAGTTAATATTTCTTCACCTTTTGTATTCGAAGCTCAGTGCCTCCCAGCCTGAAGGCGATTGAACTTTGTCTGTATCTTGTTCTTACATTACAATATAATCTCCTTTGTCTGTTTCAAAAACTAAAAATGGGCAGCTACGAGGCTTCAACCCCTTCGAAAATGCTACAGCGGAATTTTTTTTTTTTTCTTTTTTTTTTTGGAACAAAGAATATGTAGGGTAGGCATTCGTGTTAAGCTTACAGCATTGCTTTTTCTCAAACAAATATGTGCATTGAAAGCACAAATAGTGGGAAATCGTCAGGAAATCTTTTCAGGAAAATAATGCCCTGATGTTGCGATAAGCTAGATTGTTAATGAATAATAAAATGAGGCTTTCTAAATGACAGTACTTCGTATAAGAGATGCCGCATATGAGTTTTTTAGTATCAACACAATTTGCATACTTCAATGCATGTAAATAACGAGGATCACTCTTGTACGTAGTTTTTGTTTCCTTTTGCTTAGCTAAAGTTATAGTGTTCAACAAATGCTTGTCAAGGAAGTCAGACGTAGTATTAATCTTTTCAATCACTTGATTGGCACCATCTAAAAGTGGCTTATACACGTCGAGGTTAGCATACTTGTGGGTTATCCTGATTGTAACTCTGAACAATGAAGTATACTTGTTTCAAGATGACTCTCATGGTGACATCTAGTTTATTGAAGAATAAGAAGGGAGAGCCTTATAAAACAAAATTTGTGTTTTTTTCTGCAAGAATCCACTCTTGCAATAAGAAAAAGAAAGCCATGTTAAGTTTGCCATTATTTGTATACCCTCCTTTCTAAGAACATCTCGACAATGCTACCATGTTGTCAATTTTGGAAAGGAACCAATTCCATCACTGCTCCATCGAGACACCAACACACATCAGAATACCAAGTAGGCAGAAGACTAGACCCCATGCATAGTTTGACACCCACGGTCAACCAACACTTGTGGTGACACTCCGTTGATGGCCCTAAATGCAGTTTTTTAGTGGTTTATTTTGGAACCAGATGCCTCATAGAAAGTTTCAAGGCACCCCCAAAAGTTTCAATGATAGTCAAATCATTATGCATAAATAAATTCATGTCATCTACAAATAGCCTCATGATCATTTGGACTTGGTTGAGAGGTAGAGAGAGACCTTAAATATGACCAATTTCCATGTGATGGTACACAATATAGCTGAGCCCCTCTATGGAGATAGTGAAAAGTAGAGGGGTTGTGGGAACTCTTGCCAAAGAGAGTGTTTTAATTTCATAGCCTTTGATACCTCACCATTGATATTTACTTGGGTCGAGGCATTCCTCAGCAATGTAGCAACCATCTAAATGAATTTGTGATTGCAGCCAATGTCTTTAAGAGATTGGAGAACAAAGTCCCATTCAAGCCTGTAGTAGGATTTGCCGAAGTCAATTTTAATGAATACCACATCTTGCTCAGACTCTTCAACAAAATCAAGACCTTTACACTATCAATTATAGCTTCCAGTATTGATCTACCCTTGATGAATCTTTTTTGTTCTTCACTAAGTCACCTCTTCAAGTGGTTGAGTTCCTGTTGGCAATTTATTTTGCAAGAATCTTGTACCCTGTTTGATGCATCGTGATTGGGCACTAGTTTTCAATCCGGTTCTTATTACCTTTTTATGGATAAGGTTGATGATAGGATTGTTTGGGCATTTGGGAAGCGCACTGAAAGCCAATGCCTCTTTCCAAACCAAGTGCAACAGAGTGGCCACCACCTTTCTCAAGGATTTGAAAAACTTATTTGTAAGGCCATTAGGACCTTGGCTTTTCCCATTGGGCTTTTCCAATCTCAGATAATGAAATTCTTGAAGTTATTGAAATTAGGCTTTTAGGATTAAAATTAGTATATATAGTTAAATGTGTCACATATTAAATGTCCTAATATCTCCACATTATATGTTGAAGGTATCGTTGAAGAGGCTTGACTACTTTCTATTTTATGTGAACTGGCTCAAAGTAGTCACCGCTAGAAGAGATGCAATAGTGAGGCAGGATAAGAGTGTGTTGATTCAGGTAGATTGCATGAAGCTTTGGATGAAAAAGATACATGATTACTTCCCAAACACTATGAATAGGTTGTCTTTCTATGAGATTCAAAAGAACCACAGTGGCTATTTGTTCCACAAGTCTCTCCATGTAGCAGAAAATGTGTGAGGACATAGACAAAGAAGAAATTCCATATACAATGAACCGTGCGAGGCATGTGGTAGTGGAAGAGGAACATGTCATTGTCCTAGAAGAAGAGTTCTTTGAAGAAGATGAGTTACACAAGGAGGCAACAAATGATAAATTATATGAGGATGATGATCAGGAAGGGGTGGAGATACAAAGGGGTCTAAGGGTTGCCATTGTAGAGATAGATATGCTCTGTGCTTCATATCTCCAAGAGGATGCTAGAATGGTAGAATATTTAAGCAAGCACTTGTATCTTGTTATTTTTGTCCACTTTTTTGCTATGTTCTTTTGTAGAATACTATTTTTCTATATTACGATTATTATCATATGCGAATTATATGTGTATTTTGTTGTAGAGCATGATAGGAGATAGTTCATTATTCACTCTACACCCACCAATGGTACTTTCCTTGGTGGGACTAATCCCACTGGTGGAACTTCTGGCTCTATGACTTCACCATGATCATCTTCTCAACCATCCCCTAGTGGATCTAGTAGTGAACATATGCACCAATGTTCGACACAACACCATACAGGCGCTCATGCGTCTCATCCGTCTCATCGATCTAGGACACATTCTGGAGGAGCACGCTCTAGAGGTGGATCTACATGTAACAGTGAGTCATAACAAACGAGAACTATGTCATAAAAAGAGAAAGCCTATGCACTAAAATAGCCTTTTTTTGCATGATTTAAAAAAATTCTTTACACGAGTATACAAGGTTTTCTAAAACCCCCCAAAAATATGCAAATTTTGAACATAGTTTCAGAATTTTGACTACTTTAGGGTAGCAGAATTTTGCTAATTTTAGAGTACCTGATCTAAAATGTTTAACAGAGAATTATGAAATGGATAAAAAAAGCCTTATTTTATGAGAATACTCATTTAGCTTGGATCAAACAAAAAGGAAATGAGCTAAAAAAGGCTAAAAATTGACCGTTTTTTATTCTCAGAGTGTTTTGTACTGCTAGAACTTCTTAAAAACATGAGGTTTGTGGAGTAAATCGATGCCTGGCATCGAGTTTCAGATAAAGTCGATGCCTGGTATCGACTTCCCACATAAAAGTGGTTTTCATCATATGTGTGTTAAACGTGCCTATTTTAGGAACAAAAAAGTGGCCAAAAAAGCTCAAAGTCGATGCCTGGCATTGACTTTTGGTTGCAAGTCGATGCTAGGCATCGAATTTTCATTTTTGGACAATCAGACTTACTAAAACAGGCAAAAATTCCACTTTTGGAAGTCATACATGGTCATGTTGTGAAGGCTATATCTTGAGTTCTGGAGATCCGTTTCTTGCATATGATAGCTTGTTGGCAAGCTCTACTCTTCTACTTTCATCCATCAAAAGATCTTGGGGAAATGATACTTGAGCTAAGAGAAATTATCAAAGTACTGAAGGTATGTCATTTTAGTGACTAGAAAAATCTGAAGAAGTAAACTTCTTAGTTTTGGCTATCATTTCTCAAGGTTTTGAGTGGGAATGAGTTAATGGTGACCATAGAGGTTGCCTAGTGTCACATTAGTTCTTTTTTTTTGATGTTTCACACATCAAAACTTACGTCATACTCTTCCTTCTAGATTTTTTTAATGGAAATATATATTCCATACTTTCTTAGAGCAACAAATATAGATTTTGGAAAGATGTCCATGCGAGACATTGGAATCTCACCGAAAATTAGAGTAAAACAAATGAGGCTATGTTGTTCATTATTGCACAAATAGATAGTCTGTGGCAAGGCTTTGATTATGGATAATATAATCACACCTATTTGTGCATGCCAAAGGGAATCAAAGTGCAGTAATGAGGATTGAGAGAGACTATCTCCACTTCTGTGATTCTTGCCAAACACCTTCTATGTGCATATATCTTTGGTATGGAAGTATAGAGGGAAGCTCATCACTCATTAGCGTGTGTGGATTGTGTGACTTGTAGGTGGCGTAGATAGGCTCTCTTCTCTCTTTATTTGGAGCATCAATGTTCGTGAGTGGATCAATTCTCATGTTGTCTTTCCATGCCCACAAAGTATAGATGATTATTAACACCTTGGTGCAGACTTCTCAGCGAGAAAAAAGTGAATTTTACATTTTTTCTTTCATTCTCAGCAAGAAGTCGATGCCTGGCATCGACTTCTCGCGGAAAACTATACTTTTCAGCAAGAAGTCGATGCCTGGCATCGACTTTTCAGCAAGAAGTCGATGCCTGGCATCGACTTCTTGCTGAAAAGTATAGTTTTCAAGGAGAAGTCGATGCCAGGCATCGACTTCTCGCTGAAAAGTATAGTTTTCACTTTAACAAAGTAAAAAAGACTACACATTTCGCTTTCAATGCATGCAATATGTTCTCACAAAGTAATATCAAACGTGATATATTGTCTTGCTTTTTAACTTTGACCATGATAATGCTCAGAGAGAGGAGAAAGGGGAGAGAGGGAGAGAAATGCGATTTTTCAAAGGATAAATACTCGGGGCAAGGAAAAAAGCAATGCCTTAGAGTATTTGATTAACGTAACTTGAACAAAGTTTTATTGAAGTCTCTTAGCATGTAAAAACTAATAGATTTATTTCATAGAATGTGCAACGATGAACAATAAAGTCTCTTTCATTTGGATTATTAGACATCAAAGAATCATGTATGATGATATGCATGGTGTTTTCTCTCAATATGTATAGTCAATTTAATCTCATCTATTTCATTTTGATCTCATGGTGTTTTTTTGGCAGAATTGGCCATTATTACTTGTACACATATATGACCACCTAATTGTTGTATGATTATGCTTTGTATTGTCAAGAGCGAGCGTTGACTTCCTTATATGATTCACTCTTATTTTTCACATAAAAGTCTTAAAACATCATGGAAAATGCATCCTTCATAGACGTATTCTAATCCCTTTTTAAAATGGCATAAAATTATGCTTTATGTGGGCTTGAAATAAAATGAATTACTTTTCAAGTTCCATTTTCATGAAATCATGTAGTTTTAATCATCTAAAATTCGTTAAAGTTCTAATTGGAATTTGTAATGTTGAATATAGCATGTTTTTATAAACAAAAATTGAAATAAAGGTAGAGACAAAGTATCATGAAATAAAAGCATATGATTTTCATGCCCTAATTAAAATGGACCTTATCATTTCTATGGAACAATTGAAAATAGGGTAATTTTTCCTTGTTTTTAGCATACTTTTGTAATTTCTAAAGGAGAACATGTCTTTGTTCTCGTTTGTTATGACTCAGTGTTATGTGGCTATGGAGGAGGCGAATGTGCTTTGTTGTAGGACTACAAATCTAAATTTTTTGATCCCTCTAGGCAAGTGTATGGATGTGGTGTGCCACAAATTTGTATTTTTATCATATACCATAGTGCTGCACCACAATTTTGTATTTGGTTCATATATGAGAGCGGTTTGCAACATTTTGTATTCGTCTCATATATGGCAGTGGTTTTGCCAGACTTTTGTACATGGTTCATTTATTAAATATCTCTTTTCTACACAGTTCATTTATGAAATATCTCTTTTGTACATGGTTCATGGTTCATTCTAATCCTACATATCTCTTTTACATTCCACTTTGTTTTACATTATCACATCTTGTTTTGGTTTTCAATCATCTAAACCCTAAATCGACAACGACTAGAGTACATGTCACATATACTTGTTTTTGTTGGGGAGAGCGTATTATCATGTGATACACTAGAACATTGACATGTTGCTACACCAAGAGACAACACACTCTACCCAAAAAGAAAAAATACAGATATGGTTCTCGATATAGGCCCTTGTATGAGCATCAGTATGCTAGAACCATACGGATGATTTTTTCCTAGGGACATATTGACACTTATATCGATTGTTTTGATACTTACACTTATATCATCACTTATAACATGATTTTGGAGGTAACTATGAGTGTGTATACTGACCAAAATGTACGAGCATTGATATTGATGCTTGTATCAATGAAACTGGGCACATAGTCATGCTTATACCACTACCCATGCTCATGCTTGTACCAACATTACTGTACCGATGTTCATATTGGTGCTTTTACCAACACCATGGTTAAAATACCCCTTTGTATTTAGGCTGGTATAAGCCTCATATGTTATAGTGTATCATGCCACCTATTGAAACGATAAATGGTTAAAAACAAGAGGAAATAGAAAATATCCATAAGTGTCTTTTACCTTGATTGTAAGACACTTTTAGACCTTTCCAGCCCATCAAATCAGCTATATAGGCCCCAAAATAATCTCAAAACAACCATAAAATTACCCTCTAAATTCTTGAAAAATCCATAGATTTTTACTTTTTTTGATTTTTTTTTTCACTCCTTACCCCTTCTATTTCCCCCTTTTAACCCTCACTTTCCACCCTTGTAATGCCATTTTAATTCTTGGCTATTCCCCTTCATCACCTCACGCTGGATTCCTATTTCTGCATTCTTCTCTATCTCTTGTCCCCCTATCATCAAAACCTGTCTAAACTTTTTCACTCGAAAGTGTGCAAGAACAGAAGATTCACTTGATCCTTGCCTTTCCCCTCTCTTAGGAAAACATTCTTTATACAATTAGTAAAAAGATTCGAAAAATGAAAAAATAAAGTTGTTGTCCTCACCCTCTTATCTTCTTTAACCCAAGACATCTTGTGTTATACAATTAGTAAAAAGATTCGAAAAATGAAAAAATAAAGTTGTTGTCCTCACCCTCTTATTCTTTAACCCAAGACATCTTGTGTTATGACGTGTAAGGTAAAACAACACACAAGTGCTCTTGTCCCTTTTGTTCTTTTCGTACTTATCCGTGTTCGAGATATTTGTATTTGATTCCATGATGGAATTTTATGCCGCATAGTTCTTATATAGTTTATTCCGCAATGAATTAGATGTGCACCTAAGAGAAATATGCCCATGGTTCATCTACATCGGGAGGTTCATTTAGATATGGTACTTGGCAATATCTAGTTTCCTTACACGTTAAATGGAAGCTAAAAGTCATGGAGTACAAATGATTCTCCGCCTACAAACAATCGTGCAGCTGTGAAATGGAAACTAAGAATCTCTTGACGGGGTTCTAAGATCTTAAATTTAAGTAGGAGAGGATAACCATATTATCCTAACTCTATAACAATGCTTCCTTTCTCTCTCTCTCTCTCTCTACACCTACTGTATTGAGAACCTGTTAAAAGCTAGAGATGAAATTATGCAAAAAAATGCATGGAAATCACCGGTTCATCAGTTTTTCCTATATTAGCATATAGCTAATGTTGAAGAAAAAAGCACATATGACCAAAGCATTGCAGTCGACCACTCCATATGAGGCTTGGCATGTCACAAGTCATCTAGTGCTCATTTGTGTTTCTTTTGTTGTTTGGTATATGCATTAATGCCTGAATGATAGCACATAAAATTGGATGATAAAGGAGTCAAATGAGTTTTTATTGTGTAAGTCTCGAAAGAAAAGCATATCATTTGCATCACCTAAAAACTAAATGCATTTTGGTTATTCGTGATGTTCTTTTTTGTGGAAGATGCAATTCAACCATTACTTTCATGTACTAAGCATACATTAGTTAGCTCGAAACATGTATAAGGAAACATTGTTGATATAGAGGAGACAAAAATTATGTCCAAATGGTTGTTGGAGACTTTTGAACATAGAAAATTAGATAAATGTTAGATATAGTGCTTCCTTTGCTTCAAATTGCTATGTTATGGCTCCCTCTAGTCTTTCTTATGAGAATGAGCTCATTCTTTTGGATCTAGCACAAATATCAAAAAATTGGGTGGCTTCTATGCAATCAGAATATGATGCTATTATGAATAATGGTACCTCTTCTTTATGTGACTTTCCTCTTGGCAAAAAGGCCACTAGAACTACATGGGTATATAAGCTTAAGTGTAAGCTGATGAAAAATTTGATAGGTGTAAGGCTAGGGTTGTTGCACAAGGTTATTCTCAAAAAAGAGGCATTTATTTTAATGAGAACTTGGCACCCAAATGCCAAATCATTACTATTTGTAGCATCTTTGCATTTGCAGCTCAAAATTGTTGGAATATACATCAGCTCGACATTAAAAGTACATTTTTGAATGGTGACAATCATGAAGAAGTGCATGTATTGCAACCTTGTTTTTTTTAGAGAAAGGTCATGAAAAGAAAGTGTGTGAGTTTAAAAAGGATGCTATCTAAGTTACAAAGAAAAATGAGAATTATTTATGTGTATGTGTGTGTTTATGTATGTATGTGTGTATATATGTGCATGTAGATATGTTTTATGCATATACATATGTGTGTGTATGTGTATGTGAATATGTAGGTATATATGCATGTGTATATGTGTGTATATGTGTCTATGTATATGTGTAAAAGTGTGTATATGTATGTATGTGCATGTGTATTGTACGTGTATGTGCCTATGTGTGCATATGTGCATGTCTATGTGTATGTGTGTGTGTATGTATGTATGTGTAAGTATATGTGCATATATGTATGTGTATGCATGTGTATGTGTGTGTATATGTATGTATGTGCATGTATATGTGTAAGTGTATGTGTGTGTATATGTATGTATGTGTAAGTTTATGTGTAAGTGTATCTGCATATGTGTGTGTAGATATGTGCATATGTATGTGTATGTGTAAGTGTACGTGCATATGTGTGTGTAGGTATGTGCATATCTACAATTCTCCAGTGAAGTGTTGGAGAAACGCAGTGGAAACATCTCAGCAGATCTTGATTAGGACCATGAAGGTTATCAATACCATCCGTCGAAGACATAGAGAAAACCTATACCGTCAGCTCCGAAGACTCGAAGAAGAAGTTAATAAAGGGAAGATTCAATCTCAGAAAGGACAATCTCAAAAAGGACTCCAGAACATCAAAGGAACATAAAGATACGAGGAGGAGATCAAAAGGAAAAATCTTCAAATTTATTTTAAGGAATGGTGGGCTGGTAAGGCAGATAGACCTTCCAAAGAGATGTGCAATATTCTCAAAAGAAAACAAATTAGAGACGAGATCCTGCTACTGCTTGACAAGAATGGGGTGGAATGTAAGATAGAGGAAGAGAACATTGGCATTATAGAGAACACTTCACGAGCCTCTTGGGTGGTGCTTGTCCCCTCTCCTCCCATAGGCAGGATTGCATGGCCACCATCTCTTGGACCTCCTCGCATAGAATCCCTTGCAACTTGAACAATCTTCTTGATGCCACCATTTTCGAACAAGAGATCCTTGAAGTTATTGATTCGCTTCCGAATGGCAAGATCTCAGTGCTGGATGGGCTCACAAATGAGTTCTTTAAGTCATTCAAACATGTGGTGGTGACCCCCTTGCGTCTTGTTTGGCTTGAGGCACTCGAGTTTGACGCCCTTCCAGCTTGTCTCAACAACGGCATCATCAAACTTATTCATAAAAAAGGGGAGAGGAACAGAATTGAGAAGTGGAGACCTATCACAATGCTTCAAACCAGATATAAGATTCTTGCTAAAGTCATTGCCAACAAGATCTCCTACCATTTAGACCACGGGCTTAGCAAAGACCAAAAAGGCTTCACTAAGGGAAGGTCAATATTGGAAGCCATCATTGATATCTAGGAAGGTTTGGATTTCGTTGAAGAATCTAATTAGGACATTGTCTTCTTCAAGAATGACTTTGACAAAGCCTACGACCGATTGGAATGGGACTATATTTTACAATCGTTGAAAGAAATCGGGTGTAGTTAGAGACTCCTTAGGATGATCTCCACTTTTCTTGGTAATGCCTCGACCAAATTCAATGTTAATGGGCAACTCCCAAAGGCAATCAAACTAAAATGATCCATCACGCAAGGTTGCGTATTGGCCATGCTACTCTTCGCCATCGCCACGGAAGGACTTAGTCGACTTGTGGAGCATCACATGGAGCTTGGTCGCATAAGAGACATCACTTTGCCACATAAGTCTGGGCAAATGACCATGAGGCTATTTGCGGATGACACAAATGCCTTTGTTCACAGTGACGATACCAGCCTGGAAACCTTTTGGTGGTGCCTTGACACTTTTTGTGAGGCCTCTTGTTCTAGAATTAACCATTCCAAGACTACGTTCAGGGATATCAAAGAGAATCAACCCAATCTCCCCATTTTGCAGGGATGCCAAAGCATTCAATCGGGTTAGATCGCTCGCATTCTCGGTATGCCCATCGGATTCCGTGTTACTTTTGAACAAAGATGGGCTTAGGTTCTCACCAGACTTAATAATAAACTTAACTATTGGAGGGGTTTGCAAATTAATCTTGCTGGCTGGGCCATGGTTATCAACAGGTTCCTCATATCCTCAATCATATACTTTCTCTCTTGCTGGAGACTGAAGGATTAAGAATTAGCCAAATTGGAATGGATTTGTAGGAACTTTCTCTTGACTGGGGACCATAACAGGAGGGGAGTGCCTAAAATCAAATGGTCCATATGCACTAGCCATAAGGAAGGTGGATGTCTGGGTATCATGGACATTGGCATCATCGCCAATAAACTTGTGGCAAAGTGGATGATTAAGGCTTGGTGCAACACAGATTCCTCTTAGGCCACATTAATTTTCAGAAACACGGAAGTGCTTTCTCTTGTGGGATACCCTGGTTGGAAAAACTTTGATATCCTCACCCTCTTATTCTCTCCAATTCCGATCTCCCCCAAGGGATCGATCCTGGTCCTTGTGGTTAAGTTGCAACAGATTCAAACCTCACATCAGAATAAGTGAAGATTGGAAGTGGAATGCAGGTATACAACAAAATGACTCTATCTGGCTCTTGATCCAAGGCATGAAAAATGTGGAGCTTTGGAATGTCTCAAATGCCAAAAGACTCTGGAATAAGGGATTCAAACAATGAAAGGAACTCTGGAAACAGGACATGAACAGATGGGTGGACTTTCAGGACCTTGACCCTAGTGCTGAGGTCACGTACGAGGAATGGAATGTTTTATTGAGTAGATGCCATGCTTGGGACCGCTCTAAAATACGACTACTTATGGGACAGGATGATCCGGATCTAATGGGCCTTAAATGGTATAATGGTAATTGCCTCTCCAAGCTTCCATATGTTGAGCCTCACAATCACATTCACATCAGTCTCAACAAGAAATGGTGTCTCAACTGGACGCAACTTCGTTGGGATATGAAATTTATCTCTATGTGGCACCCTCTCATTGAAAACAAGAAGTCGGTCCTCTTATTGAAAATTTTACACCGTGGAATATGGACCAATGCAAAAGCAAACAAGATCAGTGGTGTTCCACCCTGGTAAAAGCGATGTTGCCACGGTGAAGAGGATATTGGCCACCTGTTCTTTGCTTGCCCTAAATCCCTTCGTTTATGGAGGATCCTTGGTCGGTCCCTAGGACTCCAAGAACAAATCAATTGGAGCAAGCCCTTATTGGTGAAGCGATTAGGTTGTGCTGTGGCATTGTTGAATGCTATCAGGGGAGAGATCCTTTGGAAGATTTGGAAGGAAAGATGCGCTCACAACTTTGGCAATACCCCTAAGGAGTGGTCACTCGAGAAGTCCCTATTCCTTCTCGGCAAAAGAATTGCTAAGTGTAAGAAAAGCCCCCATTTTAGACATCACAAAGAGCTACAGTTTGTGAGCAATAAGCTTAAAACCAAGTGGGCTCCACACGATGGGGATGCAAGGTTTATCAACCTCCTCTACAACTTCATGTAAGTCTTGCAAGGTCTTCCATGAAAGCTCGATAAGAAAATTAGGCTTCAAAAACTTATCAATTGGAAGCAAGCTCTGATCAGTGGAGTGTTTGGTTGCTCCGTGACTCTTTGGAATGCCATTAGAGGGGCGGTCCTTTTTAAAATCTGGTCAGAAATATATGCTCACTTCTTTGGTGAGTCCCCCAAAGAGTGGTCGATTAAGAAATGACTATATCTCCTTGGCAAAAAGATTTCCAAGTGTAAGAAACCTACATTAGGCATCATCAAGTGCTCTTTCTGATCAACAACAAGCTTAAACTCGAGTCGCCCCACATGCGGGTGATGTGGGGGTGATTTACCTTCTGTGGAATTCCATCTAAACTATGTAAAAGCTACCCCGGCTCTGTGGGATTCCGGGGATCCTTTGAGCACTAGTCCCCTTCTCTTGTACTTTTATTTCTGTTAATTCAAGTCCGGGAGAGTAGGCTAAGGCCGAACTTCCTTTATTGAAAGAAAAACTCATGCTAACATGGGTTAATTAACTTTCCTATATATCTCATAAGCACATACATTCATTTCTTATTACCTATCTACTTCATATATGCACATGCACTCATGCACTCTTACACATATGCATACATTTATCACTTCTATACATGCACATTTCTAATATTCATGCACATGCATACACCTTTCATGCACAGATGCACACATCACTTATGCTCACATACATTCATAACTTATGCACACATTCTAATATACATGTCTCACTCATGCACACATTTAATTATCATATGCACATGCATAACTTCACATGCTTACACTAATTTCACATACATAAACAAACTTCTCATGCATACACATTCATACATTAAGAGACTTCTCATGCATACACATGCATACACTAACTCCACATGCATACAGATGCATATGTATTTATGCATCATCACACTTCCTAACTCACATTCCCATGCATACACATGCATAATACTTCACATGCTTACACTAACTTCACATACATAAACAAACTTCTCATGCATACACATGCACTATTTATGCATACATTCACTAACATGCATACATATCTTACATGCATACATGCATACATACCTAACATGCATACATGCAAACATATCTAACATTCATACATACAAACATCTAACATGCATACATATCTCACATGCATACATGCATACATACCTAACATGCATACATGCATACATGCATAAATCTAACATGCTAATGAATTAAATCCAATGCATTTAACATACACTTAGTATCATAATAAATAACCTTTTATCATGTCTAAGCTAACAAGTATGGGTTGCCAAAGATGGGCTAATGGATAGGAAAAGGTAAATGAATAGGTATGATCAGATGGAATAAAATCAAAAGCTAAATGAATCCTAACGATTGAGGATAGAGAATTTGGATGAATAGAATGAAGCCTAAGTAAAGGAGTTAGGAAAGGTAAGAATGGAATATAAGATCGGGGAAATATCATTGGAAAAGATGAGGAAACATGGCTACTTCTAATCCCTTATTTTGCTATCTTGGAAAACATAAAACATTTTTAGGTATGCAAATCAACATTTACTTATATAATCAGCTTAATCATATAAATAAACCTAACTACTATATTCAATGTTTTTCTTTTTATTGCATTCAAACATGAACCTAAATAAGTTACTTATTAAAAACACACAGATACATAGACAGTGTTAATAAACACATACTAATCACATGCATTAATCATACATATGACATACACTTCTTCAAACATCAAACACACACATACTAAACATACATATAAAATACATACAAACACTAATCATATAATGCACACATACACATATCTCATAAATACCATATATCTCAAATATATATAATAAATACACTTTAAAAATATACATTACATAAATAAAATGAAAGTAAAATATATAAAACAAAATAAAATAAAAAACAAAAGCAATAAAAATAAACTCTCTCTCTCTCTCTCTCTCTCTCTCTCTCTCTCTCTCTCTCTCTCTCTCTCTCTCTCTCTCTCTCTCTCTCTCTCTCTCTCTCTGCTACGCGTAGCGTGCTGCGACACTGGCGCTAGTAGAGGGAGGGAGAACAAAAGAAGAAAAACGAAAAAAAAAGAACAAAAAAGAAATAAAATAAATCTCTCTCTCTCTCTCTCTCTCTCTCTCTCTCTCTCTCTCTGTTGCGCACAGTACCTGTGCCGTCGGCTGTAATGGAGGGAGCAGAGAGAGAAAAAAGAACAAGAAGAAAAAAAAAAGAAGAAAAAAGAAAGAAAAAAAGAAAGGAAAATAACGACAAAAAAGTTTGCATTCAATGAGCTCTCAAAAGTAAGAGAGATGGCATTCTCTCTTCTCATGCAAGAAAGGACAACATGAAAATATGTGTATAGTCAATCAAGGCATAAAGTTTAGAGTAAAATGAAGTACCTACAAAATAACATGAGCTCCTCGATACGACTCCCCTCCTTTTATACATATCAGTAGCCCACCATAGCTCACAATTTCCTAAGTTAACTCGTTCATGCAGCCCATTTTTAGTCCACGTTCACTCAAGCACAACTCAACTAAAAAAAGGCGTGGAATTCTCTTCTTTTCCTTTTACTAAAAAATATCCACTTATAAAATAGATATTCACTGGAACTTTTTGATTTTCACACTTTTATCATCCTTTAGAATTAATGAGATACAACCTTTCAATTATTTAATTAAGTTTAAATATATTTTCAATAACCTTAATATTATTCAAATAATTAATTAACATATTCATTTATATTTAAAATATTTATTAAGGTTTCAATTTAACATTTCTTGCCCTATTAATTAACTCCATTAGAGACAAAAACCTACTTAATTAACCCCTTCACCATAGGTTTACCTTAGACTACCCTTAAACCATGTTTCTAATCAATCAAAACCTTTTATTTTAGTTTTAAATATCATCCAAATCCTTAACTAACCCATAAACTAAGCTCGTACCCTATCAAAACCTTTTAGTCTTCGTTTTAATTCTTATCTAAACCCTTAATTATCCTTTAAACTTATACTTTTATCCTATAAATCATATTCAAACCCTATATTGGATCCTTGAATAACCTTTAATTTACATTCAAACCTTAATTAAACCCTTAATTAACCCTTTATTTTTCATCAAATACCCACAACTACATTTGAAAACTCTTTCTAAATGCTTTTCATCTTTGCACTGAAACCCAAATCATCAAAACTTCATATCTACAAAATTTAAAATCAAACATAAGTTAAAATTTCATAATTTATTAAAACTTAATTTGATCAATTGATCTTTAATTTTTTAATAACTGGGACGGATAAAATCCTTCCAACATCGGCCCCGACTAAACCTGCACATCATCCCGATGGGCCAACCTGTAGATTCAAGTGGAACATATCAAATTCTTTGTAATTAAATTTTATATTTCTATTTTTAAAGTCTTATTTTATCATGCATTCATACATCTTTATGCAACTAAAAGGATTAGTACAAATCTCCTAAAAAAAACAAAGTAGATATAAGTCATATAAATATCATGTTATCTTTCTGAATCCACATTTAAACAAGCATTTATAGGAGTAAATCATAAGTGTCATAGTTCTTCCGTTCATGTAACTTGCTTGGATTAAGTTACTTATCCTGCATAACAGCATATACCAAAACTTTTTCATAAATTAACAAAATTATTTGATTCCTACTTTTACTTCCTATGGTCTGACACTCCATTCATTTCTTTTTCATTTTTAATTTTTATTTTTTGTTTTTTTTTTATTACTTCATCCCAACTTGTCTGCCAACCCAGCATAGCACACGACACAACTACGTCAGCCGTACATGAAATTGGTGTCCACTCATGGCTCTAGCCAACGGACCAGAGTGAGTCCACCCCCTACTGACCCATGCAGGCGCATGACAACATAAAGGTTAGGCCTATGATGAAACTAGCTTCAGCTCGTGGCCTTAATCACTTGACCAAGGTTGTTCCACCCGCCTACTAGCCCATCATAGCGCACTAACTACAAACACATACATATAGGCTACATTGGGTATGAAATCTTATCTTTTAATTCATTTGGAGGTCAAATCTCATAACGAATAAATAGTAAGATACAAAAATCCCACTTACTAATGGTTAAAGTTTTCAGCATATAAATGTATTCATAATAAGTCTACCATTTCTTCCACAAGCTTCTTGCATCAATCATAAAATATATAAGATATTTAACATCTTAAATTCTACTTCATTTTTTTTTAATTGAACATATCTTTTTAACTCATTCAATAATGCAGTGCATATACACAAAAAATCAAACAAATCTTTAGTTAAAACTTTTTCACCTGATTTAAAACAGATCTTTTATCTTCATCAGCATCTTCATCAATCTTATCAATCTCATAATCTTCATTATTTTGTTTCTTGAATAGTTTAATCCTTTTGCCTACAATCAAATTTTTCAACAAAGAATCTTCAAATTCCCTAAGTTTAAACGTACCATTATCAAAAACAGTTACTACTACATATCCACCAAACCATCTTTTAGTTAACTTCTTCCTAACATCATATTGTGTATCAAAAGTACTATTGTAAACTAGTACTGAATCATTTTCTTCTATAATATGAGGCCTAACTCTATGTTTTTTATTAAAATAAATTTTATTTTTAAGTCATGATTCTCTACCTTTTTGTACAGCTTCTTCAATAGTTTTATTTCCTAGATCTAATTGCATAATCCTAACAGAAATCAGATCTTCATGAGTCATCTCATTATTCCATGGAAGCGTTGTACATGAAATAATCTAGGTCTAGATAGGAAAAATTAGCTTCTAACAGTACATTAGTTCAAGAAGCATAAATCCTGTAGACCTAGTATATGTCATCCTGTCTACCCATAGTGCGAATGGAAGGAACCTAGGCAACTACTTTGTATCACCATTGTAGGCCTTAGAGATTGCCTTCACAATAGATGGACGACCTGGTTCAATCTTACCATTAGACTCCGGATTATAAGCACTTGTGAGAGCTAGTCGAATCCCATGCTGATCAAAGAATTCTCTTGTCTCTCAAGCATCTAACTCGCCCTTATCTGCTACTATTTTTTCTACATAGCCAAATCTAGAAATAACTTCTTCTAATAAAAATCTACATATGTTATAAGTAGTTTTAGTACAAAGAGCTCTACCCTCTACATGATTGGTCAAATCTTCCCTAGCTAATACTATATACCTCATCTTATCTAAACCTTTAGGCATGGTCACTAAATCAACTACCCACTTCTAATGCAAACAAGGAGGGTAAGTCGGGTGCAGTGGTTCCCTTATCTAACTGGCGAATGTACGTGACAAGTAGTACAAGTACTTACAAAGTCACTTACATTCACATACATACCTCGCCACCAATAAGCTTCTCTAACTTTATCATACGTTGCATAGAAGCCTTTATGCCCCGCCCAAAGGGTTTTATGCATGTCTTTCATAACTCTATTTGTGAAGGTTTTTATTTCCTAAAACTCGCTGCGGAATTCTTATCTTCCCTTTTGCATGACGCCAAATAAAACCATCCTTTAAAAAGAAATTAAATGCACTTTCCTAATGTCTTTAAGCCTATTAGCTTATCAAATAGGAATTTGTTTTAAACTGCTAAGATAATATCCTATATCATACCAAATTCCATCATATTCTTTTTCATTAAATTTTTCATACATATAAACATCACAAATATAATTAATCACATTTTATTCAGTTTCAATCATATCATCATTTTCAAACTTAGCCCTAGAAAGCATATCTACTACAGAGCTAGATTTCCTAGAAATATGATTTAAAATAGGATCTATAAACTTAATATTTCTATATCTGGAGAAGAACAATTAGTAATCATTCCTATTAATGGTAAACAATCTATTTCTATTACTACATTAGCTCCTATAAAATATTCCTTGTTAGTTTTTAATGCAGTAACTAATCCCCATAATTCACATTTTATTCAAGGATAATGTTTTTGAGTTTCATGTAAAATTTTTGCCCCAAATCTAATAGCGTATCTATTTCCTCATTATCATCTTGTCCAATTACCCAACCTATACATATGGGACTTGTATCTACAGTTAAGATAATTGATTTATTATTTGAGTAATTTACATGTTTTAAAATAGGTGCATTAGAAAGTAAACTTTTTAATTTCTTCATTGCTTTAGTATGAGTTTGAGTCCATTTAAATTTTCTATTGTTCCCAAGTAGATCATACAACGGATTAGCTACATGGGCATAATGCAATATCCAAATAGCATAAAAAACACATGCTCCTAAGAAACGTCTTACCTCAGTAATGTTCCTACAAGATTTAGATATTTTATTTATAGCATCCACTTTTGGTTGATATGGCCTACGTCCACGTATCCACATGAATGTCCTACAATAAGAACATCATTTACACCAAATACTCATTTTTCTATCGAAAATGTTAATCCTACTTCTTCAAAAGTATTTTCTCGTAATCTGAAATATGATTAGATACAAAATTTCTACATCCTAAAGAATTTAATGTTTCATCTTTTTCCTTTTCTTCACAGCCTTTAATTGGAATACCATCTATAAATGGCATAGTCACATTAGGAATAAAATCATGAAGAACCATATTCATTGCATTCATCATATGTGCTACCAAGTTTGTAGCTCCTTGAGGTAGAGTACACATTTGGACTAAACCTAAAGGAGTCTTCATCGTAGTAATATCTCTACTCCCAATAGCAAGCTAGAACTGATCATACTCAGAATATAAATTGCCCATAGAATAGATAGAATGACCAGCAAAAGCTTCGGTAAATTCACCAATAATAGGCCCGGTTCCTACATTCCTAATTGTGAGTTTATTTACGAGTTGTAAATCCTAGATAAATCTAAGCTTCCCATTCTTTTTAGGAACGGTAAACCATCTTTTAGAATAAGGTGCGGAGGAAGGTTCTAGAATTTTCATATGCATCTTCTCCTTAAGCAGTTTCATTAGCTCAGTTAAATACGCCTTTGGAACTAGAATAGGTCAAAGACTCCAAGGAATATGGGCTATGGTAAATATAATCATTAGAGATACTATTTCATGAGGATAAAGAGAAAAAGCTTTTCCATGCTTTCTTATCATTTCATGAGATTTTCACGTTCAGTAGGTAGTAAAAAAGAGTCTTTGTTTCCTATTTTTTTTAATTTAATGGTTTCATCAGTAAAATCATGTCCTATTTTTGAAATATCAAATAAAATGGAATCATTAGCTACTTGCTTTATTTTTTGGTCACTCCCTTCAGGTAAAGCTTGGGCGACAGGTTTAACCTTTTTATCAACTGTCTTATATTTCATATTAACTTTAGCTTCATTAAGAGAATCAGAAACAAATTTCAAAATTAGTTCATTTTCATTTAACAAGTTCAAAAGTATAATTTTCATTAATTTTTCATTATGTAATGTTTGATTAATTTCATCAAGTAAAGAAGAAGAAAAAGATGCTTCAATTATATTTTCAATATGTTCATTTGTAGATATACAACCTTTACTTTGAAAATATTTTTCATGTTTTTTATTATCTTCCTCGGAATATCATTACTATTTAAACTTTGTACTTTTGAGGATGTAAAAAATACAGAAAAACTTTCTAATTTATGTACACATTTTTGCGAGATTTCAAACTAGTTACCATTGTTGTCCTGCTCAACAGTGGTGTCTAATAAAAATTCTGATCAAAAGAAGTCCAAGATTCACAAAGAGGTAGATGGCTCTCATTCAACTTCTCTTGTGATCAGATTGGTGTTTTTCTAATTTGTTCTCGATTTCTAGTGTTGTTTGGATTTACAGTCATAACTTGTAATGATTGCAAAACATCTTTTGACCTGATTCTAGCATACACAGAGCCATCTTCCATTACTTTTGTTTCCATTCGTGTTTCACAAATAAACGGTTGTCTTAAAATGATTTCGTAAGAGCAATTATCTTGAAAATAAAAATGAAATGTTTTAGTTATTCCTCCTATTAAATTCGGAATGTTTGCACAAGCGCCCAAAAGTGCACCCCATCCATTATCTTCCGTTCTCATTATCCACCCATGTTGTTTATCTATTGGCCATTGAGATCCATCATACGATTCTTTTGAGATTACATTAGTTTCAGAACCTGATTCTAATAAAGTGAAGAGTATATATGACTTTTTCTATCTCCTAAGTTTACTTTCATTTCAGGCGTTCCTCTAGCCCAAAAACTCTTTTTATAATTACTTTCAGATTGTTCATTTACATTATCTAGAAGAATCAGACCTAGAAAACTTTTATTAACATAGCCTTCACTTTCTTCCTCATCCTTAGAATGAGAAGAAGGAAGATCTATTGATATATAGGATACATCTACATTTTCTTGCATTTCAATATTAGTATTAAGTGCGAATCTTTTTCTCTTAATCATTTTCATAGAGTTGTCTTTAAATTCAAGTTTTGGTATAGAAAATAATTGTCACTTGACTTTTCAAAACTATGTCGTAAAGTATTTCATTTGCATCATTTTTCTGTTCTAATTTTGAGGTTAAAATGGCTTTAGAGATTCGTTTAGGTTTCTTTTCTTTTTCCTCACTTTGTTCTGTTTGTTCACTAGGCTTTGAATCTAAAGGTTTGTTTGATAATTCAAGTTATTTCCCCTCCCTTATTTCTTTTCTTTTTTGTCCATTTGAGTACAAATTTTTGTTTTTCTTAAACTGAATATTTTTAGGTTCTTCCCCTAAGTGTTTTCTATTTACCCTTTGATTAGTGTCATCTATATCCTAAGTTTAATCCTATTTTTCTCTTCTCTTCCATATTTGCTATATGTGAAAAGATCGAGAAATGATCGACAAATGAGTCCCATGCTATTTTATGTATTATATCGTCCCTGGATTTTATTAGTGCTTCAATTGAATAATTTTTAGTTTCATTAGAGTTTTCATCTTCTAAATTGGTCTCGTCACATTCTAGCCTAACCATGGAAGATTTTTTTTGAGCTTCAAATAAGTTTTCATATACTGTTTGCATACCCCTCTTTCCCCAATTTACAGCTAATGGAAGGTGGGTGCGATAATCACATAATTTTTTATCTATATCTATTACTAGTTTCCTTTCCTTTGCTTCTTTTAAAGCTTCACAAGCGTAGGACATGTGTTCTGTAGAGTCGCACCAAATACATTATCGGGTGGGTGCACCCCTCCGTTCATTACTTTGAACTATTGGTTGAGTCATAAAAGGTGCTATAGGCATTGGATTTATTTGAGGGGTATTAGTAGATTGGGGTCCTAAAAATGTCCTATTATGAGAGGTTAATGAATAAACTTTATTTTGAAGTGTAGCTACTTCTTTAGACATACTTGTATGCATTTGCATCATATTATCTAATTTACTAAATAATATTTCAAATTGTAGTTCACCAGGAATTTTTGATGTAGAGGCTTGTTCAGTGGTACTAGGATTAATAATAACTTTAGGAATTGGAGTAGTTGGACATACTAGTGGGAAACTTAGATTGATATCATAAAGTAATGTTTGCCTCTGTTTCATTTGGGCTACTACCTCTACTACTTGTTTTAATGCTCCTGATTCATCCGTAAGGCCATATCTTCTTTTTGGGTTCCTCAAGCCTCCTTTCAACTTCACTTCTAATATCATAAGGTAATACCTTTAGAAAATATAGGACTATGTCAGGTGTGAGTGCAGTCCTATCCTATTCTCGCAACTGTGAAAACGTTTTCATAAACTCACCGTTCAATTGTGTAAGGGAAATTTGAGTCTTAGGAGTGCTAAGCCATTTCATGAACCCTTCTCTACTATGATGACTATAATCTTCAAGGTAGAACTCCTTATGCATTTGTTTCCTAAAGTTATCACATTCAAGCTCACTATGAGGTTCAATTACACTTATAGCCTATGGCAAGCCTCACTAGATAAGTTACCCACTTAGATACAGGAAAAGCATGCAGTTTTTCTATATCTTCAAATGTATCTAGATAATTAGTCATATTTACCCCAGTGAACTTTCCTTTTCCTTTAAGCATCACCTCTACTACTTTCTGCCCTTGACTTTCAGACATCATATTTCAAAAAAATTCATCTATTTGATTTTGTATATTTGAATTAGACTTAAGTTTTTTAAGAAGATCTTTAATTTCCTCTTGTACTCTTGTTTTTTGGTCTCTTATCAAGTTAATTAAATTATTTGATTCGAGTTTTGCTAAAATTAAAACCCTTTTAACAATTCTCGTAAAGTACCTAATAACTTTCAAATGAAAGTTCATTTGAAGTTTCAAACTAAAAGTAGTACTATAAAAAGAATCCCTAATATTTTAAGTTCTTTCTCCTAAAGTCCTACTAAAATAGCAACAAACAGATTTTAAGTTTAGTGAATATACCTGAGGCTTAATGACGAAGCTAAAGTGCACATGATAAATTCAAGTATACATTGTTGAGTAAAAAAAAATATCTAATACAAAAACTAAATGTTGCGTGTGCAAATGTAATTTTCTCTTCAAGTTCTTGATGGTAGGGGTGGCAAGACGAAGCTGAACTACTCACATATTCCCGTGGAGGCGCTCAGAGCATAAGTGCAACCCTCAACTCCCAAGGAATTACAAGGTTTGTGAGTATTGCCTCTCAAAGATGAACCACTACAAGATGCTATATCCGCTTATCCTAAAACTATTGCATATGCGAAAAGGAAAATAAATTATACCTGTCTTGTCGTGTCGTATTTCACATCGAGTTCAGATTGTGGAAGCGATTCGCAACAGCTGGTGGATCAGGTCAACCGTTGTCAGAAAGGATTTTCTCACTTGAGTTACTATACAAAAAAATAAAAATATTTTGCTTTAGAGTCGGTTAAACGATATCTCTCTCACAGAATTATTAATGCATTGGTTTAAACTGACTAATTTTTTCTTCTTTCTCTTAGTTCCTGCAGGCAATAAAAATAATGAGGAGTTGGATTAAACAAAGGTTTTCTTATGTAAAAGAAACATTGATGATAATTACAAGGGTATGATTTATGTTCTTGTATTTGTCTATAGATAAGTTTAAGCACCATATGTATACTTATTTTCTCTTTGATATACTTATTTATTCATTTTTTTTCATAGTTAAAATCATCCTACCTTACTATAAACCTATTACTTTATCTTAGTTAAAACCCATGTGTAAATTCATGTTTTTAAACCTTTGTTATTTTGAGATCATCGTATATTTAATTAATTATTAATAACTATAAAACTACTATTAAATATGTATTATATTACTATGATAAATAACTAAATGAATACAAAATTATTAACGATAATTATAATATACACATTAAATAACTTAATAAATTAAATAGTTAATTTATTGTTATGACAATATTTAATTATATTACTAACTAAATTTTACGTGTGTATAACTTAAGATATGTGTTTTAGTAAACTACGTGATTGTTTTAGTTAAACTAGTGATTGCACGGAATAAATTAAATGTGTGTTAGTTAAAGTACATGCGTGTGTTAGTTATCAAAGAGTGTATGCATGCCCACACGGATCCTTAATTATGTATATATATGTGTGCTAATCCTATGTTTTGTTTCCTACTATTTGTCCTGCAAGTGCATACGCGATGCTACGAGAGAGAGAGAGAGTGGGAGAGAGGAGAGAGAGAGAGAGAGAGAGAGAGAGAGAGAGAGAGAGAGATTTAGAGAGAGAGAGAGAGAGAAAGAGAGAAATGCAGGGAGAATCGAGTCCTTTAGGCTGCACATCGCGCATGGAAGCAAACAGCTAGAGAGAAAAGCTCTGCTCTTCACCGTCCTTCACCTGGTTGCTGCGCACGCAGTCACCAAAGACAAAGAGAGATGGAAATGGTCAGTGCTACAAATATAGAGGCACGTAGAGGACGGCGAGACAGTGAGAGAGGTAAAAATATTGATTCTCAAAAGAGTTTGTTTTCTCAGAAAGAGCAAATTCATTCCAGAGTGACTCTGATAGAGCTGTCTGATGGCAGGCAGAAGCTTGGAGAGAGATTCGGTCGATGACACACAGAGAGAGATGTCAAAATTTCTCTTATGAAAGGTAGAAGCAAACGTTTGCTTGTCATATGCCATTTTGTCTTGACCATGAAATTTAGACCCTGGAGGCGAGGATTCAATGGGTCTAGGCTTGGACGTGCACATAGTGTGCCTGGAGAGATAGGAGACGTCTGTCACTGTTGCCCACAGATAATTTCTGTGAAGAGAGAGTTGTGGAGAGTATGGCATTGTGAGCAGAGGATACACGAAGAGAGGTAACGATTTGAGTGTTGACACGTGCAATTAGTGGTAGAGAGATCAACAGGGAGAGTGCGCTGCTCTAGAGAGATCTAGAGATCTTAATGGGTGCATGCCATCGACGAAGTAGATATAAAGCAAAGATGTCACGCGACTGCTGGAGGTGAATCGATGACAGATGTTTGACTATGATGCAGAGATGGAGAATTAAGTTAGGGCAGAAAAGTTAGACGAAAGAGATGGTGGCGTGCATATAATTTCTGAGAGAGAGAGAGAGAGAGAGAATTGATCCTTCCTTGTTCAAGCTACTAAAGATGGCATAGAGGAGTTGCGTGCACAGAGCGCGTGAGAGAGAGGGGGGCAATTCAAGTGGTTGTTGCAGATGGCATAGAGGAGATACAGAGATCTCCTGCAAAGCAAACAGGGAGAGAGTCCCTCCGAAATATTTTTTGAAAGTTGGTTCCCTTAGATTTCTAGCCATGGAGCCTAGATACAACAAGACTGAAAAAACTCTTATGTCTGCCAAGTCTCTGGATGCCCATATGTGGCAGCTAGTTCCCGAACCAGTCTTTGAAGATGACAAGTTGGTGGAGTATGAATTTATTTTACTAGGCTGATTTATGGTTGTGCTTCAAGATCTGCACGGGGAGGATATGAAAGAGACGGTTCAAAGGTGTTATGAGCTGGCAGGAGAATATGGCAGTTCAGAGGGCTATGTTGATTTTGGGAAACAGGAGGAGCTTGCTAACGTCCTGAATAGTTTAGATCCAGGGAACTCTATAGTGGTATCTAGTTCATTTTCTCACATGCTTAACCTAGGGAATCTAGCTGAAGAAGTTCAAATAGCACATCATAAACACTTCAAGCCCAAATTGAGAGATATTGATGATGAAAATTGTGCACTTGCAGAATCTGATATTGACGAGATCTACTTCATTCACTCAGAAACATATCACGCACACGGATACACAAATGTGAAGAGAGAGAGAGAGAGAGGAGAAAAAGAGATTCGAGTTATTTTTCTTTTCATGTTTTGTAATATAAAAAGTTAATTTAAGATAAATTCTAAGTTAATTAATTAGTTAATGCAGATTGATTTTATAGTCAAGTAAATAATTCATTTAGTAATTACTTTAGTTTAATTTTATAGTTAATTCATTATAATTAATTAATTGATTTAGTTACTACGCATATACTTATAGTTATATGACTACACATGCATAATGGTAGTATAAGTCTATGTATATATAAGTGCAGAAATGCATGTATGAATGTGAGATTAATGTAAGTGCACGAATGAGATGTATATGTATACATGATTGCATGCATGCAAGTAGTATGTACATGTATGCATGATTGTATGCATGTTAGTATGAATGTATGCATGTATAGTTAATATATGTATATGAAGTTTGATGTATGCATATACATGTGAGTGATGTTTGCATGTATGCATGTGCATATAAGTTAGAAAAGTATGCATGTGTACATGAGTGACGTATATGCATATATGCATCGAAGATGTGCATGTGCGTATGCAATGAAAGTATGCATGTGTAGTATGTACATGTATGCATGTTAGCATGAATGCATGCATGAGTAATAAATAATGCTTGTGCATGAGTGAGAGAAATTAGAGTATGCATATATGTAAGAGATGTATGCATATAAGTTAGGATGTATGCATAAGTGCATGGTGCATATGTATAAGTATAGGTATGCATATGTATAGCATAAGTACGACAACCTTGGTGAACCCGACGTGAAGCGTAACGATAGTGTGCTTAGGGTTTTCGTTGTATTTTTCAGTTTTTATTTAAATATTTGACTCTATCTTCTTCCTGTATGCAAGAAAGTGAAGAGAGAAGCTACAACGAAATATAAAGATTTTGCTGCTTACTTTTTCCCTAGGTATTGAGGGCTGGTCTTATGACCTGAGCGCCTCCATGGGAAGAAGGATATCTAACCGGAGGAGCTTCATCACTTCACCACCCCCCCCCTCCATCAACATACAAGAAGATCAAGACTTTTTCACATTCACCTTAAGTTCTGTATTTAGGATTTATTAAAAAAGGTTGTAAGCATATATCACATGCACTTTAGAACCTCTACATCAAGCAAATTTCAAGTAAGGTGTTTTTCAAGTTCCTTTGTTTTTAGTTCATTCACATCACTAAAAAAGAAAGTTGTTTTCATTTGCACTATGAATTAGGCGTTTTCATACTTGCATTGAAAAAGCATTAAAACATTTCTTTTTATTTAGGAAAGATAGTTTTGTTCAAAGATCTTAAAACATCCTCATATTAGATCTTAGGAAAGTTTTATAAAAAGATTATTTTTACAACACTAAAAAGGAAAGATTTTATTTTGTAAACAAAAAGATTGTTTCTTTGCTTTACATTTATTTCATTGCATAAAAAGAATTTTATAACATAAAAAGGGTTTTAGATTTAGGATCTTTTGATTTAAAGTTGTTGCTTTTAATTCTTTCTTGTTTTATCCAAAATCAAATCAAATATTATTAAGGAAATTAATAGTAATATTTGTTAAAAAACTAAAAGATCTAAATCAAGCAAATTTCTTTTAAAAAATGTTATCTACTTTATTAGAGAAACCTTTAGAATTAAAAAGGTTAAAAAAATTCAAATTCTAAAAAGTTCTTAAAAAATAGAAACTTATAAAATAAAAGAAAAGAAGTTAGAATTAGTATAGCATAGGATTAGGTAAAGCCAACATCCCTGGCTTTATCAACTAGTGATAGAGTTTAGGTAGTTTAGAGAACAATTAGAACCTGCTATTAGGGATCTTCTACTCCATTCAAAGTGTTATTAAGAACGCAAAATGGAGGAGATGTTCAAAAATATGATGATTGAAAATCAAGAAACATGCACAGTCCAAGCTATTTTGAAAGAAAAAGGAAAATTCACTAGCTCAAATATTACAGAATACTTGGATGCATTTGAGGATCAAGTGCAAATCCAGGGTTTACCTGTGATGTTTTAGTCAAATATTTTGGTCTTGTTGTTTCTAGTTCAATTCTAGAAAGTATACAAGAGCACGACAATAAAACTTGGGAAGAATTTAGAAAAGAATTACATAAGATGTTCTACCTTGAGGACTTTAGCCAACATAGTCGAGAAGGATTTTTGCATTGGATAAGCTCTGTTAAGAGCAATGAACCCTTAACTCATCTTCATGGTGAGTTTATGAGACGTTTAGCTCAACTCCCCAAAGATGATAGAAATGTAATAAATCGAGATGTAATTATATATTGCCTTAAGATACTAAGTCTTCAGGATAGGGCTGAAGTTGAGAGACGTATAGAGGAGCCAGGAAAAAGGTATGGGCTGACTGACGACTAGGAAAAAGTAAAAAAAGAGATAGAGGCTGTTGCTCAAATGAAGCAAAGGCAAACATATTTATATGCTAGACCTAATGCTTCTCAGCCTAGGGAGATTCATGCAGCAAGGCAAGTTGACATGCCTATGCCTACGACTATGGCTATGGCTAAAAATTCAGTTGCCACTAAAGTTACGATAGAATTTCAACTAGATATTCTATGTAAGTAGATGGAGAATGTCACGAACATGCATGCATCTCTTTCAAAAGAGGTTGCCCAATTGAATAACAAAGTTTACTCCATGAGCTTTAATGATCCAGGGGCTAGTAGTAGTGGTGTAGGGCAAGCACCGCCAATACAACCACTTATGCCTCAATACATTCCTCCTCAACCAGTCTTCCAGCCAGCTCCATAGTTTGCTGCTCAGCCACCCTTTGAAAGAAATACTGAGAGAAAAGGGAGTGGCAGAAAGCGATGTGTATGGTGTGATAGTCAGGAGCACGCAACTTTTTCATGTGATGATTTAAAAAGCGCAAAGGAGAATTGATTAGTTGTAGAAATAGATAAAAGATTGTGTGACTTTAGGTCACGTCTTCCTTTATCCGTCAATTAGGGTAAAGGAGGAATGAAAAAGCTATATGAAAACTTAACAGTCTCTAATGCAACTGCCAGTACCTTGGTTGCTAGATTAGAGCCAATCGAGGATAGGCCTCTTTCTACACCTAGCCAAAATCCGTATTCGATAGAGGCACTAGTAAGGGCTAGAGATGAGATAATGTATAAAACTACATGGAGATCTCCTGTAGATGAAGCCTCTATTTTTTCTCACATTGCTAAGGTTGAGGAAAAATGGAGACATGATGATATGTAGAATGATGTAGAAGAAGGTGATAGGAGAGTAACTAGGTGACAGACGAAAGAGGAGGAAAAGAAAACTGATAAAAAAGTTCAATTTGAGGATACAAATTTATCTCAAGAAGAAAAAAGAAAGATGATAAAGGAAGGCAAAAATGCAACAGATGATCAAATTCAATCATAGGAAGAACAAACGAAATCTGAAAAAGAAAACTCTAAAACTGAAAATAAAGATGAACAAAAACAAAATGAAGAGAAAGGGAAAAAGAAGGGTAGAAGAGCTCCACATGCAATTATGATTTCCAAGATCAAAAAGAAAAATGATGCTAGGGAAATATTAAACATTCTTCTCAAAAGTCAAGTGACAATGTCTTTTGAAGAAGTGTTTTCCATAGCAAAACTGGAGTTCAAGGATAGTTTTATTCAACTAATTAGAAGAAGACGTTTTCCTTTTCCACAAGATGAGGATATGCAAGATGTGGCAGAAGAAACTCTAGCTATGAATGATGCAGTCACATTATGTGAGAGCGATTATGAAGACGATGAAGAATTTACAACTGGTAGCATAAATAAAAACTTTCTAGCTCCCATACAGCCTGATGAAGAGATGTTAAAGAGTGAAAGTAAATTCAATACTACCTTCTAGGCATGAGGCACACCAGAAGTGAAAATTAGAATTGGAGATGAGAAGGATTCCTGTTTAGCTCTGGCTCTAATTGTCTGGGGGTTAGAGATAAATGTTATTTCAAAGGAGTTTTCTGACAAATTTAGATGGCCAATCGACAAAGAGCACGGCTGGAGGATGACAACAGCTAACAATGGATGTGGCATTTTATTAGGTGCATGTGCGAATGTGCCTCTAATGATAGATGGCATTCGAGAAGAGTTTGACTTCTTCATTCAAGATAATTTTTCATATGAAGTAATTCTCGGACAGCCATTCATAGCTGAGATGAGAATGGAGACAAAAGCAATGAACGACGGGTCAGCGTATGCAAGAATTCGATCCAAATCAGGGATGGATTATTTGCGAGTTATGATAGTTTACCCAAATCACACTAGAAATAGAAAGAACTTAAGAAGAAGTCCCATTGACTCGATCAGTCATGTATGTGATGATCCAATGGCTGTAGGAGAATATGGGGCATATTATGATCAAAATTTCTGCTAGATTCCACTATTGAGGGGGACAATAGTGGACATTGTTTTGATGTCTCACCTAATAATGTACATAAATTTAAAAATTATTTGGTTTTTACTCCTATGACTAGCTTAGATCATATTACTAAGGAAAACCTTAGAAAAACATTTAGAAAACAAAAAGAAACATAATTTAGAAAATCAGGATTAATTTCGAGTGATGAGAAAATTGAGTGTATGATTGTACTATCAAAAAGTTCTACTTTATTACAAGAGTTAGAAAATGTTTCCCAAGAAAATTCAGAATCAAATCTGATTATTCTTAACTCCATTCAAGAACATGAGATTATTTCTGAATTCATCCTAGAACATGAAGTTAGCATAGAAACTAAATACAAAACTGTAGAAAAGAAAATAAAGCCTGTAGCTCAACCCTCACCCAAAGATAGTCATGATATATTTCGACGAGTATCAGATGACCCTATACTTAGAGATTGATCTAAGATAGGTCATATGTTTACAGAGGAGATTAAGAAATATATTAAATTTTGTGATGAATTTCTTTCTAAAAAAGAAAAAGAGTAGTTTACAAAGATGATTGTTTGTCATGGTAAAGCATTTTCTTTATTCCCATACGAGATAGGTTGTGCAGACCCAAACTTAGTAGCTCCCATGATTATTTTCAGTGTACCACACATTCATTAGAATCTTCGTTCGATACGAGTCCCAAAGGCTCATTTACCTAAGCTAATGAGACTGTTAAAGGAGAAGATTGCCATGAGAACCTTGGAACCATCCTCTGCACCATACTCTAATAGGTGGTTCATGGTACCGAAAAAGAGTGGGAAGCTCCACTTCATCCAAGATCTGCAGCCTGTGAATAAAGTCACTATTAGGAATGTAGGAACGGGTCCCATTGTAGATGAGTTTGCCGAGACATTTTCCGGTCATTCCATCTATTCAATGGGAGACCTGTATTCAGGGTATGATCAGTTTCAATTAGCTATTGAGAGTCGAGATGTGACCACGATGAAGACTCCTTTGGGTTTAGTACGCATGTGTACTTTACCACAAGGAGCAACGAATTCTGTGGCGCACATGATGAATGCTATGAATCTGGTCTTACATGACTTTATCCCAAAAGTGATAATGCCTTTTATTGATGACATTCCAATAAAAGTGTGTGTGGAAAAAGAAAAAGATGAAAGTTTTGATTCATTTGATTGTAGAAAGTTTGTCACCAGCCATATTTCGGATTGTGAAAAGATACTTGAAAGATTTGAAGAGGTTGGATTAACTTTCTCCCTAGAGAGATCTACTTTTGGTGTTAATGAAGTGCTAATAGTTGGACATTTATGTGGCCATTATGGTCACAGGCCTTATCCAACAAAAGTTGATGCCATTAGTAGGATTTATGAGGGATGTTGGAATCTTAGTGAAGTAAGGAGATTCTTAGGTGCATGTGTTTTCTACGTCATCTAGATCCCTCACCTTGCTCACGTAGCAAACACACTTTATGATTTATTAAGAAAAAGAAAGAAATTTATTCGGAAAGATGAGCATTCTAGAACGATGAGACATCTAAAGCAATTGCTTTTCAATGCTCCTATTTTGAAACGTATTGACTATACAAGAAATAAGCCTGTAATCCTAACCATTGACACTATTCCTATTGGAATAGGCTGGATCGTTGGGCAGGATGATGAGGAGGAGCAAAGGTACGTAGTACGCTTTGGAGCGAAGATCTTACATGATACTCAAAGGAATTACCCTCAAATTAAGAGAGAATTATGGGGATTAGTCACAACTTTAAAAATAGATAAGGAATACTTTATAGGAGCTAATGTAATAGTAGAGACAGACTGTCTTCCGTTAATAGGTTTAATAGCTAGTTGTTCATCTCCATATATAGCTATGTTACGATGGATAGGCTTTATTAAATTTATTAACCCTTCTTTTGTACAAATTGCGGATAAACATAACACCGTTGCTGATATGATTTCAAGAGCAAAGTTCGACAACGATAGTGAAGCAGTAGATAATCATACAAATTTAATAAATTATGAAACATCTACCTACACATATGAGAGATTTAGAGAAGACGATTATGAAGGAGAGTGGTGAGATATAGGATACTATCTGAGTTCGTTTCAGCCTCTCCCAAGTTGGTCTTCAAATCGATTCCGGAACATCAGGAAGAAGTCTTTCAACTTCTTTTTGAGAGATGGATATCTTTGGAGGCATGCTAAAGGAAAGGTTTGAAACCCTCAAAGAGTTCTAGGTTTAAAAGTTTTTCAAGTGCAAGTTATTCAAAAGATGCATGAAAGCATTTGGGCTAGTCATAAAGGCTTTGCTGCTACGTACGAAAAGAATAGGAAAAGCTGTTGGTGGCCAAGAATGTACATAACTGTTAAAGAATTTGTGAGGACATGTAGTACGTGTCAATTACATTCCTCTATCAAGAATAGAGACCCCTTCACCCGACCTATCCACCTTGTATTCACTACAAGTGGGTAGTTGACCTTGTGACCATGCCTAAAAGCAATAGTGGTATGAGATACATTGTTCTTGCACAAGAAGATTTGACAAATCACGTCGAGGGTAGAGCACTTCGTTCCAATACTACTTTTAATGTATGTGTATTCCTTTTAGAAGAAGTATTATCCAGATTTGGATATGTAGAAAAAGTAGTTGCAGATCGAGGTGAGTTAGATGCTAGAGAGGCGAGAGAATTCTTTGCACAATATGGAATTGAATTGTCTCTTACGACTGCCTATAATCCTGAAGCAAATGGTAAACTAGAACGAGAGCATCCTTCCATAGTGAAGGCTATTTCTAAAGCTTGCCATGGAGATATTGGACAATGGCCAAAATATCTCCCATTTGCTCTTTGGGCTGATAGAATGACTGATACAAGAACAACTGGTTTTATGCCGGCTGAACTCATGTACTATTAGAAGCTGATATTTCCCGTACATACTCACATAGTTAATTGGATGAGTTTAGGTTGGAAAGATAATGCTTCACGAGAGGAATTATTAGATCTTAGGATTAAACAACTAAAACAATGTAACGAAAAATTTAAAAGAAGCAACTAAAAAATTAAAAACACCTCAATTGAAAAATAACATATATTTTGATAAGAAACATAGACTGAGACCACAACCAATAGAGAGTGGTGATTGGGTGCTTATGTATGATAGTTCTTTCGATACTCAATACGATGCACGTCGTAAGCTAACTAAACATTGGTTCGGACATTATATTGTTGTTTCAGTTTTTGAAACAGGTACTTATAAATTACGAGAATTTGATCGTTCTGTGTTAAGAAATTTAATTGCAGGAAAAACAATAAAGTTGTTTAAACGAAGAGAAAGAAATAAGTTTGAGTTAGACAAAGACTTCCTGGAGAACGACGATGAAGACAAAGAATAAGCAGGTGACTTAATTGTAATTATTCGTATTATTTATTTTTCTCTTCATGCATTTCATAAATAGAGTTTCATTTTGTTTATGATATAAAGAGCGACTTTATTAAAATTATGTAATTAATGAACGAGAAATTAAAGTAGGAAAATGTATATAGATTGAAAATTTGATTTAGAGATCTTGTAATGCGTTGTGAAGATAGGAGAGTGGAACGCTTGAACTGTGACCCCTAGTAAAAGAGAAATTTACTTTATACTAGTAGAATTCTTTACTTTGTGAAACCGTTTAGCAAATGAGATCCTAATTTTAGCTGTAGCAAATTTCTAGATCCTCTGCTATGATTAGGGGTTAAGCCTTTTCCCTAAACAAAACAGTTGCGAAGAAAAATTAAGAAAAGAGAAAAATGAGAACATCAAGCAGTATATTAATGGCTACTGCAAGATGGGAAAAAGAAAAGAAGTTTAAAGATGACAAGCTGGTGGAGTATGACTTTATTTTATTGGACTGATTTCTGGATGTGCTTCAAGATCTGCACGGGGATGATATGAAAGAGATGGTTCAAAGGTGTTATGAATTGGCAGGCGAATATGCAGTTCAGAGGGCCATATTGATTTTGGGAAGCTGGAGGAGCTTGCTAATGTCTTGAATAGTTTAGATCTAGGGAACTCTATAGTGGTATTTAGTTCATTTTCTCACATGCTTAACCTGCAAAATCTAGCTAAAGAATTTCAAATAGCACATCGTAGACGCTTCAAGCCCAAATCGGGAGCTATTAGTAATGAAACCTATGCACTTACAGAATCTCATATTGACGAGATCTACTTGATTCACTCAGAAACATATCACACACATGGATACACAAATGCGCAGAGAGAGAGAGAGAAGAGAAAAAGAGATTGAAGTTATTTTTCTTTTCAAGTTTTGTAATATAAATAGTTAATTTAAGATAAATTCTAAGTTAATTAATTAGTTAATGCAGATTGATTTTATAGTCAAGTAAATAATTAATTTACTAATCAGTTTAGTTTAACTTTATAGTTAATTCATTATAGTTAATTAATTGATTTAGTTACTACGCATATACTTATAGTTAAATGACTGCACATGCATAATTGTAATATAAGTCTATGTATATACAAGTGCATAAATGCATGTATGAATGTGATATTAATGTAAGTGCATGAATGAGACGTATATGTATACATGATTGTATGCATGCAAGTAGTATGTACATGTATGCATGATTGTATGCATGTTAGTATGAATGTATGCATGTATATTTAATATATGCATATGAAGTTTGATGTATGCATATGCATGTAAGTGAGTGATGTTTGCATGTATGCATGTGCATATAAGTTAGAAAAGTATGCATGTGTACATGAGTGAGGTATATGTATATGTGCATTAGAGAAGTGCATGTGCATATGCAATGAAAGCATGCATGTGTAGTATGTACATGTATGCATGATTGTATGCATGTTAGCATGAATGCATGCATGAGTGATAAATAATGCTTGTGCATGAGAGAGAGAAATTATCGTATGCATATATGTTAGAGATGTATGCATATAAGTTAGGATGTATGCATAAGTGCATGGTGCATATGTAATGAAGATAGGTATGCATATGTAGAGTATAAGTATGCATATAAAGTTGTAAGTGCATGTGTGCATGTATATTAGCATGTGTAGTGCATGTCTATGCATGCAAGTATGATTGTATGTATGTAAGTTTGTTTATGTATGCATAAATGCATATGCATAAGTGTATAATTTTAACAAGTATGTATGTCCATGTAGGTGAATCATGTTTACATATGCATGAAAGTTAGGAAGTTAGAAGTCTTTGTATACATGTGTTAGCATAGGTTTAAAATTATGTTAAGTATTGACTAATAAATTAATTCGTGAGTGTTTTATGTGTATTAAAAACATACTTATGTTATTCCTAATGTCTCTGTTTTGCAGATCATTGCGGAGGAGATTACGAGATTACGAAATGACGAGATTACGAGACTAAACCTGTATATGATATTTAGAAATATAAATTTGTATAGGAATATTCTCTAGAAAATGTATTAGGACTTATCATAATTGTATTAGAACTTATTTTTGTATAGGCCTAAAATTGATCTAAAGTTTTTAATAATGTCACTTTACGATTTAAATGAGTTTTATATATTCCACTTTCATATGTCTAAGCATTTAGCAATGGTAAGAAAATCTATTACTAATTTTTTTCATAATGTCACTTTACGATTTAAATGAGTTTTATATATTCCACTTTCATATGTCTAAGCATTTAGCAATGGTAAGAAAATCTGTTACTAAAAAATGAAAAATTAGTTGTTTCTTTTGAATCTTAGTTTTTAAATTACACTCAAAATAGAGTAAAAACCTTTAGCTTTTATTACCCAACAACTAGAAACTCAATCTTAAACCCAAAGCATACTTAGAAGCACCCTGCGTGTAGTCACATGGGTAGGTTAACGTGAATCTGTTGAATGAACGTTTGCCTCCCTTTACACCCCTCTAGGACACCGTCTCGCTAATGGCACACACAGGGTGTCAATGGCAGGGCACATATTTTTACTAAGGACCATAAGGATGTGCATTTCTATACCTATTGACCACGTCTTTAATAGATGGAAGGATCATCTCTTCACTAGTTACTCTATCTTAAACAATTTCAGTTTCGTTTGAATCTATTTGGGAACAATCAATATTTCTATTTATGAGTGCAGGAAATAGAAGTTCACTATTTTCAGGGCGGGTAAAACAATTGAAATCAAAGGTAACACTCTAGACGATCGAAGATCATAATCTAGTGAATACAAAGTTTCCTCTATGACACAATCCTTAACTAATTCTTCATTAATTGTATTATTTAGTGTATTTTGTGAAACACTAACCTCTAATGGAGTAGGAAAAAGTATTTCTAATAAATAAGAAAGTAAATTACATTCAATAAAATTACTACTTGTAGATGCTTTGTGAGACATGTAAAGATAAATGCAAACTAATGGATTAATATATTTTTTTAAAACTATGTTGTATAAATGATAAAAACTAAAATTTGTCCTATACAAAAGCTAAGAAATAGAAACAAGCAACAAAATCCCAACTTTGTAATTTTTGTCCAATTTTTGTTCATCAAAGTCATCTTCAAATGATCTGCGAAATAACATGATCCAATAAGTATGTTTTCATGAATAAAAACCACTCATTTATAAATTTAATATTCAAAACTTAATATATTTTAGACTCATGCTAACATGAGTTAATTAACTTTCTTATATATATTATAAGCACATACATTCATTTCTTATTACCCATCTTCTTCATATATGCACATGCACTCATGCACTCTTACACATATGCATACATTTATCACTTCTATACATGCACATTTCTAATATACATGCACATGCATACACCTTTCATGCACACATGCACACATCACTTATGCTCACATACATTCATTAATTATGCTCACATTTTAATATACATGTCTCACTCATGCACACATGTACCTATCATATGCACATGCATAAACTTCACATGCTAACACTAATTTCACATACATAAACAAACTTCTCATGCATACACATGCTTACATTAACACACTTCTCACGCATACACATGCATACACTAACTCCGCATGCATACACATGCATATATGTATTTATGCATCATCACACTTCCTAACTCACATTAACATGCATACACATGCATAACACTGCACATGCTTACACTAACTTCACATAAATAAACAAACTTCTCATGCATACACATGCACTATTTATGCATACATTCACTTACATGCATACATATCTTATATGCATACATGCATACGTACCTAACATGCATACATGCAAACATATCTAACATGCATACATGCAAACATCTAACATGCATACATATCTCACATGCATACATACCTAACATGCATACATGCATACATCTAACATGCATACATGCATACATCTAACATGCTAATGAATTAAATCCAATGCATTTAACATACATTTAGTATCATAATAAATAACCTTCTATCATGTCTAAGCTAACAAGTATGGGTTGCAAAAGATGGGCTAATGGATAGGAAAAGGTAAATGAATCGATATGATCAGATGGAATAAAATCAAAAGCTAAATGAATCCTAATGATTCAGGATAGAGAATTTGGATGAATAGAATGAAGCCTAAGTAAAGGAGTTAGGAAAGGTAAGACTGGAATATAAGATGGAGGAAATATCATTGCAAAAGATGAGGAGACATGGCTACTTCTAATCCCTTCTTTTGCTATCCTAGAAAACATAAAACATTTTTAGGTATGAAAATCAACATTTACTTATATAATAAACTTAATCATGTATTTATAAACATAAGTACTATATTCGATATTTTTATTTTTATTGCATTCAAACATGAACCTTAATAAGTTACTTATTAAAAACACACACACACAGACACATAGATATTCTTAATAAACACATACTAATCACATGCATTAATCATACATATCACATACACTTCTTCAAACATCAAACACACACATACTAAACATACTAATCATAAAAATCACACATACACATATCTCATAAATACCATACATCTCAAATATTTATAATAAATACACTTTACTCATATACATTACATAAATAAAATGAAAGTAAACTATATAAAATAAAATAAAATAAAAAGTAATGAAATAAAACTAAAATCTCTCTCTCTCTCTCTCTCCTGTCTCTCTCTCTCTCTCTCTCTCTCTCTCTCTCTCTCTCTCTCTCTCTCTCTCTCTTTGTCACGCGGAGCGCGCTGCACCGTCCGATGCAATGGAGGGAGAAGAGAGGGAAAAAAGATAGAAGAAGAAAAAAAAGGAGGAAAAAGAGAGAAAAAAGAAAGCAAAATAAAGACAAAAAATTTTGCATTCATTGAGCTCTCAAAAGTAAGAGAGATGGCATTCTCTCTTCTCCAGCAAGAAAGGACAATATGAAAATATGTGTACAGTCAATCAAGGCCTAAAGTTTAGAGTAAAATGAAGTACCTGCAAAATAACATGAGCTCCTAGATATGATGCCCCTCCTTTTATACATATGAGTAGCGCACTATAGCCCAAAAGTTTCTAAGTTAACTCATTCATGCAGCCCATATTTACTCCACATTCACTCAAGCATAACTCAACTTAAAAAAAGGTGTGGGATTTTCTTCTTTTATCATCCTTTAGAATTAATGAAATACAACCTTTCAATTATTTAATTAAGTTTAAATCTATTTTCAATAACATTAATATTATTTAGATAATAATTAACATATTCATTTATATTTAAAATATTATTAAGGTTTCAATTTAACATTTGTTGCCCTATTCATTAACTCCTTTAGAGACAAAAACCTACTTAATTAACCCCTTCACTAGAGGTCTACCTTAGACTACCCTTAAACCATGTTTCTTATCAATCACTCCTTTTATTTTAGTTTTAAATCTCATCCAAACCCTTAACTAAACCATAAACTAAGATCCTACCCTATCAAAACCTTTTAGTTTTCTTTTTAATTCTCATCTAAACCCTTAATTATCCTTTAAAATTATACTTTTACCCTATAAATCATATTAAAAACCTATATTGGACCCATGAATAATCTTTAATTTACAAAAAAGAAATTAACCCGTAATTAACCCTTCATTTTTCATCAAATACCTACAACTACATTTGAAAACTCCTTCTTAATACTTTTCCATCTTTGTAGTGAAACCCAAATCATCAAAACTTAATTTGATCAATTAATCTTTAATTCTTTAATAATATTTTAGGAGGGATAAAATCCTTCCGACACCGTTCAAAAGAAATTCACGATCATCTAGCGACAAAACATTTGTTGTGTTAACCATCGCTATGCCCCCCTATTCCTTTTATTGATAGTTCTTATATGGATTTAGTCTCCTTACGCATTAAGTAGATGCTAAAAATCATGGACTACAAATTATCCTCTGGCTAGGAAAGATTATCATGGTGTAATAGAGAGAAATATGCCCATGGTTCATCTACATCAGGAGGTTCATTTAGATATGGTACTTATAAAGATTTAGTTTTCTTACATGTTAAATGGACGCTAAAAGTGATGAACTACAAATGATTGAGTGGCTATGAAATGGAAGTCAAAAAGCTCCTGATGGGCTTCTCAAATCTTAAATGTATGTAGGGGAGGATAACCAAGCAAGCTCTATAATGATGATTTCTCACACTCTATCCCATCTCTCTCTCTCACTCTCTCTCTCTCTCCCCACAATGTGTATGAAAAATACAAGCTCATCCCTCGTGCAGATCCATATCCAATCATGTTATCCATTAAGTCCTATTAAGATCATTAAAGATGTTGAAACATACGGTTGTGATATTCATAATTAGTATCAAGACCGAGGCAGATTAGAGTATTAAAACCCGAAAGCAATTGAAGAATGTTTCGATCACCTGTAGACTTACTGCTTGTAAAACAATCACACATCTACATATTAGAATAATAGACGAAGTTAAATGGTCAAACACTAAAACACATTCAGTAATCACTGTAGAGGAAATGGACTCCAAACTGAGTGATAAACTGGAGTGCGTAGATATTTTAGGACGGTGCCTACATTACAAGAAGGAACTAGAGTAATATCCATAATAACGGTGCTAATACATGTTTCAAAAAAAGGCAAATTTGGCACAGACATATTTTTTGTGATTGTATGGAAAGAATGGAGTTCTTTTCCCCTCCCGAATAAATGTTGCAGTTGCAATGAAGCTTGAGTTCCTGTTCTGATATTTCATTGTTCATATTTTGGTTGTTGTTAATATTTCATTGCATTTGTATGTGTGTGTATATGTATGTATGTGTGTATGTATGTGTATGTGTATAAATATGTTCTCTGTATGTGTATATATATATATATATATATATATATATATATATATATATATATATATATATATATATATATATATATATATATATATATATATATATATATATATATATATATATATGTGTGTGTGTATGTATATGTGTGCGTGTGTGTGTGTATGTATGTGTATGCATGTGTATAATTAGTATGCATTAATGTGTGTATGTGTATGTGTATATGTAATAATGCATGCATGTCCTTTTATGTTTTTTTAGATATGTTTGTGCATATGCATATGTGTATGTGTGTGTGCATGTGTATGTGTGTCTATGTGTATGTGTAAGTGTATGTGCATGTATGTGTGTGTATGTGCACATCCATGTGAATGTGTGTATGTGTGTGTATGTGTGTGTATATGTGTTTGTGTATGTGAATATCTATGTGTGTGTATATGTGTGAGCATGCATGTTCATGTATATGTGTATATATGCATATGAATGAGTGTTAGTATGTTAAATAATGAAAATAAAACAATTTAAATGATATATAAACAATGAAAATTGTACTTAGGATAATTAGCCATATTTTATGCTTTGTGAAGTTCTGGAATTACTTGCAATAAACAAAGAGAGAGAGAGAGGGAGAGAGAGAGAGAGGGATAGAGAGAGATCAAAAGAGAGGTAAAGAGGGAGAGAGAGAGAGGGAGAGAGAGAAATTGAAATAGAAAGAGGTAGAGATAAGGAGAGAGAGAGAGAGAGAGAGAGGGAGAGACAATAAGAGAGAGAGATTAGAAAAGAGAGAGATTCAGAAAGAGATTGCTAGAGCTTGTAAGCACAATAGAGGTCTGAACGTTGGAGAGCTCTTTGATCAATTGCACGTAAAATGAAGATCAAAGAGTGATCTGATGTTTCTTTCTTTACTTTTATCAAACTTTTTCATGCCATAAGCAACATAGAAGCATCATGCATGTGATCATGGAATTAGTGGAACGACACCCAAGAGTGTTGCTTAAGCAATGCACAGTAGCATCACATATGCGATGCTTCCTCTTTAATCGCATAAGTGATGCTAACATAGTGATGCTCTCTTGAACATCTCTAGAAGCATAAAAATTAACATCCAAAATAATGTTGAGAATAGCGATGTTTAAATGACGGTGCGCGCTTGATGCCTCGTGTGACAAAATTCAGGATCAGGTAGCGATGAAAAATATGTTGCATTCACCATCGCTATGCCCCCATATTCCACTTATATCATTGCTTATATCATCACTTTTGAGGTAAGTACCAGTGTGTATACTAACCAAAATGTATGTGCGTTCATATCAATGCTTGTATCGATGGTATTGGGCATGTAGTGATGCTTATACCAGTATCCATACTGATGCTTGTACCAAAATTATTGTACCAATTTTCATACCAATGCTTATACTGACACCTTCTAGTTATCTTTGTACCTACACTGCATAATACATTCAATGTACTTTGATCATTGGATGGATGACAAGGCCTGATCCAAACATTCATCCCTTCAAAAACCATCCCTTTTCCTGTCTAGGAGCTGAACCCATGTGCTTGGAGATAGAATAACCTCCTCTCGCCACCCATACTTTCAGAGACAGCAAATCAGGTTACACATATTAGATTTATTTGTATTTAGAGTTCTAAATATGTGTATAAATTGTATTACATAGCACAAACATAACCTAGGCATCAAATCAGGTCCAACTATTTTATTTATTCATGTTCTATCCATATCTACATTTCTTTCACTCATCTCAAAAGAAAGACTAATTTTTGCTTGCATTTGAACACTCATGACATGCATTAGTATAATCATACATTTTGTGCACTTTCAATTATTACTTAGTTAGGAAACTTAAAATTTTTATAGCTTAACTAATTTATCGAGAAAAGGAATAAAGTAAAAAAGTTTCATAAATTAAAAAAACCTTAAATCAACCAAAAATAGTTATAAGAAGTATTTTATCTTAGCATTTAAAAATACAAAAGCATAAATGAAAATTTGTAAATCCAAGAAAAGAAATCAAGTTGAATAAATTAAGAAGAATTTCAAGTTATGAAGAAGAAAATTAAGTTTTGCCCAAGAGGAAAAGAAGGAATCAAGTAATAAAAAGTTAAATCCAAGAAAGAAATCAAGAAAATTTCAAGAAAAATCAAGTTGCAAGGAATTGATCAAGAAAAGAAGTACCTCAAAAGCATAGAGTATCATATAAATGCTCAAACCCTAGAAGCATGTTCTACTTGGGTAGCTTATATTAGAATAGAATAGAAGGTCTTAAAGCTCACTTTCATTCCTTGGCTCAAAATTCAAAAAATCTTCTCACTAGACTCTATTATGAGTTAAGGGAGATTATTGAGCTTGTCACTCTCAACATTGTGCTACATTCTACAACAAGCTAGAGAAGGGAAATGCTAGAGGTTTTTAAGGAACTTATGGTTGTAATGAAACAAGGGGGACAAGTAGTCTAAGCTATTCTAAAAGATGAAGGAAAACCTACTGGACATAATGTAATCAAATATATGGACTTTTTTGAGGACCAAGCTGAGTTATAGGGACTTCTTTAGAGATGATAGGGATTTCTTCATGCGGGTTGTTTCAAGATCAATCTTGACTTCTATCTAGTCACACATAGAAAATAGATGTTCTGATTTTACAAAAGAGTTGCACAAACTCATCTATTTAGAGTATTTTAGCTAGAATAATCAAGAGGAGTTTCTACAATGAGTTCATTCCTTGAAACCCACTTCATCTCTCACTCATCTACTAAATGCATTTCTAAGCAGATTTGCTAAACTTTTGTATGTTGACCTAGATTCTTTAAAACTAGATATTGTAATTCTATTCCTTAAGATTCTAAGACGAGATAGGATTGAAGTCAAGAGGAGAATTAAGGGGACTAATAAAACATTTTTTTTGAGTGAGGACTAGGTGACGCTAAGAAGAGAGGTAGAGGCTCTTGCCTAGATGAGGCAACATCAGACCAACCTCTATGATAGACCGATGCATCTAGTTCAAATGGAGCCTAGAAAGACACCTCTTGTGATGAGTGTACATGTATATGTAGCATCGGCTATGGCTATTGTAGCATCTATACCTCAGAAACCATTTGAATTCTAGTTATAAGTTCTTATTAAACAACTTGAGAATGTTATGTGGATGCAAGCATCTCTATCCAAAGAGATGGCTAGCCATCATAACAAGGTGTACTTAATGGGTTTTCAAGTCCCTCTTTCTTCTAACTTGAGAAGGATTTATGCAGATCTGGTGCAAAGAATGTTGATATATTTAGGTAGTGATGTGTGTGAACACACTAGGACTGCCCGAGCACTTTTTTCCCTCTTTAGGAGGATTTTCCCCCGGCTTGTATATACGCCTACTGCCCTAATGGGCTACTTATCTTTGTACATTCTCTAGTAATACATTCAGTATTGTGTGTTTGTTCTCCAAGCTTCTTCTTCTTCCTTGTGTTGTTCGCGTGCTTCCGTAGACATCTATCTCCAACAATTGGTATTTGAGTAGGTCGCTGCTTCATCTAGGGTGCTGTCGACACTCCTCCGTTTGCAGTCTCAGAATCGTACGAATTTTGGTGAGCATACTCAAGGTGTTTCCGAGATCAAAATGGCTTCGCTCTGTGGTGCGGAACTCGCGATCTCAGCTCATTTCGGCCTCCAAACACACTATCACAGCGCTTGTGCAAGCTATTTTGTCTTCTTAAGCCAAGGGTATATACATGTTTCTATTCGCGAGTATAAGCGTCTCGAAGTCTGCTACAGGTTTAGCAAAAGTCGTCTGGGCAGTTCTGTTCAACTTTTTGAGATACAATCAATTTTCTGCATCAAGGTATTTTAGTCATCGGCCATGGCTGAAAGCAGTGATGTATTCCGTATGTTGGCTATTGAGGATAAGTTGGATGGGACCAACTACCCATTATGGGCCTATATGATGCGACATGTATTGGTTGCAAAAGGATTGTGGAACATTGTGCAGGGTGTTGAAAGACATCCTATTACACCTGGAACAATAGGTACTGCGAATACAGGTGCTGGAGCTAATGAGTTTCCAAGTCTTGCTAAGGAGGAACCAAATCAGAATGAAGACACAAGTTCAGATGATGAAGACACTATCAATCTTGAAGAGTTCAAGGCTTGGAAGTCCAAGGGCAAAATGAAGATGAAGAAGCTTGAAGATATACTTGAATCTTCAACTCAATCAATCAGAAGATCACAAAGAGAAAGCAAAAAACCTATCAGATATGGGTATGATACATCTCTTGTCACTAAACATTCTATTTATCTTGCCAAAGATTTGTCAAATGAGGAACCAGGATCATATGAGGAAGCCATAACCAAATCAGAATGGAAAGAAGCTATGGATGAGGAGATTGAAGCACTTAAAGAAAGTGATACATGGGAGTTAGTACCCAAGAAGGACTCCATGAAGGTAATAGGATCCAGATGGATCTATAAACTTAAAAGAAATTCTGATGGTACAATTAATAGGTACAAAGCCAGATTGGTAGCCAAGGGTTTTGCACAAACCCAAGGCATTGAATATGAGGAGACATTCTCACCTGTGGTCAAGATGCCAACTATAAGAGTGTTGGTTAGTGTGGCTGCATCAAAAAATTGGAATATGTACCAATTGGATGTCAAGAATGCTTTCTTGAATGGATGGATTTCAGAGGAGGTATATATGTCACAACCTCCTGGCTATGAGGACCCTAAGAAGGTAACATATGTTTGCAAATTAAAAGAGGCTTTATATGGATTGAAGCAGGAACCTAGGGCATGGAATTACAGGTTAACTACATACCTCCAAGATCAAGGTTTTGTTATGAGCAAGGCAGATACTTCTATATTCATCAAGAGAAGTAATTCAGAGGTAATATACCTTTGTGTTTATGTTGATGAAATCATAATTACAGGTAATGATGTAAATGGAATCAAAGAAATCAAGAGCCAGATGATGAAGGAGTTCAAGATCAATGATCTTGGTCTATTGAAGTAATTTCTTGGGCTTGAATTAGTTTATACTAACTCAGGAATATACATTACTCAAAAAAAATACATACAGGATATGTTGAAGAAGCTTCACTTGCAGGATGCTAAAGTAGCAAGCACTCCAATGGAGGTAAACTTAAAATTAAGTGCCCATGAAGGTGATGAAGTCAATGACATTACACGTTATCAAAGTATGGTGGGTAGTTTGAACTATGCTACCTTAACAAGGATAGATATTGCATATGGAGTTAGTGTGCTAAGTCAATTTATTCACAAGCCAAGGATACCTCACTTAGAGGCTACCAGAGAATCTTGAAGTATCTCAAGGGTACACAGAAACATGGTTTGTATTTTCCTTACACTTCAGATATTCATATCAAAATTTATTCGGATGCAGATTGGGCAGGATGCAAGGATGATAGGAGGAGCACTTCTGGATATATTTCTTTTGCACGTGATAAGCAAATATCTTGGTCTGCAAAGAAGCAACCAACTGTTGCATTGTCTTCTACAGAGGCAGAGTATAGAGGGTTGGCAAATGCCACACAAGAAGCTATTTGGATTAAGCTTTTGTATACAGAATTGGGTTTATATACTAGGTCTCCAATAATCTTTGGAGATAATACAAGTTCCCTTCACCCTACAGCTAATCCTATATATCATGCTGGGACCAAACATATAGAGGTCCATTACCATTATGTAAGAGAGAAGTTGATAAGCAAAGATATTCAACTGACCTATGTATCAACCAACATGCAATGTGCAGATTTGTTGACTAAAGCTTTGGATGGAACCAAACTTTGCACGTTCAAAGCAATGATTCAATTGCAGGATATACATGAAGATTGAAGATGAAGACCAAGCCAAAATGTTTGGCTTGAGGGGGAGGTATTGGTGTAAATCACAAGCCTAAACACTTGGCTTGAAAGACATCTTGAAGACCCTACATATGTGAAGAAGCTTAGGAACTAGTACTAGTGGTTAATTACCACCTTATCTCATTGTAAAAGTCAAATTGACTTGGAATCTTTTGTAATCACCGAACAAAAGGATTCGTGAAAAGAGGTAGATCTTTGATTGGAGGAATATCTCCTAGGATATAGGAGCTTGATCATAGGGAGCCAAAAGTTTGAATTTGAATTCAAATTCTTACTCATTCTCTATAAAAATGGACATGGAAAAGTCACGGGTAGAACTCATCACTCCCGAGCTTCTCAATCACTGATTTTGAGTGTGTGTGAGGCCTACACTATAGCCCAAACCTATCTACACCATTAGGCAATGATTTGCATGCCAATGGATTTGTATACAAGTGCTCATTAATACATACATTCACATTGTTCATTTTTGAGTTCTCTCTCATACTACTCAAAAGTCTATCAACTTGTGGAGTGCATACCTCAGTCATTTCTCCATCAAATTCAGTGATTCAAAGCTTGTTGGATTCAGCTCAAAGTTTTCTCCATAGTATCAAAGTTTGAAGCGATTCAATTCAGCCATTTCAGAGAATATACGCATCGAGGTGATCACTGTTCAATATCTGCTATATTCCTAAAAAATCGGGGGTATAGCTTAACTTGCTAAATTGATTTCTCTTAGCAAAGTTTATCTTTTACATCATTCCACTTGGAATAGTTAGCTTACTAAGCTAACTAGATACCTCTAAAATGAATTTTTCGAATTCCTACTATGTTGGTCATACTGAACAAAATACCCAGAAGGTGTCAAGACATAAATAGAAGGTTTTCTTGAGTTTGTGAGTTTGAAAGTTAACTGTTTTGGTTCAATCATTACACACATCATTTCCAAAGTACATAGGCCATTTTATGGTGTCATTGGAAAGCTAAGGAGGTCTACTTATCAAGCCTAAAGTAAAAGAGGGCTGGTACAAAGCAGGTTTTAACAATACCTACTCAGTCTCTTGGAGCATCCATCCATCTTTCCCAGCAGGGATGAATGAAGAAGGTATTTGAGATCCTATCCAATACCAATGCTAGCACATCGACGACACAATTAGAGCCCTTAGAAGAAGGAGATGAAGAGGAAATTAAGGCACAACCACAAAACAATTACTAAATAGAAGCCTTAGTGAGGGCCACGAATGGGATCATGCAAAAAAATACCTAAAAGTCTCCTGTAAATTAGTTTTGTATCTAACCACATGTAGCTCATGTTGAGGAAAAGAGAAAAAGAGATGAAAAGCAAGAGGAGGGTGAACCGGTGTCGTCGAGATTTTCTCTCCTCTCTCACTTGTGAAGGCCTACAAAGAAAACATATTTGGTGAAGGTAGCCGGAATTCCCCGAGAAGTCCAGGATGCATCAAGGATGTCAAAGGAAGCTCACATACAAAGTTTCAAAGATATCAAGAAAGGTCAAAGCTCATCAAAGTTAGGAAATTAGGGCAAAAATTTCATTGTCACCAAATTAGATGAAAATTCATATACTTGTAAAGATTGTCAAAGGCAGTCTATAGCCCAAATTTCAGCAGAAAATGGATTTTGTAGCACATTGATATGTTATGTTCATTTTGTAAAAATGTAATTTTTCTAGTTTGGCCCTATAAATTCTTGTATAGAAATTTATATTAGTAGTATGGTTTGGCATGTATAAAGAACATATTTGGCTACATATTTGTACAAAGTTTCAAAGCTATCAAAGCTTCCTAGAGACTTTAATGCCACCTTGCAAACTTCCAAATCTAGACAAACTTGTACAAGGAAGATTCAGATGGAAGTTTTTTTTTGCATATTCCTAAAGGAGTTCTTTGGAAACATAGTCCTACAAAGTTTCATCTTATTTGGAGGGTCAAAGAGCACAAAGTCCAGTTTTAAGGATCACCGCAGTTTTCTAGTTTAAGCAAATTGAAGGGTTGAAGGGCCACCACATGGGGAAAGCTGATTGAGCCATGTTGTACAATCAAGATGAGATCATATTCAAGGGTGGAGATGCACATGCTTAAAGCAAGGAGGATCCACGATTTTTTCCATAAAAAGAGACTTTTTTTACAATCAAAGATCAATAATGCAGCTTTTCTCCAAAAATAGTGTCTTATCTTATCCAAACTGATGTCAGCACTGATCTGAGGGTCCAGATGATCCGTAGATCCAATGGTGGAGAATGAAGGCACCTAAATTTCACTCCTTTACACTAGATTTGATAGAAAGAACAATTCCAAGCCATTGATTTGATTAATCAAATGGTTGTAATTGAAAGTAGTGATCCTAGAGTTGAGAGTTGATTTCTCTAGATCCAAGGGCCCAAATTCATTCAAAAAACTATATAAACCCCCCTCCAAACTCTTAGAGCATCATTGTTAGGCATCCATAGGGCTCATGCTAGCTTACGGTCTCCTTGAGACGATCACCCTCGGTTGAGCGAGTGAGGATCCAAGGTGGGCTAGTATGAGTATAGTACCTAGTTTCAAATTTAAGTTAGAACTCCAATCTAGGATAGGCTCTTGAAACCAGCATCTCTATCTTGACTCACCCTCGGCAGAGCATGTGAGTGAGTTAGAGCTGGTTTTAATGAGTCTTAGACTTCTTTATTTAGACGTTACAAGCCTAGAGATACATAGGGTCAATGAAGTGGAACTCGCCTTCTTACGTGTGACATTCGGTTGAACTTTCATGGTTTGAAGGTCGGAACCGCGTTTGATCAGTAGACTGCTTAGGTTGACGTACCACGACGATCTTATACATGTAACTTAATTCAAATCCTTTTAATTCATGTCACTTGTCACCTGTCTCTTCTCTCTTGTCTTTTAGTCTCTTAAGTATTTTTACATGTCTTCTATTTTCTTCTACGTGTGAGAAGGCTCCGCAGCATTGCGTTGAACCAGTGAGGATGTTTCATTGAGCTTGTGAGTAAACTCTATCATCATAATACACTTGCATGCATATAATCCATACATACCCATACATATTGATTAGTTTCTGAAAGTGTATAAGAAGCTCCAACATTGGACCATTCTTCCTTTCGAAACTGATTTATGTGTAAGGATTCCATCTATTCTCGTCATGCATACATATCATCCAAAGAAGACTATCCATATGGATTAGAATTAGGAAGTATTTAAGAAGCTCCTTCAATGGACCATTCTTCCTTCCAAATTTGATTCGTGTGTATGGTTCTCTTTCATTCTTATCAGTCATGTTCATAAATCGAACTTGCACTCCTACAATCCCATTCCCATAATCATTTCAACATCTCTCTCTTCTCCATACTCAACATTAATTTCACTTTGATGTCCTTAAACCTTCCAACATTCATTAGCTTCATACACCCTGTGTGTGCCACGACCGGACCCGATCCACCCGGATTGCGATCATCTCCACACCGGAAAGAAGAGTGACAAGAGAAAACAGTAAAGATGCAGAGGAAAAAGCTAAGGAAACTGCAAAGAAAGTTCACTTTAAGAAGTCCTTTGCTTCTCAAGAAGAGGCAAAAACGAAAGAAATAAGAGAGGGAAAGAGGCCAATGGAGCCAATCCAAATTCAAGAACCAAATAGAGAAATGGAAAACGACCAAGAACCTACTCAAAATACTGAAGATAATCAAAAAAATGTTCAAGAAAAAGAGAAGAAGAACAACAACAACAACAATTTCCATATTTTATATATCATTTAAATTGATTTATTATCATTATTTAACATACTCACACTTACTCATTCACATGCATATATACACATATACATGAACATGCAAGCTCACACATATACACACACATACATATGCATATACACACACATACACACATTCACATGGATGTGGACATACACACATACACACATACACACACATACACATACACACACGCATATATTAATACTTTGAAGAGATGATGTGGACTTGCATATTCCAACACCTTTCCTCAAGTCCAACATCTTCAACAAATAAGGGAAGGCTCATCTTCATATGCCTTCAGCAAGCATTTTATTTCAGGTTCTAATTATTTTGAAGATGTTGGACTTGAGGGAAGGTATTGGAATATGCAAGTCCACATCATCTCTTTAAAGTATTATTATAGATTGAACTCTTTATTAAAGTTCATTATATTCTTAGAGTGATTTATTATGTTTTCCACATCAGCCATAGTTGTGAATAAAGCATATTTGAAGTCAATGCCAAGTTGGAAAAGTGTTCTTATAATTTAGGAAAACTTTCAGGACAACAACACACCTTTTCTGAAGGCAGTTTTGCATGGATCATATCTCGCTAGCCGTGCATCATTTTTGGTTGATTCAAAAGCTGAAATGTTATCCATAATAACAGGTATGAGGTCACCAAACATTTCCTGCAAATTCATCTCCAAACTGAAGTTATGCTGGCTACAAGTTGGTAGGTACAGAGAATTGGCAGATTGCTAAAAACGGCCAGTAGGCCAACTTTGGATTTGAGCTACATGCGTCATCTCAAAATGATTTCTTCATCAAAGTGTTCCCCATACCATGGAGAATCTCGATCTAAAATAGTTTCACCAAACTCCCAGGCATTAGAGAGTTATGCCTATTTAAACAGAGGCTTCTCAGTATTTTTGGCAGACAGACAGAGGGCTGGAGTTGAGAGATAGTCGACTAATTTTTGTAGTTGTGAAGTGCATACTAGGGACTGAAGTGGAGTGGTGTATACCACACACTCTTGACCATGATACATTGGCTTTATGTGTATCATTGGGCTCATTTGATAGTGTTATCAACTTTGTTCTTTTCAAGTAGTTTCAAGAGCTTGAGTTAGCTTCTACTACTGAACTTTGTATTCTTGTTGATTTAAGGATTGCTCACTTATTTGTATCTCATATCTCATCTGATATATTCTTTGAGAGTGTGTTTAAGCTTAGCTCCTCATTTTTCTCAGGATATGCATGCATATGCATGAATATGCATGAGTGTGTATGTATGCATGTGAGTATGTGTGTGTCTATGTGTCTATGTGTGAACTCATGTGTGTATGAATATGTGTGCATGTGCGTATGTACATGTGTGTCTCTTATGTGTGCATGCATGTGAGAGTGTATGTGTATGCATATGTATGTGTATGAATATGTGTATGCATGTGTGTACACATATATGTATGTTTATATGTACATGTTTGTTTATGTACATGTGTGTATGTATATGTGTGTATGTATGCATGCATATGCATGAATATGCATGAGTGTGTATGCATGTGTGTTTGTGTATATGTGTGTGTCTATGTATGTATGTATATTATGTGTGTATCTGTGAAAAATTGTGTGTATGAATATGTGTGTATGTGTATATGAGTTGTATTTATGTATGCATATGTGTGTATCTTATGTGTGTATGCATGTGAGGGTGTATATGTATGCATATGTATGTGTATGCATATGTATGTGTGTGTATGCATATGTGTGTGTATGTATTTCTCTATTTCTCTCTCTCTATATATTGCTCTCTCTTTCTCTCTCTGTCTTTCATCTCTCTCTATCTCTCACTTTCTCTCTCTTTCATCTCTATCTCTCTTTGTCTCTCTACCTCTCTCTACCCCTCTTTCTAATAAAGACCAAAAAATACATGCATGTACATAAGTCACTTACAACAATATAATTTCCATCAAATTAGTTGTCAAATAATAATGGAGGTAGTATCTTGTTGAAATACAAAAAAGCAATGCCAAAAAAGCTCCTACAAAGCAAAAGGAAACAAAAATGAGAAAAGAAAAGACATAGAGAAAGAGAGATGGTGAAAGAGTGCATGCATCACTTAGCAAGATGTGTGAGAGAGAGAGAGATGTGCGTCTGTAGAGAGAAAGTGAGCTGCGTGTGTGTGTGCACAACAAGAACACAATGCAGGTGGATGAGCACAATGGGGGCAAGTGCAAATTCAACAATAACTATTCTCTATTTAAACTAGAGGAGTGCATAATATTTTTCTCAAGCTATTAACATTTTGAGTTAGTATGTGCACCATTATATGTGTTGATATGAGCATTGCTCTTTTCCTAGGACTATCCACACATATACAGATGCTTACAACTATGCATATACAAATGCAT
>CM035414.1:150102593-150142593 GCA_020310875.1 Ceratopteris richardii
CCGCGGGGGGTAATGCTTCATTAGTACCTTAGAACATACTCAAAAAATAAATTCATCTCCATAATCATTTTAATGCTTGTTTAAGTTCGTTTTTTTTATATCTTTTCTTGTAAAATGACTAACAAAACAATAGTCGTCAGAAAAAAATAGTATCTCTCTCGCTCCCTAAGCATTTATAAATTTGCAACAACTTGGATGATGAGTTCTCATGTTAAAAATGCATGTCTGTTAGTAAGGGGATCATATGTACTTAGAATGAACTTGGGCCTAATGGCTTTGCTCAATCTCCATAAAGAGTTGATCATCATGACATAATATGAAACCCTCCATATATCCTTATAATAACCTATCATCTCGAACTCTTCATGGTTATGCAATGGAAGTGTTTGTAAAGTAGGAGACGATAATGACAATAAAAGCATAGAAAATGCTAACATTCTTCAAACACTTTTTTTCTTGCAAATTCACATGTTTCTTGCGATTGTTACCATTTTAATTAGGGGTTTAAACCTTTGTCTTTATTTTTATGAGCTTATCATCATAACCTTGCGATTCCATACACAATGAAATTAGATTTATTTATAAAAATCTCTCTCTCTCTCTGTCTATCTCTCTCTCTCTCTCTCTCTCTCTCTCTCTCTCTCTTAAGAATTCAGATCACAATACGATGCAAGTTTGAGACGCCATTATTATTGAAACAATTTCTCTCTCTCTCTCTCTCTCTCTCTCTATCTTTCTCTCGCTCTCCCTCTCTCTCTCTCTCCCTCTTTTTCTCTCTATGCCATCGGTGAAGCCTTTAGAGCACCAACTTATACCTTCGATTCATCTTCTTCTCTATGTGTTCAATGGTAGTAGTTTCCCAAACTCCTTTGACTGCTTTCTCATCCCTCTCTCTCTCTCTAGATAAATAGGAATTGGACATCTATTTCTAGATTTTCTCCCTGTAGGAACTTTCTCTAGAATGTTCTAACCTCCCTTATGAAACCTTCTATTTCTAGCTTCTTGCATGTTCAACTGCTATTTTCGGAAAATCCCATCTATTATCTTGATGCTCTTTTTTTCTTCTTTTTATTTTTCCAACTCCTCTTTTTCTATTTTTTGTTCTTTTTCTTTTTCTCTTTTATATTTTTCTTAGACTAAGGTTTTTGGTTTCACACTTAATGTTTTTAAGGGTTTTTCTTAGAATAAAAGCTAATTTCAAGGTTCTAATCAAGGGTTTCAATCACAAAAAGTTAGGGTTTACCAACAATTAATGCCAGACATATCATTTCAAGGGTTTATTTACACTTCTCATCTAAAATCCTAGGGTTTCTAACGGTGAAAACTAGGCTTTCCATGGGTTAAAACTTAGGTATTTAAGTGGTTCGATGCTTCATCAATGCATCCCTTGGTGCAACAACTACTTCCTCCACTTGCTCGATGAGTATTTCAAAGAAGAACAAAAAGTAATGGAAAACAAGGACCTGGTCACAGTAGATGTGTTTTCTATGATGGAAAGGATTGTGCTACCTATTGTGTGATAAATTAAGAAAAGCAAAAGAAAACTAACTTGTGATAGCAATAGACAATAAACTATGTGATTTTTGTACATGACTTCCTTTGGGTGTCCATAGGGACAAAGAAGGCATGAGAAAGCTATATGAAAATCTAACTATCACAAATTGCATCTGCTAGAACTTCAACAACTAATTTAGAGTGACTAGAATAATAAAGATCTGATTCAGCTCTCAGTGAGGAGACCTACTCTATTGAGAATTTGGTTAAAGCTAGAGATGAAATTATGCAAAACTTTGCATGGAAATCACCCATTGATCAGTTTCCCCTACATTTGCATATAGCTTATGTTGAAGGAAAAATGACATATGACCGATGCACTGAAGGCGACCACTCCATATGAGGCTTCGCATGGCTACAAGCCATCTAGTGCTCATTTGTGCTTTTTTTGTTGTTTGGTATATGCATTAATGCCTAAACTAGAGCACATAAAATTGGATGATAAAGCAGTAAAATGAGTTTTTGTTGTGTAAGAAATAAAAGAGAAGCATATCATTTGTATCACCTAGTTATTAAATGCATTTTGGTTAGTCGTGATGATGTTTTTGTGGAAGATGCAATTCAGCCATTACTTTCATGTACTTAGCATATATTAGTTAGCTCCAAACATGTGTAAGGAAACATTGTTGATGAGATTCTTGTTATAGAGGAGACAAAAATTATGTCTAAATGGTTGGTGGAGACTTTTGAAGATAGAAATTGGATACAACTTCATGAGATATTGTGCTTCCTTTGCATCAAATTTCTATGTTATGGCTGCCTATAATATTTGTGATGAGAATGAGCTCATTACTTTTGATCAAGCACAAAACTAAAAAAATTGGATGACAAAAAGGCCATTAGAACTACATGGGTATATAAGCTAAAGTGTAAGCTGATGAGAAAGTTGATAGGTGTAATGCTAGGATTGTTGCATAAGGTTATGCTAAAAAAGGTGCATTTATTTTAATGAAACCTTTGCACCTAAATGCCAAATGAGTATTATTTGTAGCACCTATGCACTTGCAGCTCATTATGGTTGGAATTTACATCAGTTGGACATTAAGACTATATTTTTGAATAGTGACTTTCATGAAGAAGTGTATGTATTTGAGCCTTGTGGTCTTTTAGAGAAAGGTCATGAAAACAAAGAGTGTGAGTTGATAAAGAATCTTGTCTAAGTTACAAACAAAAATGAAAATTATCTATGTGTTTGTGTCAATATATGTATGTACATTTGTATATATGTGCATATAGATATTTTTTATGCATATGCATGTGTGCGTATGTGTATGTGAATATGTAGGTATATATGCATCTGTATATGTGTGTATGTATATGTATAAAAGTGTGTATATGTATGTATGTGCATGTGTATTCTAAGTGTATTTGCAGATGTGTAAATATGTGCATGTCTATACGTATGTGTATTTATTTGTATGTATGTGCATGTGTATAAGTGTGTGTGCATATCTGTATGTGTGTGCATGTGTATGTGTGTGTATATGTGCATATATATATATATATATATATATATATATATATATATATATATATATATATATATATATATATATATATATATATATATGTATGTATGTATGTGTGTCTGTGTACATATATGCATGTGCATGAGCATGCATGTGCATTTGCATGCATCTCCATTTGCATCCATGTGTATGTGCATTCATGTGAATATGCATATGCATGTGTATAATTAGTATGCATTAATGTGTGAACATGTATGTGCATATGCAATAATGCATGCATGTCCTTTTATGTGTTCATAGATATGTTGGTCCATATGCATATGTGCTTATGCCCCCCTATTTTTTGTAGTGATAGTTCTTATATGGATTTAGTTTCCTTACACATTAAGTGGATGCTAAAAATCATGGACAAAAAATGATCCTCCAGCTACAAATGTACGTCATGGTGCAATAGAGAGAAATATGCGCATGGTTCATCTGCATCGGGAGCTTTATTTAGATATGGTACTTATAAAGATTAAGTATCCTTAGACGTTAAATGGAGCTAAAAGTCATGGACTACAAATGATCGTGCAACTATGACATGGAAACCAAAAATCGCTTGGTGGGCTTCTTAGATCTTAAATGTGAGTGGGAGAGGATCACCAAGCGAGCTCTATAATAATGCTTTCTCATACTCTCTCCCATCTCTCTCTCTCCACACTATGTATGAAAAATAAACATTCTTCCCTCGTAAAGATCCATATGCAATCATGTTATCTGTCAACTGCTAATAAGATCATTATGGATATTCAAGCATCTGACTGTGATATTCGTAATCAGAATCAAGACCAAAGCAAATTAGAGTATTAAAGCTCAAAAGCAAATGAAGAATGTTGTGATCGCATGTAGAGTGACTACTTGTAAAACAATCACAAGTCTACATATTAGAATAACAGATGAAACTAAATGCTCAAACACTAAGACACAATCAGTAATCACTGTGTAGGAAATGGACTACAAACTAAGTAATAAACTGAAGTGAGTAGATAATTTAGAATGTTGCCTAAGTTACAAGAAGGAAGGAAAGTAATATCAGCAATAACGGTGCTGATACATGTTTCAGAAAAAGGCAAATTTGGCACATACGCAGTTTTTGCAATGATATGGAAAAAAGCAATTTTTTCCATCCCAAACAAATGTTTCAGTTCCAATGAAGCTTGAGTTCTTGTCCTTATACTTTATTGTTGATGTTTTGGTTGTCCTTAATATTTCATTGCATGTGTATGTGTGAGTATATGTATGTATGTGCATGTGTATGTGTAAGTGTGTGTGTGTATGTGTGTGTATATGTATGTATGTGTAAGGTTTTTATAAGTGTATGTGTGTGAAGATATGTGCATGTGTATGTGTGTGTGTGCATATGTATGTATGTGTATGTATATAGATATGTGCATGCATATATCTATGTGTGTAGATATGTGCATGTGTATGTGTGTGTATATGTATGTATGTGTATGTGTATAAATATGTTGTGTGTGTATGTGTGTATCTATGCATATGCATGTGTATATGTATGAGCATGCATAAGCATGTGCATGCATCTCCATTTGCATCCATGTGTATAATTAGTGTGTGTTAATGTGTGTATGTGTATGTGTATATGAAATAATGGATGCATGTCCTTTTATGTTTTTGTAGATATGTTTGTGCATATGCATATGTGTATGTGCACATCTATGTGTATGTGTGTATGTGCACATCCATGTGAATGTGTGTATGTCTATGAGTATGTGCATATGTGTGAGCATGCATGCTCATGTATATGTGTATATATCCGTATGAATGAGTAAGTGTGAGTAATGAAATAAAACAATTTAAATGATATATAAACAAAAAAAATATGTACTTACAATAATTAGCCATATTTTGTGCTTGGTGAACTTCTTGAATAGCCTGCAATAAAGAGAGAGAGAGAGATAGAGAGAGATCAAAAGAGAGAAGAAAAGAGGGAGAGAGAGAGAGAGATAGAGATAGAGAGATTGACAGAGAAAGATGTAGGAAGAAGGGGAGAGAGAGAGAGAGAGGGAAACACAAGAAAAGAGAGAGATTCAGAAAGAGATTGCTAGAGCTTGGAAGCGTGATAGAGGTCTCAATGTTGGAGAGCTCTTTGATCAGTTGCACGTAAAATGAGGATAAATAGGGATGTGATGTTTCTTTCTTTACTTTTCTCAAACTTTATCGTGGCATAAGCGATTCAGAAGCACCATGTATGCAATCATGCAATTTGTGGAATGACACCCACCAATGTTGCATAAGCAATGCAGAGTAGCATCACATATGCCACAATGCCTCTTTAATCACATAAGAGATGCTAACATAGTGATGCTCTCTTGAAAGTCTCTAGAAGCGTCGAAAATAACATAAACAATAATGTCAAGAATAGCGATGTTTAAATTACGGTACATGCTCAGTGCCCTATCAGACAAAATTTGAGATCATGTGGCGATTAAATTTGTTGCATTGACTCTCACTTTGCCCCCATATTCCTTGTAGTGATAGTTCTTCTATGGATTTAGTTTCCTTACACCTTAAGTGGATGCTAAAAATCATGGACTACAAATGATCCTCTAGCTACAAATGATCATCATGGTTCAATAGAGAGAAATATGCCCATGGTTCAACTACATCTGGAGTTTCATTCAAATATGGTACTTATAAACATTTAGTTTCCTTAGGTTAAATGGAAGCTAAAGCCCATGGACTACAAATGATCGTGCGCCTATGAAAAGGAAACCAAAAATCTCGTGAAGAGCTTCTAAGATCTTAAATGCATGTAGGAGATGATAACCAAGCGAGCTCTATAGTAATGGTCTCTCACACTCTATCCCATCTCCCTCTCTCCCTATGTCTGTCTCTCTCTACATTGTGTATGAAAATACAAGTTCATCCCTTGTGAAGATCCATATCAAAACTTATTAACCGTTTATTGCGAATAAGATCATTACAAATTTCCATGCATCCTTTTGTGTTATTCATGATCAGAATCAAGACTGAAGTAGGTCAGAGTATTAAAACCCAAGAGCAATTGAAGAATGTTGGGATCGTGTGTAGACTTACTACTTGTAAAACATCACACCTCTGCATATTAGAATAACAGATGAAGCTAAAAGCTCAAAGCGAAAATGCAATCACTGTGTAGGAAATAGACTATAGACAAAGTGAGAAATTCGAGTGGGTAGATATTTTAGGATGTTGCCTAAGTTACAAGAAGGAAGGAAAGTAATATCGGCAATAATGTTGGTGATCATCTTCTTAGCCATCCCCTAATGGATCTAGCAATGAACATATGCACCAACATTCTACACAATAGCACTATACAGGTGCTTGCTTATCTCCTTTGTCTCGTCGATCTAGGTCACATTCTGCAGGAGTAGGCTCTAGAGGTGGATCTATAAGTGCCTATGGACGAAGTGAATGTGCTTTGTTGCAGGACTGCATCTATAAATTTTTTGATCCCTCTAAGCATGTGTATGGTAGTGATGTGCCACAAATTTGTATTTTTCATATATTGTAGTGGTACACCACAATTTTTTATTTGGTTCATATTTAGCACTGATTTGCCACTTTTTATATTTGTCTCATATATGGGAGTGGTTTGCTAGAGTTTTATACATGGTTCATTTATCGAATATCTCTTTTCTACACAACTCATTTATGAGATATCGCTTTTATGTTCCACTATGTTTTACTTTATCAAATCTTGATTTGGTTGTCAATCATCTAAATTTTAAATTTTGCAACAAATAGAGTACATATCACATGTAGTAGGTTTCGTTTTTTGGGTAGAGTTTATTATCTTTTCCTACACAACAACATTGACATGTTGCTATAGCAAGAGACAGCACAGTTTGCCTAGAAAAAGAAAATTTAGATATGGTCGCCGATATAGGCCCCTAAATGAGCATCGATACGCTAGGACCATACCGATGATTTTTTTCAAGGGACCTACTGACACTTATATTGTTAGTTTTTGAGGTAAGTACTAGTGCGTATACTGACCAAAATGTACGTGCATTCATATCGACCCTTGTATCGATGGCATTGGGCATGTAGTGAGAAGAGTGTCATAGAATGATTAGGAGACTATAGGGTATTATGAGCAATACCCAAAATGTGATTAGTTTCACTCATGCACGTTACTTGAGCAAGTAGTCACTACAACATATGAGGGGCATACCGATGCTGCTTATACCGACGGTCACTCACGGCGTTGGTATAAACGTTGGAAAACCTCACTTAAAGATATCGATGGTCAAGTGACCGTCAATATGACCATTTTAAACGGATGGTCGATGTGCCCCACAGCTCAATATAAGCATCGGTATGGGCGTCCGTACAAGCGTCGGTATGAGCGTCGGTATAAGCGTCAGTAATTTACTCAAAGTTACTGATGCCCATACGGACGCCCATACGGAGGCCCATACCAAGGCCGAGTTTTAAACATACCGGGAACCCGAGAGCAAAACTTCACTTTTTTGCATGTATTTGAGTACTGTTTGTCTTCTCTCGAACTTGCACATGTGAACCAAATTGTGAACTGCATTGTCTTGTGCACACATACACATAGAGATGTCTCTCTCTACACACACACTCTCTCCCTCGGTTTAGATCTCACATCTTGGTAAGTGGTGCGTGTACTGTTAGCCTTTCTCTTTCTCTATGCTTTAGGTTTTATAATTTCTCTTCTCTTTGATTTTGCAGAAGTTCTTTGGCATCGATTGTTTGGAATTCGAGGATAGATGACATACATTACGCTTTGACAACAACAATCCAAAAGAGGGACATACTTGTAAGTGATTGTTTTATTGTCTATTGATAGAGAGAGAAAGAGAGAGAGAGAGAGAGAGAGAGAGAGAGAGAGAGAAAGAGACAGAGAGATGAGAGAGAGAGAGGGGGAGAGAGAGAGAGATAAAGAGAGAGAGAGAGAGTGAGAGATAAAGAATGATGAAAAGAAAGGAAGATAGAGATAGGAAAATAGAGCATACACACATCTACACATTTATACATGCATACATACACACACACATGTACACACATGCATGCTTAGATACACACACATGCATGCTTACATACACACACATATACACACATGCATGCATACACATACATACAAATATAGATACATGCATACATACACACACATTGTGAGAAGTGGAGAATGACATGCCTGGGACTCACCTCCCAGCCTATTTATAGCCCTTTCATAGTCACCATCTAGAGTTCTGTCTAAGGCCCCTCTACTCATCTGGCCATCATGAGTAGGCACCTTGTATGAACTCTCTGGCTTTTGGCCTTGGCTATCGCCCGAGCAAGGAACTTCTCGTTCCTCCAAGCATGTACATCTCTGGAATATAACACTCTCTCCCCCTTCTAAAGATCATTGTCCTCAATGATATAGAAGGAGCTTTAAACCTAGGAATCGAAATCTGTGATTCCAAATAATAAGAGTAGAGTATGCTAGGTGTCTGAAATACTACATGCTCAAAAAGTAGACAATTAATCTATGTGCTTTACGTCTAGCATTTCCACCAAGGAATAGTAGTCCTTGCCTTGGGCATACTCTAGGAATCCCTCTGAGGCCCAATGAGTCCATATGTGTAGAGCATAAGTACTCAGAATATCCTCGGACTCCCTATACCTAGACCTTGACCACTAAGTTGTGATGGCTTGTCACCTATAGAGACCTCGGTAGCTTGCCCTTATCTCCTTGAATACCCACTGACAGCTTTTCATATGGCATAATCATGAAAAATCACTTACTCCACTAGAGTAATGAAACAAAAATAATCTGACTATATCATAGTCTCTGTGAATACTAAGAATAAATGGAAATCTTTTCCAAATAGTGCTTAGTCTCTAAGCTCAAGTAAATCTGCTTGATTTACTTATTGTAATGAAATAAAACTCAAGAAAATCTAATCATGATCCAAACTATGAATCCAAGATGACAATCTTTCAATGATCCGGACTCTAGACCAAGATATCAATATGTCAATCTATCAACTATGGATATCAATATATCAATCTATCAATGATCCAGACTATGGACCAAGATATCAATCTGTCACATCCAAACTATGGACTAAGATCTCAATCAATCACATCAAAACTATGGACTAACATCTCAATCAGTCACATCCAAACATGGACTAAGATTTCAATCAGTCACATCCAAACTATGGATCCAAATCTCAATCTATCATATATAATAATCCAAATTATGGACCAAAATATCTCTCATACAAATTAACTTCCAATCCACTGTGTCGAACTAAGTCCACCATGCCAAGTGAAGACATCCTAAGAAAGTATAGCAAGTAGTGGAACTACCACCGCCTTCTCAATACTAACATGCAAGATGTTCCAAGTGGATGAAACTTGCTTTATCCATGAAGACCGTCTAATCAATACTATGATCAAATCATTCCTAACTAGGAATGAGGTGTCTCAAGTAAACTATTGTAATAATCTGGCACTCCTAGATATAATGAGAACCGTAATAGAAATCCACTAAAACACTGAAAAATGGTAAGTAGATGTGTGCACACTCATAGCCCACTAGGCTAAGCATCTAGCTCACCTCATACACAATTTGTATAAACCATGGCCTATTCTCACGCATATCAAATAAAGTAGTACATACTCTATGAATTTCTTCTCAATGCAATTGCATGTTCATAGTCCTTATATGCAAACCTTGCCTTTTCACTTCTAGGCTACTTGCCTGCAGACTTGCCTTGTTTGCGATCACATACAGAGTGACTGTCTCAATTGCCCCTCTGTTGTCTAATAATAAGATGATACGAGAAGATCAAATAAATGAACTCCAAATCATATCAAAATAAAATCTCAAAGACTTCTCTCCCATACCATCTGTCCTACACCTAGGTAGAATACAAAGTTTGATGTCCCATACCACCAACTTTATACTCCACATAGATGCGTGTATGAGATTAAAGTCAAACACTTCTCTCAAAAAAAAAATACAAGAATAGATCCGTGAGTACTCACAACCATGAATAATAATAAATGAAATCATGAAGTGTTCGTGAAGTTTTTCCTGCCCTTGATGGAAAGAATAGAGTCATTCCTATGACTCTATCACTCATAACTATATGTAACATCAACTCATCTTGAGTTGAGAACTGAGAAACTATTTAATAAATCAACTCAACTAGAGTCGTGAAGGATGCGGCTTGCATCAAATATCAACTCATGTGACTTGAATAAAATATAAGCTCATAAGAAATTGGAATTTATATAACTTGTATGAATCCAATTATATGAAATGAGGACGACTAGCAAAGTTCTCCTGTTCCATGCTCTCATGGTGATATAACTAAAAAATTTGAAAAAGTCTCCTCCATCTTACTGAGAATGGTCACCATAAACCAATGCTCAAAAAAACAAGTATCTAGGGCATATCTAGCCCATGGTGATCACACCATCCCAAAAAATATCATAAAAAACCTCTAAAAAGTCTTTTCCTTTCATCAATGCCTCTTGCATAAAAAATTTCCAATAGCAGCAAATTAAATCTTAATTTTAACTATCTTTTACTCACCCAAAATCTATGAAATTCTCCAACCTTATGTAGCGTTTCTCAAGCTTTCCTTGGGCACAAAAATCACTTGACTTAAATATTTTCTTAGAGTTTTACGACCATTTTACTAGACCGGCCAAATACTTGATGGCCATTTTACTAGACCGGGATAAACTTCTACATCAAGTATATAGACTTGCATGAAAAACAATTTATGTGCTCATGCATTACTAGTCGAAAACACATCTTAGTTGCTCTTGATGTATGTACCTTACCTTTTAATTTCAAAAGGCATAATTAACATATGCCTGGTACCTCGATCACATACCTCATGCTCACCCTAACTAGTCGTGGTGATACATAAAAGTGATCTTCTATAAACAGAAAATGCACCATGCATTTTAACTTTCTAATAATCATATCCTCTATGTATACATGCATTTACTCATACATTTTACTTCAATAAAATTATATGCTTTTAGCTACGCTGACAGAAGACTTCCTCTCTCACACAACATAACATCACTCTTATTCTCACATGGCATATAACGCCATGTGGCTACAAAATTTTCAGGAGCATTTCGCTAGGAAAATGAAGCCTGAAAAAAAAAATTTATCTTTACAATGATAGGCATCAGCCTAAGGTGGTTGGAAAACCACTTTATTTGCTCCATAAACGTGCAAATAAGAAACTTTTCCACAATGTGTTGTTGGCCACTACACGCCCTCATTACAATGTCTTTTCCTGCCTTCAATACCTGCCAAAGATTCTAAATCACACCAAAAAGATCTGTGCATGCTTTTATGAAGCAACATAAGTTAGTTTAACTTCATGTGCATAGATAAATTCATGTAAAAAGTAGCTTTCATGCACATTCCAATGTTGATTTCATAAAACTGGAAGAGAAAACAATCCACAATTGTAAACTTTGATGCAAAACATATTCAAATGAATATATTTTAGAGCAAAATATGATGAAAATGTATGAAAAATACTTCATTCATATTTAAAATGGTTCAAAATATTATTAGAAATTCCTAACTATCATAATTGGACACTGAAATCACTCAAAAAGGGTTTCTTGCTAGTCAACAGACACCTAAAAGCTTGTGCAGAGATGGCATACAATGGTATAAATATGGATTGTGACAAGTCAAAAGAAAGGTCTTGAAGTGTAAAATCTATACAAGGTCGAAAATCTTGATTTGAATATCCTATGAGGAAGTTATGACCAAAACAATGGAGTTAGGTGAGTGGACAGCATGCGTCTTTGAAGAGGTATGCAGAGAATTAATTGCTCTCTGCAGGTGGTTTATAATTATTGAATGATAGGTTCCAGCCACTCATTGGCAAGGCCATGAAGTCTACTTTCTATATCAAGTGGAATCATCCAATTTCGATATTGTATCAGAGAGTTAGAACCATTTAAGTGGAGGTGGGTATGCTAATCTTGCTCTTGCTTTCCTTATCTCTCTCTTTCTAATCTTTTCCTTCTCTTTCTAACACTCAAAATCTCCTTCTTCTTCTTCTCTCTTTCTCCTCGTTCATCCTTTCTCTTTATCATTCACATGCTTTCATCTATTTCTCTCTATCTCTTACTCTTTCTTTCTTTCTCTTTTTCCTTCTTCTTCCTTTCTAACTATCTCTTTATTTATTTATATCTTAGATATGTGTAGATGCATCATCAAATGCATAAGTAAATTCATAATTAGATTACGTATGTGTATCATTATGTGAGAAAACATGAGTGTGTATGTGTGTGTGTTAACATATTCAGTTCTATGAATGTATGCTTGAGTTTAAGAATCTTTCCTCTTTTCTTTAAATTCGGAGTTGAATGTGCTGCAAAAATTCTAGAAGTAGTATCTTTTTAATGGTAAGAGATCAACCCCCCCCTTTTCGCATATCAAAATGTGCGGAATGGAACGTTCTACATGGCAACATTGACAGATGTGCAAAAACAAGAAGAAACAAAGAGAAAACAGGCTTCGAAAGTTTGGCAGAAACATACTTATCTCATATGGGAGCTCGCCATGTGTGTATGAAGCCATAGATGCATGGAAAGATGCTCTCAATGTCTGCATACCCCCTTAGGACACTCATTCCTCACCATATCCATGCCCATCGACCAAGGGAAGGAAGAAAAATGCCTCCGAAAAGAGAGTTATGAGATTTTCCCAAAACCTCTCTCTATGCTCTGATACCAAATGTGAGAAGTGGAGAATGACATGCTTGGGACTCACCTCCTAGCCTATTTATAGCCCTTGCTTAGTCACCATCTAGAGTTCTGTCTAAGGCCCCTCTACTCATCTCGCCATCATGAGTAGGCACCTCGTATGAACTCTCTGGCTTTTGGCCTTGGCTATCCCCCGAGCAAGGAACTTCTCATTCCTCCAAGCATGTACATCTCTGGAATATAACACACATGCATACACACATACATACACATACATATATACACATATGCATACATACACATACACACACATGCACACATACATACACACACATACAAACAGAGATATAGACACATGCATGCATACATACACACACATATACACACATGCATGCATACACACATATACACATATACACACATGCATACATACACACACATGCATACACACATACATACACACACACACATATACACATGCATACACACATACACATACACATATACACACATGCATGCATACATACATACACATACACATATACACACATGCATACATATATACACACACATACACATATACACACATGCATACATATCACATAGGAAAATAGAGCATACATACACACACATACACACACACATACACACACACATGCACATCTATACATTTACACATGTGTACATACACACATACATGTACACACATGCATGCTTACATACACACACATATACACACATGCATGCTTACATACACACACATATACACACATGCATGCATACACACACATACAAATATACATACATGCATACATACACACACACACATACACATATACATACACACACACACATACACATACATGCATACATACACACACATACACATATACACACATGCATGCATACATACACAAACATACACATATACACACATGCATACATACACATAGGAAAAAAGAGCATACATACACACATACATACACACAGACACTCTTAAATTTTTTATTATATATAAATATGTGTGTGTTTTAATTAAGTATATATAATTAAACATATAAATTTTTTATTTTGAAGATTTTTCATCAAATATATAAAAACCAGATTTGGGTTTTTACGCTATTTACACATACATACACATACACATATAATACATATATACATGTATATACACCTGCATACAGAAATATACATATTTTAGGTCTAGATATTTAAGATTAGGGTTTTAGGGTTTAGGCATACATAAAATAGGATTAGGGTTTTAGGATTAGGGGTTTAAATTTTTATAGGTGTTTAAGTATTTAGGTTTTAGTATTTTAGGTTTAAGTCTAAGTCTTTCTGATTAGGGTTTTAGGGTTTTAACACCTACATAACGTATATACACACATACACATACACATATAATACATATATACATGTATATACACATGCATACATAAATATACATATTTTAGGTCTAGATCTTTAAGATTAGGGTTTTAGGGTTTTAACACCTACATAACATATATACACACATACACATACACATATAATACATATATACATGTATATACACATGCATACAGAAATATACATATTTTTGGTCTAGATCTTTAAGATTAGGGTTTTAGGGTTTAGCCATACATATAAGTCAATTAAATTTATATTAAAAGAAAATATAAAAAAAATTAAAGAAAATATCTGAATATATAAATAAATATATATATAAAATAGGATAATTATATAGATAAATAAATATAAAAAGAACTAGTATTTTAAAAAATTTAATTAAATATATATAATTAGTTATATATAATTAAATATCTAAAAATAGGATTAATTAAGGAAAAAATTTGAATACATAAATAAATAAATATATATATATATATACATATATAAAATAGGGTTTTAGGCTTTTAGGATTAGGTTTTTCGGTTTTTAGGATTAGGATTAGGGTTTAATGAAAAAATTTGAATAAATAAATAAATAAATAAATAAATAAATAAATATATATATATATATATATATATATATATATATATATATATATATATATATATATATATATATATATATATATATATATATATATATAGGATAATTATATAGATAAATAAATATAAAAAGTACTAGTGTTTTAAATAATTTAATTAAATGTACATAATAATATATATAAAAATAGGATTAATTATGAAAAAATCTGAATATATAAATAAATATATATATATAAAATAGGGTTCTAGGTTTCTAGGATTAGGATTAGGGTTTTAGGGTTTTAGGGTTTAAGGAAAAATTTTGAATAAATAAATAAATATATATATAAAATAGGATATTTTATATAGATAAAAAAATATAAAAAGTACTAGTATTCTAAATAATTTAATTAAATATATGTAATTAAATATATATAATAAAATATATAAAAATAGGATTAATTAAGAAAAAATCTGAATATATAGATAAAATAGGATAATTGCATAGATTAGGGTTTTAGGTTTTTTTAGGTGTTTAAGTATTTAGGTTTTAGTATTTCAGGTTTAAGTCTTTAGGAGTAAGATTTTTAGGTTTAATGAAAAAACAAATGATCTAAAATGTCCATATTGTAGCAGATGGCTTCTTTGGATCCGGAGGAGAGAATGTCATGTCCTTGCACTCAGTGCAAGTATCAAATTTATCAGAAACGACGGATTTGTACTGCATATGTTAGAGAGTATGGATCCTTTGATAGGAGTCGACTAGAAAACCTACGCTACCATTCGCATGGTCCCCCAGGTGAGCAGATGGACCCAAAGGACATTGCACCGATAACCTCTCGTGGACAAAAGAGAACAAATAAGGACTTAGACGTATGAAGAATTACTAATAATATTACACAGAATGAACATATGGAAGAGATTCTCAAAGCATTATATGAGATGGACGAAGATCATGATGGTGGAGAAGATGTCGAGAGTTTCATGGATACAACAAAATTTCCACGATCAAAAGTCGATGAAGAATATGAAAACATGCGAAGACTAGCTACTCGCGGTGCTCAATCTACAATCCATTTATGGATCGTCAGATAGTAGTGTCAATGAATTGTTCAGAGTGGAGAACAAATTGGCTTTTATTGTTGTATCAAAATAACTTTATTTACTAATATTGTTTTAATGGATTATTGCAGGCTTCTCAAAGATCAATTTTTGCCAGAGGACAATGACATGCCTCCAACACGTGGAGATGCAAAAAAACTTTTACAGTCCATAAGAATGTATTATACTAAAATTCATGCTTGTCCGAATGATTGCATTCTCTTTCGGAATGAATATGAGCATCTCCATGTGTGTCCAAAGTGTGGAGCAAATAGATTTAGAGAAGACCTTGTAGGCAAGGCAATCCCCACAAAGGTTCTCCGCCACTTTCCTATCATTCCACAAATTAAGAACATGTTTAGATGCAAATGTATAGCTGAATTAATGTCATGGCATAGAAAGACCAGGTCTACAAATGGTGTAATGCGAGTGTCTACTGACTCTGATGCTTGGAAGCAGATAGATAGGAAGTGGCCAAAGTTTGCTAGTGAGCCTCGGTGCATAGGTCTAGGCCTAGCTATGGATGGAGTGAATCCATTTGGTTTATGTAGTTCTTCATGGAGCACATGGCCTGTATGTTTGGTCAATTATAACATCCCACCATGGCTGGCCACAGAGAAAGGTCATTTGTTATTAGATCTTATTGTACCATGTAAGTATAAGGCAAAAAACATGGATGTATATCTTGCACCACTTATGGAAGAACTGTGCATTTTATGGGATGGGATTACTATGTATGACATGTCTCAACCTATAAGAAGACGAGACGTGCGAGTGCAAGGCATACTTATGTGGACGATGCATGATGGGCCTGGTTATGGTGAATGTTAAGGTTTATCGATCTTAGGTTATCATGCTTGTCCCTTATGCGGACCACAACTCGAAGCATTCTATTCCAAAGCACTACGTAAAACTATCTATGAAGGACACCATAGATATTTGCCTAATGGACATGTTTTACGTGAAGGAAAAATTGGTCCACAAGCGCATAACTATGGGATTCAAAAAATCCAGTCATTAGCATGAAGCGGTTGTCCATTTTTCATGAACTCCCTTATTGGATTGAATTGTTGAGGTGCAACTCCCACAGGAGGTATGAATCCTAGCTTTGTGAGTCTACCACGACCATCTTTTCAGCCATCTCCTACTGGGTCTAGTAGTAGACATGTGCGCTCGATGCCTCAGCGCGATACAGGTTCTGGCCCGTCTCGTAGGTCGAGGTCAAGCTCTGGAGCAAGAGGTTCTAGAAGAGAATCTATAGGTAGGTCTGGAGGAGGCAGCTATTGTGGAGGAAGTGCGATAGATGTTGTGTTGCCTGGTTCTACTCCTAGGATGAGCACCTGAGATGTAGGTACGCCATGCAATACACCACGTGGAACACCATCTACACCTTGGGGTGCTCATGACCATGATGACTCCAAGGTGTATAGTATCTAAGATGGAGCTCCGGTAATGGATGCGGCTGGCAAAGCAATGTGTGCATGTATACGATAGCTTTGCTCCATATAGTTTGGACACTCTATCATGCTGAAATGGAGTGAACAAGATAAAGCTCGAAAGAATTATATCACATAAATGATTTATGAGGAGTTCCGATCAACCAATGGACAGTCTCTTGTCAGTTCATAGTAGATTCTACACACTGCACATGAGGTTAAGTCCCATCGACGATCAAAGGCTTGTGATGCTTTCAAAGCAGGCTTACCAAAGCCTGTATGGTTAGATGGTGAGGAGTGGGATCTGATTTGTGAGGAGTAGTAACAGACTCCTGATAGATATTGCCAACATCGAGATTCCACAGCCACACATTTAGATACGGTTGGACCATCACATTTGGGCAGCGACAAATATGACACGATGCGTCATGAGTTTGTAAGTATCATTTCATTTATTGAATTTATTTGTGTTAAGTTTCTTATGTATGTTCCTCTAATGTTTTGTATATTTGTTGCAGGAGCTAGCAATGGGTCATCCTCCAACATGAACGGAAGAGGCTTATAGATATAAGCACAAACAAACTGCACTATTGGAGGACTTGGAGGGATGTAGTGCGGTCCTTTCATGGCAGCGTTTGTGATGAGGTGATTAATTTATAAACTTGTTTTTTACTTGTTGTTTATAATTTCATGTGAATTTATCTCATTCTATTAATGTTGTTTGTTGCAGGACTGTTGATATGGAACGTTCTTTGCATGTGTATGGATGTGGCACACCAAAATTTTGTATTTGATTTTTATATGGCAATGCATTGCTTTGCCACATTTTGTAAAAGCGTCATATATGATAGTGGTTTGCCACACTCTTGTACATGCTTCATTTATGAAATATATCACTTTCTTTGTACATGGTTCATGGTTCATTCTGAGTATCTCTTTTGTGTCCAGTAAGATTCTGTTTTATGAAATCATATTTCGGTTGATATTAGAGTACACATCACATGTACTCGGTTTTCTTGGGCAGAAAGTATTGTCTTTTGATAAGAAAAATCATGGTAATGTTGCTGTAGCAAAAGACAACCAACTCTACCCAAATACGCCTCGGTATGGGCGTCTGTATTACCGGCGCTTATACCGACACCTATAGTGATGCCCATACTGACGCTCATACCGGCGCTCATACCGGCGACCTAGCAACAAGTTAGTTTGTAACAGAAAGGGATATCGATTGTTACATATTGACTAGAACCAAACTAACTAGTTTGAGGACATTGGACTCATTTGAGTCCACCTACATGATTTTAGGATATGGGATTCATTAGAGTTCACTTATATATGCCATTGCATATATACGGAATATATATTTGGTTTAGTGTAGGTATGACACCATGAATCGGAAGAAGGTTTCACTCCTATGAGACGGTGGAAATGACTTCCCTTTGAGCACTCTTCTTCTATGGCCAGGGAGAAAAGGACTCATCATTCATGGCGTCATGTCTCACTAGATCAGAGGAGAGCTCTTATTAGAGATCTCCTTAGGATTGGAAGTTATCCTTCTTAATTTAGGGAAGATTTATTCTTTTCCAGTAGAGAATGTGATAGGTGATTTTATCCCCATTGGTATCACATACTCATTTTGAGTTTTTCAAGAAGGATAATTTCATTAGTTGATGGGATCACATAGATCCATGCATAGAGGATGGTTGGGACAGATAGCTTTTTAGAATTGATACACATATCTTCATGGTTATATTTTATATCATTGTTGACCATTTTCATAGAGGGCTTTGACTCTTATAAGGAATTTATTTTCTCCACTCTTCAATACGTACTTCTTGATTAGTTAGGGGAGATTTGTTCTCCATCTTCATTAGAGTATATGTAATGAGGAATTATGCATTAGTTATGGAAGAGAGGACTAAATAAATTCATGAAGTTCTCTTTTACAAAAAGGAGAGAGAGGGAATCAACTCAGAGATCGATGAGAGATCTCAGTTTAGCTTGGTGGTCTCACTTTAGCTCCTATTCTTTGAGAGAGAAATAAGGAGAGGAAAACATGATTTCTTCATAGGAGATATATTTTCCTTTAGAGAGAAGAGTTTTTTGGGAAACATCTCTTAGTCTATATTTTAGAAGGAATTCATTTCCTGTACTTTTCAATGTAACATTTCAAATGGAGATAAAGGACATAGTTTTGCTATGTACGCAAAGAATAACAAGAAAGGTGATAAAGGTAAAGAAAAAGATGAAGAAGAGATGACTACTCAAGAAAATTATGCAAGAGGAAGAGGTAACGTCAGAAGAGAGGTGATACAAAAGGAAGAGGTAACAACAAGAAGACTTGTTGGGTCTGTGGATTAAACAATCATTTGGCTCATGATTGCTGGCATTATTCTCAAGGATCAAGTCAAAATCAAAATAACAACACCAGAGGCAGAAGTGAAAGATATCAAAGAGGCAGACAAAGTCAAAGAGGCGGATATGGTAGAGGTGGAGCCAGAAGTACGAATGATACACAAAACCATGATCATACAACATTGATGATGAATTCGATAAGTACGTTAGAGAATGAAGATCTCAAGGTATTCTATATTGACTCTGGTTGTTCAAATCATTTGTCAAGAAATATAGAATTGTTATCAGAACTGGAAGGAGGTATGTCAAATCATACAATACAAACAGGTGATAACACAAAACATAATGGAAGGTCAATTGGAAAGGTAAAGTGTAAGAATGGAGCTGACCTACTAACAAATGTTTTGTATGTTCCAACAATCCCGAAGAATCTGTTCAGTGTGGGACAGATAGTAGAAAAAGGTTTCCAAGTCAGGTTTACAAATGAAGGAGTATTTGTTGAAGATCCAGAGAAAGGATACAAACAAATTCTCCATGGTAAAAAGGAAGGTAGACTTTTTACTCTTAAAGTACAAGGGAATGTTGGTCAAGCTTTGATCACACATGGTGATAAATCATTTACAGAATTAGATCTCTGGCATAAGAGGTTATGACATTTTAATGAAAAAGGAATCAAAATGATGGTGGAAAAATAGTTTGTAAAAGGATTGCCGAATATGAAGAATCAACATATGATTCACAAATGTGAAGCCTATCAGATGGGATAAGCCCACAGGTTTTCATTTTAGAAAAATGGTTACAAACATGATGTTGTGCTAGAGCTCATACATACAGATGTATGAGGACGGACAAAAGAAGGATCTATCCGCAGATCAAGTTACTACGTTCTTTTTATTGATGACGCAATGAGATGGATAACACTTTATGTTTTGAAAGAGAAGTCAAAAGTGTTTGCAGCTTTCAGGCATTTTCATGCATATGCTGAAAGACTTACAGGACAAAAACTTAAAAGACTAAGGTCTGATGGAGGAGGAGAATATTTTTCTCAAGAGTTCAATGATTATCTGTGGAATGCAGGTATCAAAAGAGAAATAACTTGCAGGTATACACCGCAACAAAATGGAGTAGCAAAAAGGAGAAACCGAACTCTAGTTGAGTTTGCAAGAGCAATGTTAAAGGAGAAGAATTGTCCAAACTATCTTTGGGCTGAGGCTGTAAATACGGCCACATATCTTGTAAACAGATTACTATGTATAGCTTTAAATGGGATGACCCCTTATGAAGTCAGGTGGGGTAAGAAGCCAACATTTGATCATTATAAAGTGTTTGGATCACTTGCTTATGCTTATGTACCATCACAACTTAGACATAAGCTTGAACCAAAAGCTCAAAATATATGTTCATCGGATATGATGAAAAGCAGATGGGTTATAGGTTATGGAGTCCTTTAACCAAACAGTTTATTGTTTCCAGAGATGTGAGATTTGATGAAGGAAAGAGCTAGTATACAAATAAAGAGCATAGTGTTGAAACACTTGAAGAAGAGATAAGAAGAATTGAAAAAGGGAAATCACATATGGAGGTAAATGGAGATGAAGATCATATGCAGGCAAGTAGGTCGAGGATCGGATCAGGTATGAGAAATGAAGATGGACTGAGATTTGATGAAGATGTGTATTCAGATACACATGAAGAATATGAGTTAAGAAGGTCAAACAGAGTAAGAAAACAACCAACAAGGTATTCCTATGAAACTTCTTATTTGACTTAGAAAAACTATTCTTACTTAGTAAAGGAAGATGAAGAACCTTAGAATTATAGTGAAGCAAAAGGTAAGGAACAATGGGAAGAAGCAAAGAAGGAGGAGTTCAATGCGTTGGAAGAGAACAAGACTTGGGAACTTGTTCCAAAACCAAATGGTAAGAAAATGATTGGAAATAAATGGGTTTACAAATTTAAGAAACTTGCAGATGGAAGAATAGCCATATACAAAGCTAGACTGGTGGTCAGAGGCTATGCTCAGACGTATGGCATAGATTATGATGAGACGTTTAGTCTAGTGGCAAAGATGTCAACCATAAGTACATTGATTGCTATAGCAGCATCAAAAGGATGGAAGCTAAGCCAACTCGATATAAAGAATGCATTTTTAAATGGATATATTTCAGATGAAGTTTACATGGAACAACCTGAAGGGTTTGTAAGTTCTAGTTACCCAAGTTATGTTTGCAGATTAAGAAGATCTCTCTATGGATTGAAGCAAGCTCCAAGAGCTTGGAATTACAGACTTGTGAAGTGTCTCAATGACCTTGGATACCAAAGTTCAAAGGCTCATGCAAGTCTACTCATTAAGAGAACAGATGAAGGTATGATCTACATTTGTATTTATGTAGATGACATTATAATCACAGGTATCTCAGATGAAGGAATCAAGGAGGTCAAAAGATTACTTGAAAAAGAGTTCAAGATCAGTGATCTAGGAAAGTTATCATACTTTCTTGGAATGGAAGTTACATATACAGATCATGGTGTATATGTTTCGTAAGAAAGGTATCTCGTAAACTTATTGAAGAAGTTTAACATGGAGAATTGCAGAGAAGCTTCAACACCGCTTGAAGTAAATCATAAACTCAGAAAATATGATGGTGCACAGTTTAAAGATATGAGAAAGTATCAATCTTTAGTAGGAAGCTTGATTTATGCTAGGTTAACAAGACCATATCTTAGTTATGCTGTAGGAGTTCTCTCACAGTTTATGCATCGTCCGAAGGACCAACATTGGGTTGCAAGACAAAGAGTTCTTAGATATATTAAAAGAACTATAAAAGAAGGATTATATTATCCTTTTACATCAGATATAAAGATGAGAGCATACAGTGACTAGATTAAATATCATTTCCGGAGGGAAAAGGTAATGGAGAAGGAGATTGAAATAGTATTCACTCCTACAAAAGATCAGATTGCAGATACACTAAAACATATTAGGGGCATACCGATGTTGCCCATACCGACGGTCATCCCTCGGCGTCGGTATGACCGTTGAAAATGCTTGAAAAACCACGGATGCAATACCGACAGTCATTTAATCGTCGGTATAGACGGCGTCAATATGAGCACCGGTATAGACATCGGTACTTTACTGAAAGTTACCGATGCTTATACCGACGCTTATACCCATGCTCATACCGACGCTTATACCGAGGCAACTTTTAATCGGGCCCGAGAGCAAAAATTCAACATCTGCTTGCATTTTGAACCAAAGTTTGCTACTGTCAAGTTTGCGCACGCGAACTACATTTCGAACCTATTGTGTACACACATCTCTCTCTTTCTCTCTCTTTCTCTCTCTTTCTCTCTCTCTTTCTCTCTCTTTCTCTCTCTTTCTCTCTCTCTCTCTCTCTACATCTCTGTTTCTCTAGATCTAAAATTTTGGTAAGAATTGCACATACGGTAGCACCCTTTCTCTTTCTTTGTGTTTTCCCTTTTCTAATTTCTCTTCTCTTTCCTTTTGCAGGAGCTTTTGGCATTAAATCTTTGGAATTCGACGAAGGGCAACATTAACTCCACCTTGATGACAATGCTCCAAACAATTACATCGATGTAAGTGATTGTTTTGTTTTCGATTGATATAGAGTAAGATAGAGAGAGATGAAAGAAAGAGAGAGATCTAGAGAAACATAAAGAGAGAGAGAGAAGGAGAAAGAAAGAGAGAGAGATGAAAGAGAAAGATAGAGAGAAAGGAAAACACTAAGTGGACTTTGACGACCATGCTCCAAACAATTACATCAATGTAAATGATTGTTTTGTTCTTGATTGATATAGAGTGAGATAGAGGGAGAGAGATGAAAGAAAGAGAGAGATACATACACACATATTTGCATGTACACACACATACATACATGCATACACACATGCATATTACAAACACACACACATATAAATACACACTCACATATGTATACACACACATATGTGCATACACATGCATATGCATACATACATAGACACACATATGCATGTAGACACACATACATACATACACACATGCATATTACATACACACACACATATATATACACACTCACATATGTATACACACACATGCATACATGCACATACACATACACACACATCACATATACATACACACATACACACATATACATGATTTAGGGTTAGGGTGTTAGGCTTAGGGTTTATGAATTTCTCTTTTCGTTTGTTTTGCAAGAGTTTTTGGCATCAATTCTTTGGAATTCGACGAAGGAAAACACTAAGTGGACTTTGACGACAATGCTCCAAACAATTACATCAATGTAAGTGATTGTTTTGTTTTCGATTGATATAGAGTGAGATAGAGAGAGAGAGACAAAGATGAAAGAAAGAGAGAGATACATACACACATATTTGCATGTACACACACATACATACATGCATACACACATGCATATTACATACACACACATATAAATACACACTCACATATGTATACACACACATATGTGCATACACATGCATATGCATACATACATACACACACATATGCATGTACACACACATACAAACATACACACATGCATATTACATACACACACACATATATATACACACTCACATATGTATACACACACATGCATACATGCACATACACATACACACACATCACATATACATACACACATACACACATATACATGTTTTAGGGTTAGGGTTTTAGGCTTACAGTTTATGAATTTCTATTTTCTTTTGTTTTGCAGGAGTTTTTGGCATCAGTTCTTTCGAATTGGACGAAGGAAAACACTAAGTGGACTTTGAAGACAATAGTCCAAACAATTACATCAATGTAAGTGATTGTTTTGTTTTCGATTGATATAGAGTGAGATAGAGAGAGAGAGATGAAAGAAAGAGAGAGATACATACACACATATTTGCATGTACACACACATACATACATGCATACACACATGCATATTACATACACACACATATAAATACACACTTGCATATGTATACACACACATATGTGCTGCATACACATGCATATGCATACATACATACACACACATGCATGTACACACACACATACATACATACACACATGCATATTACATACACACTCACATATGTATACACACACATATGTGCATACACACATGCATATGCATACATACATACACACACATATGCATGTACACACACACATACATACATACACACATGCATATTACATACACACATATTAATAGACACTCACATATGTATACACACTCAGATATCTATACCCACACATGCATACATGCACATACACATACACACACATCACATATACATACACATATACACACATATACACACATATACACACATATACACACATATACATGTTTTAGAGTTAGGGTTTTAGGATTAGGGTTTTTGAATCTCTCTTTTCTTATGTTTTGCAAGAGATTTTTGGCATTGATTCTTTGGAATTCGACAAGAGATGATGTCAATTGGGCTTTGACGAGAGCGTTCAAAAGAATTAGATCGATGTAAGTGATTGTTTTGTTCTTTATTATAAATAGAGATAGAGAGAGAGAGAGAATAAGAGAGAGAGAGAGAGAAAGAGGGAGAGAGAGAGATGAAAGAGAGAGAGAGAGAGATAAAGAGAGAGATATAGATAGAGAGAAAGAGAGAGACATAGAGATACATACACACTGATGCATACATATTACATACACATATGCATATGCATATGCATATGCATACATACACACACACATATACATGCACACACGTGTACACACGCATGCATACATGCACATACACATACACACACATCACATATACATCCACACAAACACACATATACATGTTTTAGGGTTAGGGTTTTAGGATTATGGTTTTTTACTTTTACACATATACACACATAATACATACATACATGCACACATATACACATGCAGACACACATACACATACACATACACATACACACACACATACACATACACATACACACACATACACATACACATACACATACCATACATACATACATACACACACATGCATACATACATACAGACACACACACATACATACATACATACATACACGTAGAGAGAGAGAGTCACACGCACACACATGCATACATACACACACGTGACATATACATACACACATATGCATGTTTTAGGGTTAGGGTTAGGGTTTTGGGCTTTTACATATATACACACATGCATATACACATATACACATATGAACACATAATACATATGCACATACACATATATATACATGTGCAAACACACATACACACATACACACACACATACATTCATAGACACACACACACACATACCTTCTTTGCATGTGTATGGTAGTGGAAGACCAATATTTTGTATTTGATTTCCATATGGCAATACATTGCTTTGCCACATTTTGTAAAAGCGTCATATATGACAGTGGTTTGCCACACTCTTGTATATGCTTCATTATTGAAATATATAACTTCTTTTGTACATGGTTTATTGTTCATTCTGTTTATCGATCGATTTTGTGTACAATGATACTCTGTTTCATGAAATCATATTTCGGTTGTCATTAGAGTACACATCACATGTACTCGGTATTTTTTGGGCAGAGTGTATTGTCTTTTGTTCAACAACATCATGGTAATGTTGCTGTAGCAAAAGACAAAACATTCTACCCAAAAAAAATTTTGCAGGTATGGTCATCGGTATAAGCGACGGTACTCCTAGTAGTGTCATCGGAATAACCATCAGTACACCCAGGAGGCGATGCAGCAGAAACCGGTTACCGACGCATATACCGACGTTTATACTGACGCATATACGGACGCATATACCGACGCTTTTACCGACGCCTATACCAACTTTTTGGTACCGACGCGGAAACTGACCTTTACACCGGCGTCGCGGAAAATAAAGCTGCGTTCATTTTCCTCGGTAAAAACCTTGGTATATCGTCAATCTGTTGTAGCGATATTCTAACAAATAGCTTAGATGGAGTAAAGACAAGCAGATTCAAAGGAATGGCAGGAATAAAAGAAAAGAGGAATATATGAACGACCAAGAGATGCTAATTAGTGATTGAGGGGGACCTGTTGGAGATTGGCTCACTAATTAGGCATAACGACATAAAGATGAAGAGAAGCAGAAACAAAGAATTTAGAAAATAAAAGCCTTAGTGAAGGGACAAATTCACGTCTGTAATATACAATGTAGAAACTTCTAGAATTACGAGTTTTGAATCTCCAATCAAAATGTATATAAGAGAGTTGAGAGAGTGCTTAATATATAGAAGAGAATATGAGCAGGAGAGCTGCTGTAGAAGCGCTTGTAGTAAACACAAGTGTGCGTATGTAGAGATGAATAATAGAACCTAAAATGTCGTGTATTCATCTGTAAGAGAGATGGTAAGGAGAAACTACTCAGCATAGGAGAGTTCTCGTGGCTATGAGCGAAGTGAGGCCAAGCTAGTTTGTACACATCTTCTCTAATAGAAAACACATGTTAATGTGGAAGCTTTTGAGCACATTCTTTGTATGCGAAGAAATCAAAGTGATTTCAAGTTACTATGAAAGTTAGTTAACAGTTACAATTTTCTAAGTAAACATTTTTCCGGTACTTCTGAGAGTTGGATCTCGCAGCATAGTGTAAAGATTTTTATGAGTAATAGCTCATCTTGAAGCTAGGAGTATGAACTACAAACTGATCAAAAGAGTTTTGTGAAATGGGACATGTATATAGTACAAAGTCTAACCGTAAAAGACATTCAGAACTGGTGAAGTTTTTCTCAAACTTCAAATAGAGTTCATTTATTGAAGGAAGATCAGGTATTACTTCCTTATCTCAATTACAAACATTTGAAGTAACTACAAACAAAATTGCAATTGATTCCGGTAAGATTCTGGTAAGATTACGGTGATAGTCCGGTAATAGTCCGGTGAAGTTCTGGTGATATTCTGGTGAATTTCCAACACAATTTTGGAAAAGTTAAGTGACAGAAAGATTATCTTACTGTAAGCAAAAACAATAGTGTAAAGGTTGAAGTAAATCAGTTCAAAATTAAAGCTTGAAAGAAATGCAAAGCTTTCTATAAAGTGAATTTTTGAAGTTCACTAAAACAGTAGTAAAGTTTTCAGGTTGGTAAGCTACTGATGATTATAGAGGTGTTCTAACATCACTTTAGCTTAGTTCAAGTTGAGGCATGGCAATTTTCCGTAGTCTTGTTAGCGAACAAGCTTTTGCCGTGACATCATATAACTTGAACAAGTGGTATGAGAGCTGAAAAGGCTTTGCAGAACAAAAAGGTTCTCAAAGAGTAAACAGAGGTAAAGATATAAGAGAATTTGAAGAATTATCATAAAGAAAGGTGAAAGCTGAGGTGATCAACAACAAACGGAATTAGAGAAGCATTTCGAAAGTCATTCTTAAGGGTAAATGTTCACAAAAGGTAAAATCCTTTAACATTATACTCACCGGAAGTAACAGAAACAAGAAGATTATGGGAGATCACATTTCTATTGACAAATTGGACGGAGATAACTATCCTGCATGGGTAATGCGAATGGAAGCTTTACTTATGAGTGAAGACTTAATGAAATATGAAATATGTGATAGGAGAAGAAAAGAAGCCAAATTTTGAAGACAATAGTCAACCAAAGAAAGAAGAGTTAGAAGCCTTGAAGCCGTGGCAGAAGAAAGATGCAACGGCAAGAGCTTATATCTACAATACCATTACAGACCATCTACTTCCACACATTAGAGATCTGGAGAAAGCGGAAGACATATGGAGTGCATTGGAAGATCATTTCTAAAACACTACTAAAGTTAGGAAGGCTAGCTTATGGTCAGAGTTCACAACGTTCAAGAAAAACCAAAGTCAAAGCATTAGTGATTATGTCACTAAGATGAAAGACTTGGCGGACAGTCTTGGATCAATTGACGAAAATATTGAAGACCACAGGTTGATAGCCCAATTGCTTGTGGGACTGAGAGGAGATGAAAGGTGGAAACCTTTCCTACTCTCAACTCAACTTTCTTTAAATCATTTTGTACCAGATTTAAATCATTTGCTTCGACTAATGTTAACATTTAAGCAAGATTTCAAGACCGATGGAGATAAAGGACATAGTTCTGCTATGTATGCAAAGAATAAGAAGAAAGGTGATAAAGGTAAAGGAAAAGATGAAGAAAAGATGACTACTCAAGCAAATTATGCAAGAGGAAGAGGTAACCTCAGAAAGAGAGGTAATACAAAAGGAAGAGGTAACAACAAGAAGACTTGTTGGGTTTGTGGATTAAACAATCATTTGGCTCATGACTGCTGGAATAATTCTCAAGGATCAAGTCAGAATAAAATAACAACACCAGAGGCAGAAGCAGAAGATATCAAAGATGCAGACAAAGTCAAAGAGGCGGATATGGTAGAGGTGGAGCAAGAATTTGGGGACAGTATAAGTCTCAAAACACTACCTACTACAACTACGCAAATGATACACAGAACGATGACCATACAACGTTGATGATGAATTCGATAAGTAGGTCAGAGAATGAAGATCTCAAGGTATTCTATATTGACTCTGGTTGTTCAAATCATTTGTCAGGAAATATAGAATTGTTATCAGAACTGGAAGGAGGTATGTCAAATCATCCAATACAAACAGGTGATAACACAAAACATTATGTAAGGTCAATTGGAAAGGTAAAGTGTAAGAATGGAGCTGACCTACTAACAAATGTTTTGTTTGTTCCAACAATCCCGAAGAATCTGATCAGTGTGGGACAGATAGTAGAAAAAGGTTTTCAAGTCAGGTTTACAAATGAAGGAGTATTTCTTGAAGATCCAGAGAAAGGATACAAAAAAATTGTCCATGGTAAAAAGGAAGGTAGACTTTTTACTCTTAAAGTACAAGGGAATGTTGGTCAAGCTTTTATCACACATGCTGATAAGTCATTTACAGAATTAGATCTCTGGCATAAGAGGTTAAGACATTTTAATGAAAAAGGAATCAAAATGATGGTGGAAAAACAGTTTGTAAAAGGATTGCCGAATATGAAGAATCAACATATGATTCACAAATGTGAAGCCTGTGAGATGGGAAAAGCCCACATGTTATCATTTCAGAAAAATGGTTACAAACATGATGCTGTGCTAGAGCTCATACATAAAGATGTATGGGGACCGACAAAAGAAGGATATATCAGCGGATCAAGGTATTACGTTCTTTTTATTGATGATGCAACGAGATGGATAACACTTTATGTTTTGAAAGAGAAGTCAAAAGTGTTTGAAGCTTTCAGGCATTTTCATGCATATGCTGAAAGACTTACAGGACAAAAACTCAAAAGACTAAGGTCTAATGGAGGAGGAGAATATTTTTCTCAAGAGTTCAATGATTATCTGTGGAATGCAGGTATCAAAAGAGAAATTACTTGCAGGTATACACTACAACAAAATGGAGTAGCAGAAAGGAGAAACCGATTTCTAGTTGAGTTTCCAAGAGCAATGTTAAAGGAGAAGAATTGTCCAAACTATCTTTGGGTTGAGGCTGTAAATATGACCACATATCTTGTAAAAAGATTACCATGTACAAATTTAAATGGGATGACCCCTTATGAAGCCTGGTGGGGTAAGAAGCGAACACTTGATCATTGTAAAGTGTTTGGATTAGTTGCTTATGCTTATGTACTATCACAACTTGGACATAAGCTTGAACCAAAAGCTGAAAAACATGTGTTCATCGGATATGATGAAAAGCAGATGGGTTATACGTTATGGATTCCTTTAACCAAACAGTTTATTGTTTCTTGAGATGTGACATTTGATGAAGGAAACAGCTGGTATACAGATAAAGAGCATAGTGTTGAAACACTTGAAGAAGAGATAAGAATAATTGATAAAGGTAAATCACTTATGCAGGTAAATGGAGATGAAGATCATATGCAGGCAAGTATGTCCAGGATCGGATCAGCTATGAGAAATGAGGATGGACTGAGATTTGATGAAGATGTGTATTCAGATACACATGAAGAATATGAGCTAAGAAGGTCAAACAGAGTAAGGAAACAACCAACATCGTATTCCTATGACACTTCTTATTTGAGTCAGAAAAACTATGCTTACTTAGTAAAGGAAGATGAAGAACCTCAGAATTATAGTGAAGCAAAATGTAAGGAACAATGGGAAGAAGCAATGAAGGAGGAGTTCAATGCGTTGGAAGAGAACAAGACTTGAAAACTTGTTCCAAAACCAAATGGTAAGAAAGTGATTGGAAATAAATGGGTTTACAAATTTAAGAAACTTGCAGATGGAAGAATAGCGAGATACAAAGCTAGATTGGTGGTCAAAGGCTATGCTCAGATGTATGGAATAGATTATGATGAGACGTTTAGTCCGGTGGCAAAGATGTCAACCATAAGGACATTGATTGCTATAGCAACATCAAAAAGGATGGAAGCTAAGTCAGCTAGATATAAAGAATGCATTTTTAAATGGATATATATGAGATGAAGTCTACATGGAACAACCTGAAGGGTTTGTAAGTTCTAGTTACCCAAATTATGTTTGCATATTAAGAAGAGCTCTCTATGGACTGAAGCAAGCTCCAAGAGCTTGGAATTACAGACTTGTGAAGTATCTCAATGACCTTGGATACCAAAGTTCAAAGGCTGGTGCAAGTCTACTCATTAAGAGAACAGATAAAGGTATGATCTACATTTGTCTTTATGTAGATGACATTATAATCACAGGTACCTTAGATGAAGGAATCAAGGAGGTAAAAAGATTACTTGAAAAAGAGTTCAAGATCAGTGATCTAGGATAGTTATCATACTTTCTTGGAATGGAAGTTACATATATAGATCATGGTGTATATGTTTCATAAGAAAGGTATCTCCTAAACTTATTGAAGAAGTTTGATATGGAGAATTGCAGAGAAGCTTCAACACCACTTGAAGTAAATCATAAACTCAGCAAATATGATGGTGCAGAGTTTAAAGATATGAGAAATTATCAGTCTTTAGTAGGAAGCTTGATTTATGCTACGCTAACAAGACCAAATTTTAGTTATGCAGTAGGAGTTCTCTCACAGTTTATGCATTGTCCGAAGGATCAACATTGGGTTGCATGACAAAGAGTTCTTAGATATATCAAAAGAACTATAAAAGAAGGATTATATTATGCTTTTATATCAGATATAAAGCTGAGAGCATACAGTGACTCAAACTGGGCAGCAAGTCAAGATGACAGAAGGTCAACACATGGGTATATGATATACATAGGAGATAAGCTTGTCAGCTGGTGTTCAAAAAAGCAGCATACAGTAGCTTTATCGTCAACTGAAGCTGAATATAAAGGACTTGTGGAAGCAGCTAAAGAAGTGATATGGATGCAGACCTTGTTCAAAAGCATGGGTATTGATCAAGGTATACCCATCATACATGGAGATAATATGAGTTCATTGTATCTTGCTGCAAATCGAGTATTTCATGCAAGAACAAAGCACATAGAGATTCAATATCATTTCTTGAGGGAAAAGGTAATGGAGAAGGAGATTGAAATAGTATTCACTCCTACAAAAGATCTGATTGCAGATATTCTGACAAAGAGGTTCGATGGAGTCAAGACAAGCAGATTCAAAGGAATGGCAGGAATAAAAGAAAAGAGGAATATATGAAAGACCGAAAGATGCTAATTAGTGACTGAGGGGGAGCTGTTGGAGATTTACTCACTAATTAGGCATAACGACATAAAGATGAAGAGAAGTAGAAACAAAGCATTTAGAAAATCAAAGCCTTGGTGAAGGGACAAATTCACGTCTGTAATATATAGTGTAGAAACTTCCAGAATTACGAGTTTTGAATCTCGGATCAAAATGTATATAAGAGAGTTGAGAGAGTGCTTAATATATAGAAGAGAATATGAGCATGAGAGCTAGTATAGAAGCGCTTGTAGTAGACACAAGTGTGTGTATGTAGAGATGAATAATAGAACGTGAAATGTCGGGTATTCATCTATAAGAGAGATGGTAAGGAGAAACTACTCAGCATAGGAGAGTTCTCGTGGCTATGAGCGAAGTGAGGCCAAGTCAGTTTGTACACATCTTCTCTAATAGAAAACACATGTTCATGTGGAAGTTTTTGAGCGCATTCTTTGTATGTGAAGAAATCAAAGTGATTTCATGTTACTGTGAAAGTTAGTTAACAGTTACAATTTTCTCAGTAAACATTTTTCGGGTATTTCAGAGAGTTAGATCTCGCAGCACAGTGTAAAGATTTTTATGAGTGATAGCTTATCTTGAAGCTAGGAGTATGAACTACAAACTGATCAAAAGAGTTTTGTGAAACGGGACATGTACACAGTACAAAGTCTAATCGTAAAAGACATTCAGAACTGGTGAAGTTTTTTCTCAAACTTCAGATAGAGTTCATTTACTGAAGGAAGCTCAGGTATTACTTCCTTATCTCAATTACAAACATTTGAAGTAACTACAAACAGAATTGCAGTTGATTCCGGTAAGATTTCGGTAAGATTACAGTAACAGTCTGATAAGAGTCCGATGAAGTTCCGGTGATATTCTGGTGGTTTTAAAACATAGTTTTGGAAAAGTTAAGTGACAGAAAGATTATCTAACTGTAAGAAAACACAGTAGTATAAAGGTTGAAGTAAATCAGTTCAGAATTAAAGCTTGAAAGAAATGCAAAGCTTTCTGTAAAGTGAATTTTTGAAGTTCACTAAAACAGTAGTAAAGTTTTCAGGTTGCTAAGCTACTGATGATTATAGAGGTGTTCTAACATCACTTTAGCTTAGTTCTAGTTGAGGCATGGCAATTTTCCGCAGTCTTGTTAGTGAACAAGCTTTTGCCGCGACATCATATAACCTGAACACCCTTGCGCATAGAATAGCTAACCCCGTCAAGATAAAAACATATGTGACTTTATCCGATGATCAAGAGATGGACGACACGAACGAAGCACAAGAAAAGTACTACCACTGTCGGGTGAACCGTTATCACTATAGCGCAAGATCCGCACGATTTGAGGCAATAACACTTTAATGATTCCTTTCATGGAAGCGAATTTCGCACCCCAAAGAATGCGAGCCTTGAAGCATCATTTCCTCTGTAATAGGAGTACCTCAGCAAATGACGGGCCAGTTCCTATCCACACCACCTACTAGCGGCCCTAAAACATTTCAGGCATCTCGTGCTACCGATCTCATTTGCGATTGGATCACTAAAAGTTCACACAACTTAGAGTATGCAGTGCATATAATGGAAGCAAAACTTTTAGGCCACAATGCTATGATCATTACGTGCCATCCCATGACCCATGGTAAGTGCACTTAAAATAAAAGAAAACCTGCCAGCACTTGGATCCTCCTGCAACGGGCTATAAAGGTTCCTCTACCACTGCAACTGCTTCAAAACAAAAATAGCTGCTATATATCATCCGAAGATATCGACGTATTTCCCTGGGACATAAAAGGCGAGACAATCACGAGCAACCATACACGTGTCAGATCCTTCCAGCCCGTTCACTAGAAGTATGATCTTCTGGAAAGAAAACTGCTGTAGAGTACGCAAGAGAGCATTCAAAAGTCGACAATGGTCCCAACCCATTCGAACTTAAGTCATGAGGAAGATAACACCTGTTAAGTGTGAAGTTGTGGCAAGGGAGATTACAGCCGAGTTCGGGCAGACAAAAGGAACAAATGATAAAAATTCTTCAATGGCAAACACTCCGAGAGGAAGGACACCTGACATCCCACGTAATGACAAAACATGGATCTAAAAACACATAGTGGAGATCATTTTGCACATGGAACAGGAGGACCACAACACCCTACTACTACCCAGAATGCAGAGCAAGAGCAAACCTGGAATTTATGAACATCAATCCCAGTCACTGAACATTCACAGTTAGGAATATGACCATGAACCATAAACAACATATAAGTCTAGGGATTGTCATAAAGTAAATACAACGTGCACCAGAACATGAAACCAAAACCATACTATTCCTCGGATTCAAAGAGGCGTCATGATATACCTAATGCAATGCATCACGCAGTAGCTCATTCATAGCTCAATTGGCTTTTCTAGCTTTATTTCCTATGATGCTGAACCCTCATCAATGGTAGTTATTGACAGTACATGAGATCGTGATTTTTTTGCCCCATATCCCCCTGGTCAACTTCAGGAAACAAAAAGAAATACTTCAGAAGTGAAAATGCAGGATCGCAATTATGCAGGAGACATTTTGTGTAGCAAAAATGATAGAAATTGTAATTTCTAATGGCGTGGATGTATTCTAGTATAGTAGTTTTTTTCATCTGCTCAACTTCATCCAACACCTTAAGGTTATGCTTAAACATAAGTCCATTGGATTGGCAAAAATACAACTGAAATGGTGTGCATCTCTTCTCTTTCCTCCTTCTCTCAAAATAGAGAGGATTTGTTACACGGTCAGCATTTCAGGTATCCATACAACCACAACAATGTAGATACATTATGTCAAATACTCCATACCTTGAATCTCCTCCCGTTGTTATGTCTTGTATCCCTTTCATGGCACAACTTCCATTATTCCTGAGTGTTGTCTCTCCAAGCAGCTAATAACAAGAACATCCATGTGCTCCCATCAACTACCCCGACTCCACAACCAACTCTCTCTGCAGCTCCTCTTACTGACCATCTTCTCGGATCACTCTACACGCGGATGGATAAGAGAGAAGAACAACACAATTGCCATTGTAGTCGGGGAGTCTTGAAAAAAATCTTTTTCTTCTAAACCTTCCTTGGTTGCCCTCATAGCGTAGTTGATCATTTCAAATTATTCCACTTGCAATAATTAGCTATATAAGTTAGTTGAATTCCGTCAAAAGGATTTTTTTCAATTGTAATTACACTCTGAGCTCTGAGTAAAAAAGCGAGCAAGTATATGGACTAAAATAGCAACTTTTTCAACACTAGGTATCCTTGAACTAGTCTGTTTTGGATTGATTGTTTCAAGCATCAACTCCAAAGTACATAGATACTTTGGTGGTGTCATTTGCAAGCTAAAAGGACCTTCTTTATAACTCTAAAGTGTGTGAGGGTTGGTACAAAGGAGGATTTAGCAGTACCACCTCACTTCCTTGAGGTATCCATCCATCTCTCCCAACTCCACCTCATGGCATTATATATGCACTTACCTTTAGGTAAGAATTGTATGGAATGGTAACATGCTTTCTTTGCATACTGCACTAAGGTGTATGCATGCTTGTATGTAGTTACTTGATGGACATAGGACTAGCAAAGCAATATAGATAAGGCAAATTCCACACACATACTATTATGAAGTAAAAATCAATGTTGAGTAAGAGGTTAGTAATAGATTTTAATTTTGAATCATACACTTACAAAGACTATTGTGAAGTAAGAATCAATTGTGAAGCAAATAATCAAGAATAGATAAAGACATGCCTCTTATATTGAAATATTTTCCTCGTTGATGTGATGGTTTTCATTATCCTCAACACGTTATTGGCTTTTGTCTTGGGGCTTGGATCTGATTGGTAGTATCTCCCTTATGAGGTCAGCCAACTCTAACGATAACCGGAGTATTAACTTGCATCTTGTGGAGATGATTTTTCATGATAAGACAATAAGAGCTTTGTGTGTACGTGCGTCGTGAATCACTAGTGGGTTTGAGGCAGAAGTCGGTACCACAACACAAACTTGGATCATTTCAAAGTACAAAAATCAAAAGAAAGTAAAGAAACAAGAAAACAAGAGCTCCCCGACTATGTGCATTTTATAAGAAAACAAGAGCTCCCTGACTATGTGCGTTCGAGGTGGTCGTCGTTACCACAACACAAACTTGGATCATTTCAAAGTACGAAAGACAAAAGAAAATAAAGAAAGGTATGATAATATACTTCTTACCAATGGAGTAGTTATATAAAATTATAAAAATGGTTAACGCAAGTTGACTTCAACAGACAAAATTTACCATTTAATTTGATGATTTCTCTAGGTATCGGAAAATTTATTATATCTTGGGCGGTGATCCTTAGGACCTTCCAATATAATTACTCCACATGAATAAATGATGTAGACATTGGTCTATTCATCCTCATGATTCACGTCCATTGGAGTAGGTGCTACCTTGCAATATTTCATTTTAAACTTGATTAACAAGTTCTTCCAATACCTTTCTTGAGTCACATATACTCCATGTTGAGTATATGAAATCTCCTTGCCCAAGAAATATGATGAATCTCCTAAGCCACTCATCTTCAATTCTTTGCCATTTGCTTCTTAAGACCTTGTATGCCCTTCTCATCTATACCTGTAAGAATTATGTCATCAACATATATGCACATGTAAATGAACCCATTATCACTTGATTTAACAAGCAAGCTACTATCTACTTTAGACACTTGGAAACCAAGCGCCTTCAAGAACTTCACAAGTCTATAATTGCATGCCCTTGGGGCCTGTTTCAAACCATACAAAGCTCTCTTGAGCTTGCATACATTGTTTGGATACCTTTTATCTTTGAACCCTTCTGTTTGCTCCATGAAAACATCATCTGAAATGTAACCATTTAGAAAAGCATTCTTCACATCTAATTGACAAATCTTTCAACCTTTACATGCAACAATAGCTATGAGAGTCCTTATAGTTATCAGCTTTTTAAGTCTCATCATAATCTATATCATATGTCTATGCATATCCTTTCATAACAAGTCTAGCTTTATATCTAGACACACTTCCGTCTCCACACATCTTTGTCTTGTACACCCATTTGCATCCAATGATCTTCTGACTATTTGGTTTAGAAGCAAGTCCCATGTCTCATTCTCCATCAATGCATCATACCTCTTTCTGCATACCTTTCTCCCAATTTTCCTTACCTTATACCTCTTCATATGTAGAAGGGTCTTCCTCTACTTTCACCATGTGAGCATAATCATTAGTAGTCAAAATAGAAGTTGCATAGCTATACCTTGTAGATTGCCATTTATGCCTTGATGACCTTCTGAGTTCTACACTCTTTCAAGTTTCTTGTTCATCACATTCTGGATCAAACCTTGGCATTTCTTCAACTTCAACTTGTGCTTCATTGTTATATTCTTCATCAATTATTTGAACTTTTGATTTACCTTTCTTCTGATTCAAATTTTCTTCATCACCTGTATAAATGTTAATTGTACCTGCATACCAAGTACCTTGCTCATCAAATGTAACATCCTTTGACACAAGGAATTGCTTTGTGGAAGGACTCCACAACCTATGACCCATCTTCTAATCATCATAACCAATGAACACATACTTTTCAGCTTTAGGCTCCAGTTTATGCCTCAACTGTGATGGCACATATGCATAAGCCAAACATCCAAACATTTTGCAATGATCCAATGTAGGTCTCTTACCCCATCAAGCTTTATATGGTATCATACTATCCAAAGCTTCACATGGTAACCTATTACCCAAGTATGTGGCTGTATTTATAGCCTCAGCCCACAAATAATTGGGACAATTTTTCTCCTTCATCATTGACCTTGCAAACTCAACAAGAGCTCTATCTTTCCTTTCTGCTACACCATATTGTTGAGGAGAGTACCTCCAAGTAACTTCCCTTTTTACACCTGCATTCCACAAGTCATCAGTGAATTCATTAGAGAAATACTCTCCCCTCCATGTGATCTTAGTCTCTTCAACTTTTGACATGTGATTCTCTTTGCATACACATGATAATGTTTAAATGTATTGAATACATATGATTTATCTTTGATCAAATATATGGTGATCCAATTAGTAGCATCATCAACATAAACAACATAATATCTTGAACCGTTAATGCAAACTTCGTTTGATGGTCCGCACACATCTCTGTGTACGAATTCAAGCTCCTTTGAATACATGAATACATGCTTATTATATGATTTCTTATGAGCCTTACCTAATCCACATACCTCACATTTGTATGTCATATGTTGACCTGCAACATTAGGTAATCCAAGAACTGAACCATTGTTAACCATATCCTTAATACCTCTTTCATTGAAATTTCCAATCCTTTTATGCCAAAGATCTAACTCAAAGATCTTATGTCCTCCATAAGTGAACAAGGCATGAACAACATTGCCTTGAATTTTCAATGTGAAGAGCCTTTCTTCTTTCTTCCCTAAAAAAATTTGTTTATACCCATTGCTAGGGTCTCTCACAAAAACTCCATCATTAGTGAACCTTACTTCAGAAACTTTCTCAACAAGTTGCCCTACACTTATTAGATTCTTTGGAATTGTAGAAAGATACAAAACCTTTCTCAAAAGAGTGCTCCCATCCTTAGCCTTCACTTATCCAATTCACTTCACATTGTGCTTTATATTATCACCTCTTTGAACCAAATGATTAGTTACTTTATTCTCCAAATCAGTCATCAAGGCTATGTTACCACTCAGATGATTGCTACACCCTGAGTCAATGTAGAAGACTCTTTGATCTTCACTTTGTCTTTCACAAGTTGCACTCATAATTAAAGTTGAATCTTCCTTCTGATCTGAAGCATAGATGTAGTAGGTATATTGTAGGATTGACTTTGGAAGCCTCTATGTGCATTTCTTCCAAAGTAACATGTACTACCTCTACCTCTGAAATTACCTCTTTGATTTCTATGGCCTCTTCCTCTTGTGTTAAAGTTCTGATTATATCCTCCATTATTCTGATTATTATGCCAACAATCATGAGCTAAATGATTAGTTTGACCAAAAATCTAGCAAGCTTTGGATCCATCTTTATTACTTCTCCGTCTAACTCTTCCTTTGCCACCACCTCTTCCTCTTAGGAAGTTAGCTTGCTTAGTTGTACCTCCGTCTTCATTCAAGTGTTACTTGCCTTTGTTAAACTTCTTCTTGTTCTTTAAATACATTGCTTGACCTATACTTTTTTCAACATCACCTTTGACATCTTGCTCAAAGGTTAGCATATGTCCTAGGAGTTGATTCAAATAAGGAGTAAATTGATCTAGTGACAATTTAGTGGATAAAATGAATGGCTTCCATTTTTCATCTCCTCTCAAGCATATAATAATTTGCCTTACCAGTTTCTCCTCTTCAATATCTTCATCAAGTGCTCCTAATGCCTCTACAATGTCCATCCTTGCCACATAATCAGAAATGGATTGAGAAGCCTTCTTCTTGAATGTGGTAAACTGTGTCCACAAAGATGCCTATCTTGACTTTGTAGTGTTTTGAAAATGCAGTTTCAAAGCACTCCATATCTCACTTGCAATTTCAAGTTCTCTAATGTGAGGTAGCAAGTAATCATTGACTCCCATGCAGATAATGCTTCTTGCTTGAACATCATTCTTCATGC
>CM035414.1:150147593-150160093 GCA_020310875.1 Ceratopteris richardii
TCTAGCCTTGTCAAGGTAGCATAGATTAAACTTCCTACCAAACTCTAATATTTCTTCATGTCATTAAATTCTTCACCTCCATACCTGCTCAATTTATGATTTACGTCCAATGGTGTGATTCAAGGCTTGCAATCCTCCATGTTGAACTTGACCAGAAGATTCTTCAAGTAGCTCTCTTGTGTAACATATACTCCATGTTGAGTATATACAATCTGCATTCCTAAGAAATAAGATAAGTTTTCGAAATCACTTATCTTAAACTCCTTCTCTATTTGTTTCTTAAGCTCATTGATTCCTTGAGCATCTATACCTGTGACAATAATATCATCAACATAAATACACATGTATATGTATCCATTTTCACTTGCCTTCACTAGCAAGCTACTATTTGCCTTTGATGCCTGAAATCCACATTCATTCAAGAACTTAACAAGCCTGTAATTCCATGCTCTTGGAGCCTGCTTGAACCCATACAAAGCTCTCTTGAGCTTACACACATAATCTGATCCAATTGAATCCATGAAACCTTCTGGCTGCTCCATATATACTTCATCTACAATATATCCATTCAGGAATGCATTCTTCACATCTAATTGTGATAACTTCCATCCTTTACAAGCAGCAATAGCAATCAATGATCTAATTGTAGACCTCTTGGCAACATGACTAAAGGTTTCATCATAATCTACCCCATAAGTTTGAGCATAACCTTTGACCACAAGTCTAGCCTTGTACCTAGATACCTTACCATCTGCAAACCTTTTTGTTTTATACACCCACTTACATCCAATGTCTTTCTCATTCTTCGGTCTTGGCACTAGCTCCCATGTTTCATTTTCAAGTAGAGCATCATACTCTTCTTGCATTGCCTTTTCCCAATTCTGTTTACCTTTAGGTTCTTCATATGTGATTGGATCCTATTCTGTCTTCACAATGTAAGCATAATGTTTTGTTGTTAGAAAAGATGTATCATAGCTATACCTAATAGGCTCTTTCCTTTCTCTTAAGGATCTTCTGACCTCTCCACTTCTTCAAGTTTCAACCACATTTGATTCTGGATCAAATCTTGGCCCATCTTCAACATTGTTCTACAATTTACTTTTATAATCAACATCATCAATACCTTCTTCATACGCATTTACTTTTGCCTTCCCTTTCCTTTGTATTTCTTCAGCACCTGCATAATCATTTGTTGACCCTATATACCATGTGCTTTGCTCATCAAATGTAACATCTTTGGTAACAAGAAATTGCTTTGTGGATGGACTCCACAATCTATAACCCATCTGTCTATCATCATACCCAATAAACACATACTTCTCCGCTTTGGGTTCTAGCTTATGTCTTAATTGTGAAGGAACATAAGCATATGCTAAACATCCAAATACTTGACAATGATCAAGAGTAGGTCTCTTACCCCACCATGCTTCATAAGGAGTTCTTCCATCCAAATCTTTATAAGGTAATCTATTCACAAGGTATGGTGCAATGTTGATAGCTTCTTCCCATAAGTAATCCGGGCAATTCTTTTCCTTCATCATTGCTCTTGCAAATTATACAAGAGTTCTATTTCTTCTTTTTGCAATTCCATTCTGTTGAGAGAGTACCTGCAAGTTACTTCTCTTTTTATACCTGCATTCCACAAATAATCATCTGATCTCAACCTCTTGAGCTTTTGTCCTGTAATCCTTTCTGCATAAGCACGATAATGCTTGAATGTCTTGAACACTTCTGACTTGTCCTTGATTACATATAAAGTAATCCACCTGGTTGCATCATCAACGAACAACACATAATATCTAGATCCATTTATGCTATAGTCCCTTGAAGGAACCCACACATCTGTATGAACTAACTCAAGCATGTTTGAATACTTGTATCCTGATTTGTTGTAAGAACTTTTGTGTGCTTTACCTAATTGACAAGCTTCACACTTGTACACCACGTGTTGCCCTTCAACATTCAACAAACCAAGCACTACATCATTCCTTGACATTTCCTTTATGGATCTCTCATTGAAATGACCTAGCCTCTTATGCCATAGGTCTAACTCAGATATCTTTTGACTTCCATAAGTAAATAAAGCATGTCCCACATTACCTTGGACTTTGAGAGTAAACAACCTTCCTTCCTTTTTACCTGCAATAATGTTTCTATATCCCTGATTTGGATCTTGCACATAGACACCATCATTTGTGAATCTGACTTCATATCCCTTCTCCACAATTTGCCCTACACTTATCAAATTTTTAGGAATAGTAGGAACATAAAGTACCTTGCTCAAGAGTGTACTTCCATTCTTTGTCTTCATTGATCCAATGCTTTCCACTTTATGCTTGGTGTTGTCACCTATTTGAACTGTATGTCCATTCACCTTTGTTTCCATATCATTCATAGTGATATATTGCCACTCAGATGATTGCTACATCCGGAGTCAATAAAAAACACCCTTTGATCTTCTCCTACTGCTTCATGAGTTGCATTCAAAATGAGAGTCACATCATCCTTCTGATCTGATGCATAATTATAATAATTGTTGTTGTAGGACTCAGATCGAAAGCTTATTCCACCTCCTTTAGCATATGATGTCCTCTCACCTCTTCCTCTGAAGTTGCCTCTTTGATTTATGCCTCCTCTACCTCTTTGATTAAAACTTTGATTATTATTTCCTCCATTTTGATTGTTAAACCAACAATCATTTGCCAAATGATTGGTTCTGCCACAAATCCAATAAGCTTTAGTATTATCTTTGTTCTTACCTCTTCTTTCTTTACCTCTGAAATTCATCCTTCCTTTTGTAAAGTTAGCTTGACTTGAGGTTCCTTCATCATCAGTTGACTGCTTTCCTTTGCCATTCTTTTTCTTGTCCTTGGAGTACATAGCTTGACTTTCACTCGTATCATTGTCTCCCTTAATGTCCTGCTTAAAAGTTAGCATGTGTCCTAGCAATTGATTAAGATCAGGAGTAAAGTGATCCAATGACAATTTTATGGACAATATGAAAGGCTTCCACTTCTCATCTCCTCTCAACCTGGAAGTATTTGACTTACCAACTTATCCTCTTCAATGTCTTCATCTAATGCTCCCAAGCTATCTGCAATCTCCTTCATGCTTGCCACATAATTAGAAATTGATTGTGAGCTCTTCTTCTTGAAGGTTGTAAACTCTGCCCATAATGAGAACTTCCTAGACTTGTTTGTGTTTTGGAAATGCTCTTCCAAAGCATTCCACACATCTGTTGCACTTTCTAATCCTCTGATATGAGGAAGAAGATAATCCTTTATTACCATGTAAATGATGCTCCTAGCTTGAGCATCCTCTCTCATCCAATTCTTCAAACCTGCAAGTTCCTCCCTAGTTCGAACACTAGGATCTTCAAATTCATGCTTTTCTTCTTCTCTTGTAATGAATCCCATAAAATCTTTGCTCATGAGGTGTGCCTCCATCCTCATGGACCAAGCTGGATAGTTCTCCCTATCTAGCTTATCAATCTGCAAGCTTTCTCCCATCTTTGATCTTCTCTGTCTGCAATTACTATGATTTATGATATATATCGCAAGAGTGCAGTCCGGACAATGAAAATGGACACTCTACTACACTGCGGATCAAGTAATAGAGTATAGATTTCCCCCTTCAGTGCGAGAAGGTGCCCACAAGCTTCTCTTGAGTCTTTGTGGCAGGAACTTTACTTCAGTTTTGAACTTTGGTCTTTACTTTACTACTCGTGTTCGGTCAAGCTTTTCTTCAAATAGCTCTCTTTACTTCAAAAACCCACAATAACTTCATATAATATCTCCAAAAATCAACTGCAATGAGGAGAAAAAATCCGTGGGGGGTAATGCTTCATTAGTACTTTAGAACATACTAGAAAAATAAATTCATCTCGTTAATCATTTTAATGCTTGATTAAGTTTTTTCTTTTTATATCTTTTCTTGTAAAATGACTAACAAAACAATAGTAGTCAGAAAAAAATAGTATCTCTCTCGCTCCCTAACCATTTATAAATTTGCAACAGCTCGGATGATGAGTTCTCATGTTAAAAATGCATGTGTGTTAGTAAGGGGATCTTATGTACTTAGAATGAACTTGGGCCTAATGGCTTTGCTCGATCTCCATAAAGATTTGATAATCATGACATAATATGAAACCCTCCATATATCCTTATAATAACCTATCATCTTGAACTCTTTATGGTAATGCAATGGAAGTGTTTGTAAAGTAGGACACGATAATGATAATAAAACATACAGAATGCTAACATTCTTCAAACCCTTTTTTTCTTGCAAATTCACATGTTTCTTACGATTGTTACCATTTTAATTAGGGATTTAAACCTTTGTCTTTATTTTTATGAGCTTATCATTATAATCTTGCCATTCCATACAAAATGAAATTATATTTAATCTAAAACTCTCTCTCTCTCTCTCTATCTCTCTCTCTTAAGAATTCAGATCACAATACGGTGCAGGTTTGAGATGCCATTATTATTGAATCAATCTCTCTCTCTCTCTCTCTCTCTCTCTCTCTCTCTCTCTCTCTCCCTCTCTTGCTCTCTATGCCATCATCGAAGCCTTTAGAGCACCAACTTATACCTTCAATTCATCTTCTTCTCTATGTGTTCAATGGTAGTAGTCCCCCGAACTCCTTTGAGTGCTTTCTCATCCCTCTCTCTCTATCTCTCTCTTTCTATATCTCACTTTGCATGTAGGCAACGCCCTCCACTGACTTCCCTCTATATGCCTATGTTTCCTTCTCGTTCTCTCTCTCTCTCTCTCTCTCTCTCTCTCTCTCTCTCTCTCTCTCTCTCTCTCTCTCTCTCTCTCTCTCTCTCTCTCTCTCCCCTCCCCCCTATGCCTGTGCCTGCGTTTTGTCTGCCATCATCTCTTTCTCTCTCTCTCCCTCTCTCTCTCTCTCAGTGTCAATTCTTCTTTGTCGATTGTGATAGAACTAAAGCAGTCCCCATTTACATTCTTTTAAAACATATTTGCATGAGGTAACTCTATTAGAAAATTGAAAATGGCATAATGGGAACTGTAGGATGATAACAAAGAGAACTTCAACAATAAAGGACATGACGGTGAGCATAAGGAGTTATCCAATCACTACACAATCATCAAAGAATCATTGTGCATAAACCTAATTCCCTTTATGCTGAGCTTACCTACTATTGTACATACCAAAGGAAGTACTTGAGTATAGTAATTACAAAAAAGAATTAACTACAACTCCTACTTTGTGTGGATTCTTTGAAATTCTCCTTTTCATAATCCTTTGCACCATTGCTTATAGTGCGAGTATAACTCAAATTGATTAAATCATACACAAATACAAGCTATGGGAACCATAACAGAAAGCAATCTCTCTCTCTCTCTCTCTCTCTCTCTCTCTCTCGTTTCCTAGATACAATAAAATAAACAATCATGAACAAAAAAAATATTTCTCTCTCATGGCATGGTAATGAAGAGCATGAAAAAGAAACTAAAATCATGACCAAGAATGAATGGACATGAAAAGCTAAGGAGCATAACTGGAGAAAAAAAGTCCCTGGGGAAAGAGCAATAGCAATTGGACATCTATTTCTAGATTTTCTCCCTCTAGGAACTTTCTCTAGAATGTTCTAACCTCCCTTATGAAACCTTCTATTTCCAGCTTCTTGCATGTTCATCTGCTATTTTTGGAAAATCACATCTCTTAATTCTATGTTTTGTTTTTCTTCTTTTTATTTTTCCAATTCCTCTTTTTTTTTTCTTTTTCTTTTTCTCTTTTATATTTTTCTTAGACTAAGTTTTTTTGTTTCACACAATGTTTTTAAGGTTTTTCTTAGAATAAAAGCCAACTTCAAGATTTTAATCAAGGGTTTGAATCGCAAAAAGTTAGCGTTTACCTACAATTAACATCAGACATATCATTTCAACGTTTATTTACACTTTTGATCTAAAATTCTAGGGTTTCTAAGGGTGAGAACTAGGGTTTCCATGGGGTAAAACTTAGGTATTTAAGTGGTTTCAAGGGGTTTGATGCTCCATCAATGCATCCCTTGGTGCAACAACACCTACAAGTGTCTCTCAACTTTTTTATTTAGGCTAAAAACATGCATAGACTTGCAGATGGTACTTATAAAGATTAACTTTCCTTAGATGTTATATCGAATCTAGAAGTCATGGACTACAAATGATTGTGCGACTATGACATGGAAACCAAAAATCTCTTGACGGGCTTCTTAGATCTTAAATGTGAGTGGGAGAGGATAAACAAGTGAGATCTATTATAATGCATTCTCATACTCTCTCGCATCTCTCTCTTTCCACACTGTGTATGAAAAATAAATGTTCATCCCTCGTAAAGATCCATATTCAATCATGTTATCTGTCAACTACTAATAAGATCATTACGGATATTCAAGCATTTGACTATGATATTCATAATCAGAATCAAGACCGAAGGAGATTAGAGTATTAAAACTCAAAAGCAAATGAAGAATGTTGTGATTGCATGTAGAGTGACTACTTGTAAAACAATCACACGTCTACATATTAGAATAACACACGAAGCTAAATGCTCAAACACTAAGACACAATCATTAATCACTGTGTAGGAAATGGACTACAAACTAAGTAATAAACTAAAGTGGGTAGATAATTTAGGATTTTTCCTAAGTTACAAGAAGGAAGGAAATTAATATCAACAATAACGGTGCCGATACAGTTTCAGAAAAAGGCAAATTTGGCACATACACAATTTTTGCAATGATATGGAAAAAAAGCAGTTTTTTTCCGTCCCAAACAAATGTTTCAGTTCGAATGAAGCTTGAGTTCTTGTCCTAATATTTTATTGTTGATATTTTGGTTGTCCTCAATATTTCATTGCATGTGTATGTGTGAGTATATGTATCTATGTGCATGTGTATGTGTATGTGTGTGTGTATGTGTGTGTATATGTATGTATGTGTAAGGTTTTTTGTAAGTGTATGTGTGTATGTGTGTGTAGATATGTGCATGTGTATGTGTGTGTGTGCATATGTATGTATGTGTATGTGCATAGATATGTGCATGTGTATATCTATGTGTGTAGATATGTGCATGTGTATGTGTGTGTGTGTATATGTATGTATGTGTATGTGTATAAATATGTTATGTGTGTGTGTGTATGTATGCATATGCATGTGTATATGTATGAGCATGCATAAGCATGTGCATGCATCTCCATTTGAGTCCATGTGTATAATTAGTATGTGTTAATGTGTGTATGTGTATGTTTATATGCAATAATGGATGCATGTCCTTTTATGTTTTGGTAGATATGTTTGTGCATATGCATATGTGTATGTGTGCATCTATGTGTATGTGTGTATGTGCACATCCATGTGAATGTGTGTATGTCTCTGAGTATGTGCATATGTGTGAGCGTGCATGCTCATGTATATGTGTATATATGCATATGAATAAGTAAGTGTGAGTATGTTAAATAATGAAAATAAAACAATTTAAATGATATATAAACAATGAAAATTGTAGTTACAATAATTAGCCATATTTTGTGCTTCTTCAATAACCTGCAATAAAGAGAAAAATAGAGAGAGAGAGAGAGGGACAAAGAGATAGAGAGCCATCAAAAGAGAAGAAAAGAGGGAGAGAGAGAGAGAGAGAGAGAGGGAGATTGAAAGAGAAAGAGGTAGAAAGAAGGCAAGAGAGAGAGAGAGGGAAAGACAATAAAAGAGAGAGATTAGAAAAGAGGGAGATTCAGAAAGAGATTTCTAGAGTTTGGAAGCATGATAGAGGTCTCAATGTTGGAGAGCTCTTCGATAAGTTGCACGTAAAATGAGGATAAATAGTGATGTGATGTTTCTTTCTTTACTTTTCTCGCATAAGCAATGCACAATAGCATCACATATGCCACACAGCCTCTTTAATCAAATAAGTGATGCTAACATAGTGATACTCTCTTGAAGGTCTCTAGAAGCGTCGAAAATAAGATAAAAAATAATGTCAAGAATAGCGATGTTTAAATTACGGTCCAGGCTCAGTGCCCTATCAGACAAAATTCACGATCATGTAGTGATGAAAAATTTGTTGCATTGACTCTCGCTATTCCCCCCATATTCCTTGTAGTGTTAGTTCTTATATGGATTTAGTTTCCTTATACCTTAAGTGGATGCTACAAATCATGGACTACAAATGATCTGAGAGAAATATGCCCATGGTTCAACTACATCTGGAGTTTCATTCAAATATGGTACTTATAAACATTTAGTCTCCTTAGGTTAAATGGAAGCTAAAAACCATGGACTACAAATGATCGTGCGGCTATGAAATGGAAACGAGAATTCTCTTGAAGATCTATCCCATCTCTCTCTCTCCCTATGTCTCTCTCTCTCTCCCTATGTCTCTCTCTCTACATTGTGTATGAAAAATACAAGTTCATCCATTGTGAAGATCCATATCAAACCTTGTTAACCATTTAGCGCGAATAAGATCATTACGGATATCCATGCGACCTATTGTGTTATTCATAATGAGAATCAAGATTGAAGCAGATGAGAGTATTAAAACCCAAGAGCAATTGAAGAATGTTGTGATAATGTGTAGACTTACTACTTCTAAAGCATCACACCTCTACATATTAGAATCACAGATGAAGCTAAAAGCTCAAATGCTAAAATACAATCACTATGTAGGAAATGGACTACAGACTAAGTGAGAAACTCGAGTGGGCACTGAAGTCGACCACTCCATATGAGGCTATGCATGGTTACAAGCCATCTACTGCTCATTTATGCTTCTTTTGTTGTTTGGTATATGCATTAATGCCTAACCAAGAGCACATAAAATTGGATGATAAAGTAGTAAAATGAGTTTTTGTTGTGTAAGAAATAAAAGAGAAGCATATCATTTGTATCACCTGGTAACTAAATGCATTTTGGTTAGTCGTGATGTTGTTTTTGTGGAAGATGCAATTCAGCCATTACTTTCATGTACTAAACATATATTAGTTAGCTCCAAACATGTGCAAGGAAACATTATTGCTGAGATTCCTCATATAAAGGAGACAAAAATTATGTCTAAATGGTTGGTGGAGACTTTTGAAGATAGAAAATTGGATACAACTTTGTGAGATATTCTGCTTCCTTTACATCAAATTGCTATGTTATGGCTGCCTCTAGTATTTGTGATGAGAACGAGCTCATTCCTTTTGATCAAGCACAAAATTCAAAAAATTGGATGGCAAAAAGGCCATTAGAACTACATGGGTATATAATCTAAAGTGTAAGGTGATGAAAAAGTTGATAGGTGTAATGCTAGGATTGTTGCATAAGGTTATGCTAAAAAAGAGGCATTTATTTTAATGAGATCTGTGCACCTAAATGCCTTATGATTACTATTTGTAGCACCTTTGCACTTGACAGCTCATTATGGTTGGAATATACATCAGTTGGACATTAAGACTACATTTTTGAATAGTGACTTTCATTAAGAAGTGTATGTATTTGAGCCTTCTGTTTTTTTAGAGAAAGTTCATGAAAACAAAGAGTGTGAGTTGATAAAGGATGTTGTCTAAGTTACAAACAGAAATGAAATCTATCTATGTGTTTGTGTCTATATATGTATGTACGTGTGTATATATGTGCATATAGATATTTTTTATGCATATACATGTGTGTGTATGTGTATGTGAATATGTAGGTATATATGCATGTGTATATGTGTGTATGTATATGTATAAAAGTGTGTATATGTATGTATGTGCATTTGTATTCTAAGTGTATATGCATGTGTATTCTAAGTGTATGTGCATATGTGTGCATATGTGTATGTGTATATGTATGTCTATGTATATGTATGTATGTGCATGTGTATAAGTGTATGTGCATATGTGTATGTGTGTGCATGTGTGTGTGTGTATATATGTATGTATGTGGATGTGTATGTGTGTATGTGTCTGTATATGTATGTGTGTGTAAGTTTATATGTGTATGTGTGTGTAGATATGTGCATATGTATGTGTATGTGTACTATGTGCGTATGTGTATATGTGCATATATATATATATATATATATATATATATATATATATATATATATATATATATATATATATATATACATACATATATATATATATATATATATACATATATATATATATATATATATATATATATATATATATATATATATATATATATATATATATATACATATATATATATATATATATATATGTGTGTGTGTGTGTGTGTGTGTGTACGTATATGCATGTGTATATGTATGAGCATGCATGTGCATGTGCATGCATCTCCATTTGCATCCATGTGTATGTGTAGAGGAGGTACTGGGGTACCTACTTTTAACAGAGCAGGCAATGTATATTTCCAGTACTTTGCCTACTCAAGGGAGGTTCTCCTTAGGGAAATATACCCTTTAACACTTCTGTGAGCAGGCAGATAACAATAATTGCATAGAATTGTAACTACTCAAAGAAAAGATTAATGACAAATTCCAATAGTGGGAGACCTAGCTACACCTTAGTTCGAACAGATGATTACAACATAGGCAAAGGAAATGCTACAAAAGCTGATGGTTTGTGCTAACATGTCAATCTAGAACAAAACGAAATCAATACAAGAGATTCATACATTGTTCTTCTGGAAGGAGGAGAGAGAAGACCATCTCTCTTGATTTTTGCAACTCATTCAATTCAAAGCAAATTTTTTTTCTTTTAAAAATCTGACGATGCAGTTTCAGAGGAATTTTTGTTTTCCTTCTTTTTCTTTTTCCCTTATTTCCTCCTTTTCTTTCTTTTTCTTTTTCTTCTCCTTCGTTAATGCTCTTCCTTTTCTTTTTTTATCTCCATCTTTCCCTTTCTTTATTTCCTCTCTTTCTTCCTCTCTTTCCCTCTCCTCTCTATCGGTGGCGCAGTACGCTACGCGCACAGTAGAGAGAGAGAGAGAGAGAGAGAGAGAGAGAGAGAGAAAGAGAGAGAGAGAGAGAGAGAGAGAGAGAGAGAGAGAGAGAGTAGGAAAAGTGTTTTTTTCATAATATTTATTTTTCTTTATTTTTTATTTCTCTTTCCCTCCCCCTCCTTCAACCGAGGAACAGGGATACAGAAGATAGAGACAGAGAGAGAGAGAGAGAGAGAAAGAGAGAATGAGAGAGAGTAAGAGAAGTTTTTTTTATAATATTCATTTTTCTTTATTTTTATTTTTCTTTCCCTCCCCCTCCCTGCAGTCGCAAACAACGACGCAGAAGAGAGAGAGAGAGAGAGAGAGAGAGAGAGAGAGAGAGAGAGAGAGAGAGAGAGAGAGAGAGAGAGAGAGAGAGAGAGATAAAGAGAGAGGGGTTTCTTTATTATTTCTTTATTTTATAGTTTATATATATTAAATGTTATATTTCTTTCTTTTCTATGTGTATATATTTTAATATTATGTTATGTGTTATTTTCATGTTTTTATGTTATATTTATGTTTAGTATACTTATTATGGAGTGTATATGTATTAACGAAAGTATATGTTTTTATGTGTATATGTATTTATGTATGTGTGTATATGTACTTATGTGTGTATGTTTTAATCAGTAAAATATTTTAGGATCATTACATTTTATTTTAATTTTCATGTACTAAGTGTTAATGTTTTATTCATTTAATTTATGAGATGCATATGCATTAAGTATGTTTGTTTGAGATGAATGATATGAATGAATAATGTATTTATTATGTATATTAGGAATTATGTATTTATGATTTCCAGGCTACCAAAAGGAGGATCCATTTAGCCATTATCCCTTATCTTTCTCAAAGATTTCATCATATTTATCCAACTTCTCCTTATCCAATCATTTATCCTTTCCTTTTCTTATCCTTTAGCCAAGCTTCTCCAACCCTTACTTGCTAGCTTATGATAGAAATTTATTAGAAATGCATTAGATTTAGTGAATGTTTGAATCTAGGTTAAATGTGAGTGCATGTACCCATGTTAAATGTTAGGCATGTTAGTAAATGTTAGTTATGTTAGTGAATGTTAAGCATGTTAGTGCATATTTATGTTAATGCATGTTCGTGCATGCATATGTTAATAAATGTTAGATGTTATTTAGTACTTGCATGTTAAATGTTTTGCATGTAAATGTTAGGCATCTTAGTGAATGTTAGGCATGTTAATAAATGATAGGCATGTTAGTAAATGTTAGGCATGTCAGTAAATGTTTTGCATGTTAAATGTTTTGCATATTAGTGAATGTTAGGCATGTTAGTGAATGTTAGGCATGTTAGTAAATGTTAGGCATGTTAGTAAATGTTAGGCATGTTAGTGAATGTTAGGCATGTTAGTGAATGTAATGCATGTTAGTACATGTATTTGTTATTGCATGTTAGATGTTAGTTAGTGCATAGATGCTAGATGTTAGTATATGCATATGTTAATGCATGTTAGATGTTAGTTACTGCTTGCATGTTAAATGTTTTGCATGTAAATGTTAAGCATGTTAATGAATGTTAGACATC
>CM035414.1:150165093-150172593 GCA_020310875.1 Ceratopteris richardii
TTCTACAACTCATTTGACGTAGCATATGAGATCTTCTTTGTGCTAAATATCTTGCACGTTCTTCATGGTTTTTAGTAGATTGTAACTTTGCTTTTATTCCTGTACAAAAGTCACATTTGGAGAACGTACTTGACTTTGATAAAGAAACTGTTCTAAATTCTGTATTCCACATTCTTGAAAATGTTGGTTGAGATAATTTATTATATCCCAAACTCTCTAATGTCATATTCACCTCTCGAAGAATATCCACTTGTTTATAATGTGATGGAAGCACTCTTTGTGTTTCACGAGAACCATCAGTACATGTTCTCAACTTGTGTGGCATTTGATCCGCATTATTATCAATGAAATCATGTATCAAAGCTTTTGCCATTTCTACATGTTTGATACTTTTTCTAAGTATTCCATTATTCCCATGAATGGATACCTTTTGACCAAGTAGAAACTTTTCTCGTAGCCTATAAAATGAGCTCTTTCCAATACCATGAATTAAATACCATGCCTTGATACATACTTCTTTTGCATCAAACATGAAATTAAAACTCGAGCGCTGACTTGAGTTCACAAAGTTACCTTTGTACACCATACTCATGCAATCCAATACATATTTGTATCTATCTGAATAGCATTGTCCCCAAAAGTTTAATCTTGCTTCCAGTATTTTAGCCCTACTAGCTACTTGACAACATCTCTGTTCACAACAATCATGCATTGAAACCATTTGAATTCTCTCAAATGAGCATCTCTTATTAGGAGCCAATGTAGTACTTTTTCTAACCTTGTGGATGTAACTTCTTTTTTTTTGGTTCACTTCAAAATATCCACAGTTACTATTTTCCATATGAAAATCCTCTTGTTGATCTGATTCCATTCGAAGAGGAGAAACAACTTGTATATCATTAAAACAATGTTGAATATCAATTGCATGAGAATAATTCTTATCAACATCTACATCCTCAATACCATTGCAATTATCATCATCGATGTTGTATGATGACGTAAAGCAAAAATTTGGATTCTCTCCAGCTTCAAGATCCACATCCTCAATACCATTGCAATGATCATCTTCAATGTCATACAGTGAGTTAAAGCCTAATTTTTGTATCATAGGCTCACCATCTTCTGTAATGATTTGGAGTATAGGCCAACTGACCAATTTCAAAGTTGAATCCAAAGTTGATGCATCCACAGTTTCATCCATAATAACACCTAGGCAACTTTCTCCCAACTCTTTGCAATTTATAGCATCCCATGGATTTACCAATAAAACAATAGCAGTTGCATATCTTTCATGCTTTTCATGATCCAACAAGATGACTCTCTTTCCTTTCCACTTGTCTCTTTCTTCAAGTTGACTAGATATAGTTTGCTTTGATGCCATCTTGATTTTGCCTGTAAAGAATAAATGAGAAATTAACAATGCTATTCAATTGATCATTCTTTCAATAATTATTGTAAAAATAATCAATTGAATTAAAACTAGATACAACCATCATTTCCACAAAAAATAATCCATATTTGCATATACAGACATTCACTAATTGGACTTAACTTTGAGTCTAGTCAAAAATCAAGGAAACTTTGAGTCTGTACAAACTTAAGTTTGGGTTTCTCAAGATTTCTGAAGTTCATATCATGTGATCCAACAATCCTGAACTTGATATGGTTGGAAAAAGCTGAGAGGCTCAAACTCCTCTTTGTTCTTTTGCACATAACACACAACAATCCCAAACTTGATATGACTGGAAAAGCTCAGAGGCTCGAACTTAAGTTCGAGCCTCTTTGTTCTTTTCCTTATATCATGTGACCAAACAATAATAAACTTGATATGGTTGGAAAAGCTCAAAGGCTCGAACTTAATCTTTTGCACATAAGACACAACAATCCTAAACTTGATATGGCTGGAAAAGCTTAGAGACATGAACTTAAGTTCGAGCCTCTTTGCTCTTTTGCACATAAGACACAAGAAACATAAACTTGATATGGCTGGAAAAGCTCAGAGGCTCGAACTTAAGTTCGAGCCTCTTTGTTCTTCTGTTCATATCATGTGATCCAACAATCCTGAACTTGATATGGTTGGAAAAGCTGAGAGGCTCGAACTTAAGTTCAAGCTTCTTTGTTCTTTCGCTTATATCACGTGACCCAACAATTCTAAACTTGATATGGTTGGAAAAGCTTAGAGGCTCGAACTCAGAACCTCTTTGTTCTTTTGCTCATATCATATAACCAAACAATCCTAAACTTGATATGGTTAGAAAAGCACAGAAACTCGAACTTAAGTTGGAAAGGCTCAGAGGATCGAACTTAATTCTTTTGCACATCAGACACAACAATCCTAAACTTGATATGACTGGAAAAGTTGAGGCTCATATCATGTGATCCAACAAATCCTGAACTTGATATGGTTGGAAAAGCTAAGAGGCCCGAACTTAAGTTCGAGTCTCTTTGTTCTTTTGCACATAAGACACAACAATCCTAAACTTGATATGGTTGGAAAAGCTGAGAGGCTCGAACTTAAGTTTAAGCCTCTTTGTTCTTTTGCTCATATCATGTGATCCAACAATTCTAAACTTGATATGGTTGGAAAAGCTCAGAGGCTCTAACTCCTCTTTGTTCTTTTGCTCATATCATGTGACCAAACAATCCTAAACTTGATATGGTTGGAAAAGCTCTTTGTTCTTTTGCTCATATCATGTGATCGAACAATCCTAAACTTGATATGGTTGGAAAAGCTCAGAGGCTCGAGCTTAAGTTCGATCCTCTTTGTTCTTTTGCACATAAGACAACAACAATCCTAAACTTGATATGGTTGGAAAAGCTGAGGCTCATATCATGTGATCCAACAATCCTAAACTTGATATGGTTGGAAAATCTCAGAGGCTCGAACTTAAGTTCGAGCCTCTTTGTTCTTTTGCACATAAGACACAACAATCTTAAACTTGATATGGCTAGAAAAGCTGAAGCTTATATCATGGTGATCCAACAAATCCTGAACTTGATATGGTTGGAAAAGTTCAAATTATGGCTCGAACTTAAGTTCGAGCCTCTTTGTTCTTTTGCACATAAGACACAACAATCCTAAACTTGATATGGTTGGAAAAGCTGAGAGGCTCGAACTTAAGTTTGGGCCTCTTTGTTCTTTAACTCATATCATGTGATCCAACAATCCTGAACTTGATATGGTTGGAAAAAGCTGAGAGGCTCGAACTCGTCTTTGTTGTTTTGCTTACAACAACTTTTGGAAAAGCTGAAAAAGTCTAAGCTTCATAACTCAGCTCATATGATTAAGAGGCTTAGCTTTTGTAGATGCAAGAAGATTTGAGTTAAAAATATTAATGTTTTTACTAGAAAACTTGAGAGGCTTGAACTTAAGTTGAAGCCTGTTTTTGCCGGAAAACTTGAGAGGCTCGAACTTAAGTTGGAGCCTCATATCATATGAGCCAACAATCCTAAACTTGATATAACTCACGGGATCGAACTTGAGTTCGAATCTATAAGTCCTTTTGGATCCAAGAGAGTGTTGAACTTAACTCCAACAATCCCAAACACACAACAATCCCAAACTTGATATGACTGGAAAAGCTCAGAGGCTCGAACTTAAATTCGAGCCTCTTTGTTCTTTTCCTCATATCATGTGACCAAACAATACTAAACTTGATATGGTTGGAAAAGCTCAAAGGCTCAAACTTAATCTTTTGCACATAAGACACAACAATCCTAAACTTGATATGGCTGGAAAAGCTCAGAGACATGAACTTAAGTTCGAGCCTCTTTGTTCTTTTGCACCTAACACAACAATCCTAAACTTGACATGGCTGAAAAAGATGAGGCTTATATCATGTGATCCAACAATCCTAAACTTGATATGGTTGGAAAAGCTCAGAGGCTCTTTGTTCTTTTGCACATAAGACACAAGAAACCTAAACTTGATATGGCTGGAAAAGCTCAGAAGCTGGAACTTAAGTTCGAGCCTCTTTGTTCTTCTGTTCATATCATGTGATCCAACGATCCTGAACTTGATATGGTTGTAAAAGTTGAGAGGCTCGAACTTAAGTTCAAGCCTCTTTGTTCTTTTGCTCATATCACGTGACCCAAGAATTGTAAACTTGATATGTTTGGAAAAGCTCAGAGGCTCGAACTCAGAGCCTCTTTGTTCTTTTGCTCATATCATATAATCAAACAATCCTAAACTTGATATGGTTAGAAAAGCACAGAGACTCGAACTTAAGTTGGAAAAGCTCAGAGGCTCGAACTTAATTCTTTTGCACATAAGACACAACAATCTTAAACTTGATATGGTTGGAAAAGCTAAGAGGCTCGAACTCAGAACTTCTTTGTTCTTTTGCTCATATCATATAACCAAACAACCCTAAACTTGATATGGTTAGAAAAGCACAAAAACTCGAACTTAAGTTGGAAAAGCTCAGAGGCTCGAACTTAATTCTTTTGCACATCAGACACAACAATCCTAAACTTGATATGGCTGGAAAAGTTGAGGCTCATATCATGTGATCCAACAAATCCTGAACTTCATATGGTTGGAAAAGCTCGGAGGCCCGAACTTAAGTTCGAGTCTCTTTGTTCTTTTGCACATAAGACACAACAATCCTAAACTTGATATGGTTGGAAAAGCTGAGAGGCTCGAACTTAAGTTTGAGCCTCTTTGTTATTTTGCTCATATCATGTGATCCAACAATTCTAAACTTGATATGGTTGGAAAAGCTCAAAGGCTCTAACTCCTCTTTGTCCTTTTGCTCATATCATGTAACCAAAGAATCCTAAACTTGATATGGTTGGAAAAGCTCTTTGTTCTTTTGCTCATATCATGTGATCCAACAATCCTAAACTTGATATGGTTGGAAAAGCTCAGAGGCTCGAACTTAAGCTCAAAGGCTCGAACTTAAGCTCAAAGGCTCGAACTTAATCTTTTGCACACAAGACACAACAATCCTAAACTTGATATGGCTGGAAAAGCTCAGAGACACGAACTTAAGTACGAGCCTCTTTGTTCTTTTGCACCTAACACACAACAATCCTAAACTTGACATAGCTGAAAAAGCTGAGGCTTATATCATGTGATCCAACAATCCTAAACTTGATTTGGGTGTAAAAGCTCAGAGGCTCGAACTTAAGTTCGAGCCTCTTTGTTCTTTTGCACATAAGACACAAGAAACCTAAACTTGATATGGCTGTAAAAGCTCAGAGGCTCGAACTTAAGTTCGAGCCTCTTTGTTCTTCTTTTCATATCATGTGATCCAACAATCCTGAACTTGATATGGTTGGAAAAGCTGACTCTTTGTTCTTTTGCACATAAGACACAAGAAACCTAAACTTGATATGGCTGTAAAAGCTCAGAGGCTCGAACTTAAGTTCGAGTCTCTTTGTTATTCTGTTTATATCATGTGATCCAACAATCCTAAACTTGATTTGGGTGTAAAAGCTCAGAGGCTAGAACTTAAGCTCGAGCCTCTTTGTTCTTTTGCACATAAGACACAAGAAACTTAAACTTGATATGGCTGTAAAAGCTCAGAGGCTCGAACTTAAGTTCGAGCCTCTTTGTTCTTCTTTTCATATCATGTAATCCAACAATCCTGAACTTGATATGGTTGGAAAAGCTGATTCTTTGTTCTTTTGCACATAAGACACAAGAAACCTAAACTTGATATGGCTGTAAAAGCTCAGAGGCTCGAACTTAAGTTCGAGCCTCTTTGTTATTCTGTTTATATCATGTGATCCAACAATCCTAAACTTGATTTGGGTGTAAAAGCTCAGAGGCTCGAACTTAAGTTCGAGCCTCTTTGTTCTTTTGCACATAAGACACAAGAAACCTAAACTTGATATGGCTGTAAAAGCTCAGAGGCTCGAACTTAAGTTCGAGCCTTTTTGTTCTTCTTTTCATATCATGTAATCCAACAATCCTGAACTTGATATGGTTGGAAAGGCTGATTCTTTGTTCTTTTGCACATAAGACACAAGAAACCTAAACTTGATATGGCTGTAAAAGCTCAAGTTCGAGCCTCTTTGTTATTCTGTTCATATCATGTGATCCAACAATCCTGAACTTGATATGGTTGGAAAAGCTGAGAGGCTCGAACTTAAGTTTGAGTCTCTTTGTTCTTTTGCACATAAGACACAACAATCCTAAACTTGATATGGCTAGAAAAGCTGAGGTTCATATCATGTGATCCAAAAATCCTAAACTTAATATGGTTGGAAAAGCTCACAAGCTTGAACTTAAGTTCGAGCTTCTTTGTTCTTTTGCACATAAGATACAAAAATCCTAAACTTGATATGGCTGGAAAAGCTGAAGTTCATATCATGTGATCCAACAATCCTAAACTTGATATGGTTGGAAAAAGCTGAGAGGCTCGAACTCCTCTTTGTTCTTTTGCACATAACACACAACAATCCCAAAGTTGATGTGACTGGAAAAGCTCAGAGGCTCGAACTTAAGTTCGAGCCTCTTTGTTCTTTTCCTCATATCATGTGACCAAACAATACTAAAGTTGATATGGTTGGAAAAGCTCAAAGGCTTGAACTTAATCTCTTGCACATAAGACACAACAATCCTAAACTTGATATGGCTGGAAAAGCTCAGAGACACGAACTTAAGTTCAAGCCTCTTTGTTCTTTTGCACCTAACACACAACAATCCTAAACTTGACATGGCTGAAAAAGCTGAGGCTTATATCATGTGATCCAACAATCCTAAACTTGATATGGTTGGAAAAGCTCAGAGGCTCGAACTTAAGTTCGAGCCTCTTTGTTCTTTTGTACATAAGACACAAGAAACCTAAACTTGATATGGCTGGAAAAGCTCAGAGGCTCGAACTTAAGTTCGAGCCTCTTTGTTCTTCTGTTCATATCATGTGATCCAACAATCCTGAACTTGATATGGTTGGAAAAGCTTAGAGGCTCGAACTTAAGTTCGACCCTCTTCGTTCTTTTGCTCATATCACGTGACCTAACAATTCTAAACTTGATATGGTTCGAAAAGCTCAGAGGCTCGAACTCAGAGCCTCTTTGTTATTTTTCTCATATCATATAACCAAACAATCCTAAATTTGATATGATTAGAAAAGAACAGAAACTCGAACTTAAGTTGGAAAAGCTCAGAGGCTCGAACTTAATTCTTTTGCACATAAGACACAAGAATCCTAAACTTGATATGGCTAGAAAAGCTGAGGCTCATATTATGTGATCCAACAAATCCTGAACTTGATATGGTTGGAAAAGCTCAGAGGCTCGAACTTAAGTTCAAGTCATATCATGTGACCAAACAATCTCGAACTTGATATGATTCAGAGGCTCCAAATTGAATACAGGATCAAACTCTCTCTATCCAAGTTGAAATGAAATTCAAACTGAAGTTCATAGTTTGAATTTCAATCTCATCTTATTTACAAACTTAAGTTTGGGTTTCTCAAGTTTTCTAAAGTTCATATCATGTGATCCAACAATCCTGAACTTGATATGGTTGGAAAAAGCTGAAAGGCTCGA
>CM035414.1:150187593-150190093 GCA_020310875.1 Ceratopteris richardii
AGTCCACTACCTCTATCTGTCCTCCAGCTGCTCTGAAAGAGGCGCGATGGCGTACTGTCCTGGATGTATGGAAGATCATGACCTTGGTCTTGCCAAGGTTCACTGTGGGTCCTCTCTCCATGCAAAAGGTATCGAGCGCCTGTAAATGTGACTCATTGATTATGCTAACTAGTCATTACTTTGTATGCAAGAGTCAATGGAGAGGTATACAACATTGTATGCACTCCCAACACAAATATGAACGCAAGAAACTTATGTGTGTATGTTGTTTGTCTTCATTCAAGAAGAATAGAGTTCTCCATGGCCAATGATTGATACCTCTTGTGTAGAACAACTAGGGGAAATTCAAACAGACATTGTTATCCATCCATGTAATGATGGGAATTTCAAACATGCATGACAAACTGAGTTTCTTGATTAGCCATTTAGAAGCTATGTTATTTGCCATTCCTCCAAAATTCAAAATCCCCAACCCACCAAATCTTTATGGTTAACACACAATGACCACTTGATTTTGCACATGCCCCTCTTGTTCAAATGACAAGAGGAAATTTTTGCAAATTCTTCCCAACTTCTCTAATTCTTTTCCTTTTGGTCTCAAAGAGGCAAGAAAATAGATAAAGTTGCTGATCAGCATGGCATGCCATGCCAAATTGAGTTGCATGCCCTTCTAGTAGGCTAATTTAGATTCTGGCACGACTAGAACCAAGTTCAAACATTGGCCCATAGAAACTTCAAAGCCCATTCAAATAAGGACTAGCCAAAAGATTTGCCCATTATGTAGCTCTTTACACCCCTTGTTAATCAAGAATTATGGATGGGGCTCAAAAATAGTCTTGAAAGCACTTTTAAATTGATTAAGATCTAGATGCAAATCAAAAAGCATTTAGAAATTGCCAAAATGTGTTGATACTATTAGGGTCATTATGCACAAAACCATTTGTGTCGTCCATAAAGAGTCTAATTAGCTAGAGTCTTTGGATATGAGGGAGCTCAAGACTCTAGATTTATCCAAGATGGGGCTAATAGTTAGCCAAAAATCTTAGCCAAATAGTGGCAATGCCAGGGAACAACCCTATCTAATAGAGTGTTTTAACCCAATTTCTTTAAGAGATTTTACCATTGATATTAATTTGAGTCAGTTTGTTACCTAGAAGCACTGCAACCATGTTGATGAATTTTAAGCCACAACCGATATCTTTCAGGGATCATAGAATTAGCTTCCACTCTAGGCAATCATATGCTATGTCAAATTCAATCTTGATGAAGAGGATATCTTGCAAAGATTGCTTGGCAAAATCTAGGCCTTCCCACACATAAATAATGGCCTCCAAGATGGATCTTCGCTTTATGAATCCCTTTCGATCCTCATTGATCTGTGAACGGAGATGGAAGGTTATGCGATTCCAAGAGCTTTTGTTACAAATCTTATAGCTAGTTTGCAGCATATTGATGGGTCACTAGTTTTCAATCTTGTTTTTTTTTTATATTTGTTGTGAAATAGCTTAATCACCCTTGCATTGAGAAAGTTAGAATGAGCACCAAAGTGCAAGGCCTCATTCCACACCAATAGAAATGGTTTCACTAAGACACTCTTGGAAGTTCTCAAGAACTCATTGGTGAGACCATGTAGATTCGGGCTTTAACCACTAGGCAATGAATCAATAACCTCTAAAAATCTTTTTGTCTGTGATAAGGGAGTCAAGAAGATGCATAGTATTTTGATTCTTTTTGAACTAATTCTAGAGATGGAAACCATGCAATCGTGCCACTAAGAAGCGGCTAGCATGGACACTCACAAGAGTTGAGTGAAGTGGTTGGTAATAAGCTCAATATTCTCTTTTGCACAACTATAGTCCATCGCATTATTATCTAACATGTGCAAAAGTGCATTCCACCATGTTGTTATCTAACATGTGGCATAGACACCATAGAAATGTTTTGAAGTGGTTGGTAATTAGCTCAATATTGGCTTTTGAAGAAGTGCACTCAATCCTGTTGTTTTTTCCTCACTTGCTCAACATGAAGTTCAAACTATTTATTGTTCATCGAGCTATCTATACGTTGTAAACATTCCTTTCAATAATTGAAAGATAACCAAATGGTATCTATCTAATGGAGTATGACGTCAAAGAGGTAGAAAAATAAGTAAAAATGCAACTTAGATATGGCCACTTCTCATGAATTATTTTCAAAAGAAACGTAATAAAACAGATGATTTACTACCTAACTTTGTGGCAATAGTTTATCATCCATGATGAAATTGTTCTGATAAATCAAGTTTTACGGAAGTTTTCCATTTTACACCATGAAATATATATTTAGTCAAATCCTATATATGATGGATGGAGCTAAATTCTATATGTTTGAGCTACGTGAAGATTTAAAAGAGAATACAAATTAGTCTTACATAAACATGAACATAATGTGGACAAGTTTGTGAGATTTTGTGTTGGGTGACATGTATTCCTGTGTGTGTGTGTGTGTTACTAATCTATGT
>CM035414.1:150202593-150290093 GCA_020310875.1 Ceratopteris richardii
TCTTTGGTCACATGATATGAGCAAAGAGGCTCGAACTTAAGTTCGAGCCTCTTTGTTCTTTTGCACATAAGACACAACAATCCTAAACTTGATATGATTGGAAAAGCTGAGAGGCTCGAACTTAAGTTCGAGCCTCTTTGTTCTTTTGCACATAACACACAACAATCCTGAACTTGATATGGTTGGAAATGCTCAGAGGCTCGAACTTAAGTTCGAGCCTCTTTGTTCTTTTGCTCATATCATGTGATCCAACAATTCTAAACTTGATATGGTTGGAAATGCTCAGAGGCTCGAACTTAAGTTCGAGCCTCTCAGCTTTTCCAACCATATCCAGTTCAAGATTGGTGTGTCTTATGTGCAAAAGAACGAAGAGGCTCGAACTTAAGTTCGAGCCTCTCAGCTTTTCCAATCATATCAAGTTTAGGATTGTTGGATCACATGATATGGTTGGAAAAGCTCAGAGGCCATAGGTTCTGAAGCCATGTCAAGTGTAGGATTGTTGTGTCTTATGTGCAAAAGAACAAAGAGGCTCGAACTTAAGTTCGAGCCTCTGGGCATTTCCAACCATATCAAGTGTAGGCTTTTCCAACCATATCATTCTTTGGTCACATGATATGAGAGCCTCTTTGTTCTCTTGCTCATAATACACAACAATCCTACACTTGATATGGTTGGAAATGCTCAGAGGCTCGAACTTAAGTTCGAGCCTCTCAGCTTTTCCAACCATATCAAGATCAGGATTGGTGTGTCTTATGTGCAAAAGAACGAAGAGGCTCGAACTTAAGTTCGAGCCACTGACCTTTTCCAACCATATCAAGTTCAGGATTGTTGGATCACATGATATGGTTGGAAAAGCTGAGAGGCCTTAGGTTTTGATATTAACAGAAGAACAAAGAGGCTCGAACTTAAGTTCGAGCCTCTGAGCTTTTCCTGCCATATCAAGTTTATGATTGTTGTGTTTTAATGTGCAAAAGAACAAAGAGGCTCGAACTTAAGTTCGAGCCTCTCAGCTTTTCCAACCATATCAAGTTCAGGATTGTTGTGTGTTATGTGCAAAAGAACAAAGAGGCTCGAACTTAAGTTCGAGCCTCTGAGCATTTCGAACCATATCAAGTGTAGGCTTTTCCAACCATATCATTCTTTGGTCACATGATATGAGCAAAGAGGCTCGAACTTAAGTTCTTTTGCACATAAGACACAACAATCCTAAACTTGATATGATTGGAAAAGCTGAGAGGCTCGAACTTAAGTTCGAGCCTCTTTGTTCTTTTGCACATAACACACAACAATCCTGAACTTGAATGCTCAGAGGCTCGAACTTAAGTTCGAGCCTCTTTGTTCTTTTGCTCATATCATGTGATCCAACAATTCTAAACTTGATATGGTTGGAAATGCTCAGAGGCTCCAACTTAAGTTCGAGCCTCTCAGCTTTTCCAACCATATCAAGTTCAGGATTGGTGTGTCTTATGTGCAAAAGAACGAAGAGGCTCGAACTTAAGTTCGAGCCTCTCAGCTTTTCCAATCATATCAAGTTTAGGATTGTTGGATCACATGATATGGTTGGAAAAGCTCAGAGGCCTTAGGTTCTGAAGCCATGTCAAGTGTAGGATTGTTGTGTCTTATGTGCAAAAGAACAAAGAGGCTCGAACTTAAGTTCGAGCCTCTGAGCATTTCCAACCATATCAAGTGTAGGCTTTTCCAACCATATCATTCTTTGGTCACATGATATGAGAGCCTCTTTGTTCTCTTGCTCATAATACACAACAATCCTACACTTGATATGGTTGGAAATGCTCAGAGGCTCGAACTTAAGTTCGAGCCTCTCAGCTTTTCCAACCATATCAAGATCAGGATTGGTGTGTCTTATGTGCAAAAGAACGAAGAGGCTCGAACTTAAGTTCGAGCCACTGACCTTTTCCAACCATATCAAGTTCAGGATTGTTGGATCACATGATATGGTTGGAAAAGCTGAGAGGCCTTAGGTTTTGATATTAACAGAAGAACAAAGAGGCTCGAACTTAAGTTCGAGCCTCTGAGCTTTTCCTGCCATATCAAGTTTATGATTGTTGTGTTTTAATGTGCAAAAGAACAAAGAGGCTCGAACTTAAGTTCGAGCCTCTCAGCTTTTCCAACCATATCAAGTTCAGGATTGTTGTGTGTTATGTGCAAAAGAATAAAGAGGCTCGAACTTAAGTTCGAGCCTCTGAGCATTTCCAACCATATCAAGTGTAGGCTTTTCCAACCATATCATTCTTTGGTCACATGATATGAGCAAAGAGGCTCGAACTTAAGTTCGAGCCTCTTTGTTCTTTTGCACATAAGACACAACAATCCTAAACTTGATATGATTGGAAAAGCTGAGAGGCTCGAACTTAAGTTCGAGCCTCTTTGTTCTTTTGCACATAACACACAACAATCGTGAACTTGATATGGTTGGAAATGCTCAGAGGCTCGAACTTAAGTTCGAGCCTCTTTGTTCTTTTGCTCATATCATGTGATCCAACAATTCTAAATTTGATATGGTTGGAAATGCTCAGAGAGTTCGAGCCTCTCAGCTTTTCCAACCATATCAAGTTCAGGATTGGTGTGTCTTATGTGCAAAAGAACGAAGAGGCTCGAACTTAAGTTCGAGCCTCTCAGCTTTTCCAATCATATCAAGTTTAGGATTGTTGGATCACATGATATGGTTGGAAAAGCTCAGAGGCCTTAGGTTCTGAAGCCATGTCAAGTGTAGGATTGTTGTGTCTTCTGTGCAAAAGAACAAAGAGGCTCGAACTTAAGTTCGAGCCTCTGAGCATTTCCAACCATATCAAGTGTAGGCTTTTCCAACCATATCATTCTTTGGTCACATGATATGAGAGCCTCTTTGTTCTCTTGCTCATAATACAGAACAATCCTACACTTGATATGGTTGGAAATGCTCAGAGGCTCGAACTTAAGTTCGAGCCTCTCAGCTTTTCCAACCATATCAAGATCAGGATTGGTGTGTCTTATGTGCAAAAGAACGAAGAGGCTCGAACTTAAGTTCGAGCCACTGACCTTTTCCAACCATATCAAGTTCAGGATTGTTGGATCACATGATATGGTTGGAAAAGCTGAGAGGCCTTAGGTTCTGATATTAACAGAAGAACAAAGAGGCTCGAACTTAAGTTCGAGCCTCTGAGCTTTTCCTGCCATATCAAGTTTATGATTGTTGTGTTTTAATGTGCAAAAGAACAAAGAGGCTCGAACTTAAGTTCGAGCCTCTCAGCTTTTCCAACCATATCAAGTTCAGGATTGTTGTGTGTTATGTGCAAAAGAACAAAGAGGCTCGAACTTAAGTTCGAGCCTCTGAGCATTTCCAACCATATCAAGTGTAGGCTTTTCCAACCATATCATTCTTTGGTCACATGATATGAGCAAAGAGGCTCGAACTTAAGTTCGAGCCTCTTTGTTCTTTTGCACATAAGACACAACAATCCTAAACTTGATATGATTGGAAAAGCTGAGAGGCTCGAACTTAAGTTCGAGCCTCTTTGTTCTTTTGCACATAACACACAACAATCCTGAACTTGATATGGTTGGAAATGCTCAGAGGCTCGAACTTAAGTTCGAGCCTCTTTGTTCTTTTGCTCATATCATGTGATCCAACAATTCTAAACTTGATATGGTTGGAAATGCTCAGAGGCTCGAACTTAAGTTCGAGCCTCTCAGCTTTTCCAACCATATCAAGTTCAGGATTGGTGTGTCTTATGTGCAAAAGAACGAAGAGGCTCGAACTTAAGTTCGAGCCTCTCAGCTTTTCCAATCATATCAAGTTTAGGGTTCTGAAGCCATGTCAAGTGTAGGATTGTTGTGTCTTATGTGCAAAAGAACAAAGAGGCTCGAACTTAAGTTCGAGCCTCTGAGCATTTCCAACCATATCAAGTGTAGGCTTTTCCAACCATATCATTCTTTGGTCACATGATATGAGCAAAGAGGCTCGAACTTAAGTTCGAGCCTCTTCGTTCTCTTGCACATAAGACACACCAATCCTGAACTTGATATGGTTGGAAAAGTTGAGAGGCTCGAACTTAAGTTCGAGCCTCTGAGCATTTCCAACTATATCAAGTGTAGGATTGTTGGATCACATGATATGTGCAAAAGAACAAAGAGGCTCGAACTTAAGTTCGAGCCTCTCAGCTTTTCCAACCATATCAAGTTCAGGATTGTTGTGTGTTATGTGCAAAAGAACAAAGAGGCTCCAACTTAAGTTCGAGCCTCTGAGCTTTTCCAACCATATCAAGTTCAGGATTGTTGGATCACATGATATGGTTGGAAAAGCTGAGAGGCCTTAGGTTCTGAAGCCATGTCAAGTGTAGGATTGTTGTGTGTTATGTGCAAAAGAACAAAAAGGCTCCAACTTGATATGATTGGAAAAGCTGAGAGGCTCGAACTTAAGTTCTAGGCTCTTTGTTCTTTTGCACATAACACACAACAATCGTGAACTTGATATGATTGGAAAAGCTGAGAGGCTCGAACTTAAGTTCGAGCCTCTTTGTTCTTTTGCTCATATCATGTGATCCAACAACCCTACACTTGATATAGTTGGAAATGCTCAGAGGCTCGAACTTAAGTTCGAGCCTCTCAGCTTTTCCAACCATATCAAGTTCAGGATTGGTGTGTCTTATGTGCAAAAGAACGAAGAGGCTCGAACTTAAGTTCGAGCCTCTGAGCTTTTCCAACCATATCAAGTGTAGGATTGTTAGATCACATGATATGAGCAAAAGAACAAAGAGGCTAGAACTTAAGTTTGAGCCTCTCAGCTTTTCCAATCATATCAAGTTTAGGATTGTTGTGTATTATGAGCAAGAGAACAAAGAGGCTCGAACTTAAGTTCGAGCCTCTAAGCTTTTCCAGCCATATCAAGTTCAGAATTGTTGGATCACATGATATGAGCCTCAGCTTTTCCAGCCATACCAAGTTAAGTTCGAGCCTCTCAGCTTTTCCAACCATATCAAGTTCAGGATTGTTGTGTGTTATGTGCAAAAGAACAAAGAGGCTCCAACTTAAGTTCGAGCCTCTGAGCTTTTCCAACCATATCAAGTTCAGGATTGTTGGATCACATGATATGATTGGAAAAGCTGAGAGGCCTTAAGTTCTGAAGCCATGTCAAGTGTAGGATTGTTGTGTCTTATGTGCAAAAGAACAAAGGCTCGAACTTAAGTTCGAGCCTCTGAGCATTTCCAACCATATCAAGTGTAGGCTTTTCCAACCATATCATTTTTTGGTCACATGATATGAGCAAAGAGGCTCGAACTTAAGTTCGAGCCTCTTTGTTCTTTTGCACATAACACACAACAATCCTGAACTTGATATGAGAGGATCGAACTTAACTTTGTATGGCTGGAAAAGCTAAGGCTCATATCATGTGATCCAACAATCCTGAACTTGATATGGCTGGAAAAGCTTAGAGGCTCGAACTTAAGTTCGAGCCTCTTTGTTCTCTTTCTCATAATACACAGCAATCCTAAACTTGATATGATTGGAAAAGCTGAGAGGCTCGAACTTAAGTTCGAGCCTCTGAGCTTTTCCAACCATATCAAGTGTAGGATTGTTAGATCACATGATATGAGCAAAAGAACAAAGAGGCTCGAACTTAAGTTCGAGCCTCTCAGCTTTTCCAATCATATCAAGTTCACGATTGTTGTGTGTTATGTGCAAAAGAACAAAGAGGCTCGAACTTAAGTTCGAGCCTCTGAGCTTTTCCAACCATATCAAGTTCAGGATTTGTTGGATCACATGATATGAGCGTCAGCTTCTCCAGCCATACCAAGTTAAGTTCGAGCCGCTCAGCTTTTCCAATCATATCAAGTTTAGGATTGTTGTGTCTTATGTGCAAAAGAACAAAGAGGCTCTGGGCTTTTCCAACCATATCATTGTTTGGACACATGATATGAGCGTTAGCTTTTCCAGCCATATCAAGTTTAGGATTGTTGTGTCTTATTAGCAAAAGAACAAAGAGGCTCGAACTTAAGTTCGAGCCTCGGAGCTTTTCCAACCCGGAGCTTTTCCAACCATATCAAGTTTAGGATTGTTTGGTCACATGATATTAGCAAAAGAGCCAAGAAGAGTTAGAGCCTCTTAGCTTTTCCAAGCATATCAAGTTTATGATTGTTGTGTGTTATAGGATTGTTGGGTCACATGATATGAGCAAAAGAACAAAGAGGAGTTTGAGCCTCTCAGCTTTTTCCAACCATATCAAGTTCAGGATTGTTGGATCACATGATATGAATAGAAGAACAAAGAGGCTTGAACTTAAGTTCGAGCCTCAGAGCTTTTCCAACCATATCAAGTTTAGATTTCTTGTGTCTTATTGCAAAAGAACAAAGAGGATCGAACTTAAGTTCGAGCCTCTAAGCTTTTCCAACCATATCAAGTTTAGGATTGTTGGATCACATGATATGAGCCTCAGCTTTTCCAGCCATGTCAAGTTTAGGATTTTTGTGTCTTATGTGCAAAAGAAGAAAGATGCTCGAACTTAAGTTCGAGCCTCAAAGCTTAAAATCAAGTCTCTTATCTTTTTCAACTAAGCGAATAGTATTTTTAACTCAAATATATTTCCAAATTTAAACACAATGGGAACGAACTTAAGAGGCTCGAACTTCGTAAATATAAAGTATGATAATTAGAGAGAATAGTATTGATTATAAATTTGATGACTATGAATGAGAAATTTGATGTTAATATATTCATATTGTTTGTTATTATGTTGATGTGATTAAAAAAAAGTTTTTTTGTTTTACTTTCAGGAGCAATGGAAAACACAAATGAATTTCAAAGCAATGTGATCGATAATGTATTTTCATTGGAAAATTTATCAAAAACAAGTGGGATGAAGGTTCCTTCAAATAGGATTAAGATTCAGAAATCTTTTGATTTGACACACAAGGAAGACATGAAATGGTTTGCTGATACTTATGATCATGAAGGAAACTTCAAAGGAGATGTACATTTATTTATGACAGATGCAGGATCTACATATGGTGATATGGGAAATATTGTTCATGTTAAAGAAGATGTAAATGCACAAGGCACACCATGTTTTACTTGTAAAGTGCTTCCAGATGGTGAGAATATTAATGCGAATAAGTTTTCCTTATCATGGGAGACTTTGTGTTTGGATGATATGAAAGATAGTATCTCAAAGTCTGATCGATCATTAGGTTCAATTGGATCGATCGAATCGATCGAATCAATAGAAGAATTAGTGAAAATTATAAAAGAAGCCAAAAGATTAACACAAAAGTCAAAATCTTTGAAGAGAAGCTCAGATGTATTTGAGAGATCTAAGAAACGAAAGTTGAAAGGTTCTTCAAATAAAGATTTAGGATCATCATCAAAGTCTGTACAAAACGATGAAGGTGTATCAATCCGACATTTAGATAATAGGAGTGAAGAAACAGAGGATACAGTAGTGCAGCCACAAGAAAATAAAATGATGGATTTACTACTTCAAAAACAAGAATACTATGCTTTTGGTTCTGATGCAGTATTTAATGTTGATGTAAAAAGATGTTTTCCAGCACCATCGAATTATGTATATCGAAAATTAAACAGAGATTGGGTGCGTACATTAATGAATGATTTTGTCTTGGCTCCGAAAGAGAATGAAGTTCCTGCAGTTGTTATGCCTATTGATCCAAGTGTGAGAATACCTCTAAAAACTTTATCTCATGATGATATTGATAAAGTTGAGTATTGGATAATATCTGGACAACATTCAATTAGCGCAGCGAAAACTTTACAAACTGTTAATTCTCCGATGGTGACATTACAGTTACGACAACAATTTAGATATAGAAAAGCAAAAATTATAGTAAATTGTCCTCCAAAAATTTCAAGGGAGATATCTAAAGAGGCTAATTTGATGGTGGCAAAGTCATTACAGAAGGAACCATTTGTGGATCAACTTTTACAAGCTAGATCTCAATGGAAAGCCAATGGATGTCCATCCAAACCTCCTCCAGGTGTTAATCAGAGTAAAAGAGAATTTATATCATGGCAGGTATGTTTATATTCTTTGTATTTTATGTGTTTTAGTTACTATATATTATTATTTTTTAAAACTTGTATTTATTTAAAATATATGTTTTTTTTCAGAATTTTGTAGAGACTACAGAGCAAACTTTACAAAAAGGATTTATAAAGAATGATTTGCATCTTCTTTTATGTAATGATGAGGAATGGAAAAATTGGATATCAATAATGCGTTTGTATAGTCAAGGGGCACTACTTAATACAAAGGGTGAAGTGTCAAATAACAAAAGAGATTCAACAAAAGATGTTATATCGACATCCGCAAAGATGGTAGCAATGAAAGGTGGTCAATTGAAGCAGGCACCAGGGACAGTTATATTAGGTCCGACATTGTTCAGATGTATTGCAGGTTTGGACAATAAAGAAATTTTAGAACTTCAAAAGGCAATTTTAGAGAAGAAAATTTTGTTAAAAAAGGCAAAATCATTGAAGCACATGGTTGACATGGAAGAAATGGCATGGAGATTAAAGACAGATCGTGTCTTGAAAAATGCTATAATTGCATTTTTTATTGATTTAACAACAGAGGTTTTGACTTGGGAAAAGCTCTGTGAGAAATACAATATCACAGATGTACAATATGAAAAAATTAAAAGTTACAGTGAAACATTTGTGAAAGACTCATTAAACAGGGCAAAGAAGTCTCCTCCTTTACCAAAGGCCGCCATAACTTTGTTGAGTCATTTGTATAGAGTTGCAATGGGAATAAAGACCACAGCAAATGTTATTCCATGGTCAATCTATGGATTTGGTTTCGATTTGAACAAGGTGGAAAGTTGTTGTGCAGAGCAAGTTCTTCCATTCAATATTGTTTTCTTAAGGTTTGATTCAGAACTGTACAGTTTACATAGTCGGGAATGCATTTCAGCAACGTTCTTTTCCAGATTGATTTTTGCACTCAACACGATGAACTCCGAGACAGAATATGTTCTAGTATCTTTTATTGATTTCCTCTATGTCCATATGCTTGTAGAAGGAGTTCAACATACAGCTACAAAAATGACTTTCAAAATTGGAGCCACTCAGAGTAGTAATCCTTCCATCAAAGGAGAGATGGATTTTGCAATAGTGCTTATGTACATTAGCAAAGAGGATAATTATCAGATGATTGATAGAATAGATCAAGCAAATCTAAATATTTTTGCTCATAAAGGTCTGGATGGATTCATAGAAAAAAATTTCATTGATGATTTCATTAATAGTTTTGCTCGTGAAGACAGCTATGTTGTAGAGTTGTATTGTCGAGGAGTTGTTCTTCAAAGAAGTTTATCTAAGAAACGCAGATGTTTTGGTATATGTTTAGATGTTGAAGAAAAACAATTAGAATCAATTTGCTCTTCAGTTTTTGAGAATGACCCTGCTTTGCATCAATGGTGTGATATCAGTAATCAAGATACAGATATCAGGAATCAAGATACAGATAATACAAATGTGTTCGAGAATGTTGATGCTGAGATTGATGTACAACCTAGTGGAGAAGAATCAGAAAGTAATCAGGATGATACAGAAACCAATGAACATATTGTTACAATGGATGAAGATACTGCAGGTACTTCAAATGTATGAGGAAAAAAAGAAGGTTGAGAAAATATTGATTCCATGTAATGTAATAAATACCATAATTTTCAAAGTATATTTTTCTTTATATGCTAGTGATGATTGCATTTCTTGAACAATAGATTTTTATTTTGAACATATTACCTTGTTGAGTAAAGTGAGTTAAAGTTCGACATCTCTTGTCTATTCGAGTAATTTAAAAATTAGATGCATAAATTCACATGTTATAATTTTTAAATTGATATGCATGATTTATGACTCCTTTGTTTGAAAAAATCTGAAACATATTGTTTTTAAAATTATGATGCATTTGATTAAATACAATTTTGAAATGTACGGTTAAGATGCAAATATTGAACTGTGCAGTTTTTAAAATCGAAAGCTTATTGTTTGACGTAGATGCACAGTGAAATTAATTATAAGTGTTTAGATAGAGAAATTAATAGATAGATTTTTATCATAAAGAGAAATTAATTGAGAAAATAAGTATTGATATGTCTGCATATTGTATTGATTATTATACATCTTTTGGATTTCTTTTTATTATAGATGTTAACAAAAATAAACATTTCATAAGTGATGATGGTATTGGAAAGCTTATTGGCCACTTTGAGGATGAAATGAGTACTCTACATGAGCAAAGCTCTTTTCAAACATCAGATAAGCTATCTAATGTTATGGAGAAACGACATGCTAGGCCTTTTTGGATTTTACCAGGTATATTGTGTAATATTATGATTATTTTATTCATATTATAACTCATTTATTGTAGATATATCAATAAGTTATCTTAAAGCACTCTTTTTAGTTATTGTGTATAATAAACCTCATTGTTTGATATATGCAGATAATATCTATCATCTTCATATAAGCAACAATTTTCTCCTTCTCGATCTAAATGCCCTTTTGTTCAAAAAAGATATAAGATGGAACATATCAGAGAAAGATTATGTAAAAAATCATTCAAATATTGATGACAAAAGATATTCTTTTCTTATGGTGAGGAGCCAAGAAGATTATTATATGGATCACATTGAAGAAATATATAAACCAGATCAACTTATCATTAATGCTAGTTTCTTCAAAGGTTCTATCCCAATAGAAAATTGCAGCGACATTACCCCTTATCAAGCAAGACATGATCGTTCAGTACCAAGTGATCTTCTATCCTATATTTTGAGCTTCATCCAAAGAGATGATATTTTGCTCAATCGAATCCGACAACCACATATCATCAAAGAACATCTTATATTTCCTATGTTTCAACTTGCAATGGAGAATTCATCTTCTATGTTAGAACATGATATCTTGAGTGAATCAAATGATCATTCAAATAACTTGAGAGTATCTTCTTTTGATGACTATGAAGTACATAATAATAGTGAGAAAAATGTAGATGTTCCATTGATTTGCAACGAAATTGAAAAGGAACATACAACAATAGCATCGACAAAGCTAGAGGTTCCATTGAATTGCAAGGATATCGAAAAGGGAGATCTAGCAACAATAGCTTCAACATTTGGTGTTCCACTTTTAAATAAAGAGCAGCTAAAACTGTTACAAATGTGCTACAAAAATAAAAGCATGAGAGAAAATCATGCAATAGTGTATGCTACAAGATTGGGCTATCGACAAAGTCGTTTCATAAGCGGAGTTGCAGCAAAAGCATACATAAAAAGGTTACAAAAGGCATACCTTAATTTAATAGGTAAAGAAATTCGTCATACAATATTTATGTTTTTCTTTAATATCTACAGACAAATATTTATAAAATTTTTCTTTTGCAGGATAAAGAAAAACGTTGACGGCAAGGTGGATTATTAAATTTTCTCAAGATCTTTTGATTGGTTTGAAGATAACCCATTTTTTTAATGTTAGTTTCCTTGTTTCATGAAAGATTGTTTTTCTTCACAAATAAACACACATACACATACATACATACATATATATATATATATACACACACGCATATATATGTGCACACACACACACACACACATATGATAACCCATTTTTTTAATGTTAGTTTCCTTCTTTCATGAAAGATTGTTTTTCTTCACAAATAAATACACACACACACATATATGAAGTTTTTTCTAGGCTTAGTCTACTTTTAATTATATTGATTATAAGAAAAACTATAAAAGGAAATTGGAATCCCCATGAATATAAAATCATGCATTCAAATCAATTTTCCTACATTTTCTTATGTATTATCACTTTTAATTTACTATAAGTTTTAAATATTGAGAGAAATGATAATGGCTTAATTAAACATATCTTTAGTTACTGTGATTATGAAGTAATATAGAATGTAAAACAGTTGATTTTTATATAAATCTAATTAACTTCAATTTTATTTTGCAGAACAAAATGCTGATTTGCATATGAACTACAAAGAAAACCCAAGCTTGGCATTGATGTCTTGCTTGTCTTCACACATATATGAATCTTCATCAAGAAAGCAAGGATTTTCTTCATTCCCAAGAGATGAAAGAAGGGTATTGATACTGGAAATGAATGGCATTTTGCTCAAGACAATTGACAAGGAAAGGGGTGATCTATTACTTGAATCTTTGCAAAACCATATGAATTTTATTGAAGAGAACACAAGAATTGCGCATTACATTCGCAAGGATGCATTATATTTCTTGGATTTTTGTATGGATCTTTTTGAAGTGTGGATTTGGACCACAGAAAGAGTGTCGATAGCTCAAAGAACACTTGCAGTATGTTTTCCAAAACACCATCAAAGATTTCATATTATAGCAGGTCAGAGTGCATGCCAAAAAACTGATATCCGTATCGGATATAAGTTTGTGCATCATAAAAACTTGGACACAATTTGGAAAATTTTTCCAGATTTGGATGGAAATAATACCATTATTTTTGATGATACATTATATCATGTGATTTGGAATATGAAAGGCACTTATGTAATTCTACCGAAGCTGTGGAGGCAATCATCGGAGGAGTTGGAAAACTTTTTATCCAAAACAATGATTCCGTGGCTTTATGGATGGATTTACTCAAAGAACAGACGTTCTTATACATGTAATACAATTGTAAATCAGAAACCTTGTGATAGAGAAACATATTATGTACTTGAACAATATATTCAGAAACGATATCAATGATTTTAAAATATTTGAACATCATGTATTTTATTGGTGTTTTTAAACACCACATATTTTTGGGACTGTTCAACCAAGTGAAAAATTATTGAAAGCCTAAATTGTATATATTTGAGTAATTACTGAATTCGATTGTTTTTCAAAGCCCTAAGTTAGTATGATAGATTTATTATAAAACTATATGAAACAATCTATAGTATTGACATAATTTTCATATCATTCACCTAAATGAACAATTATTAGTATGTCAAATTGCATATTATTAAGTATTGTTAAATTAGATCTAAATTCATGTGGTTGCTTTTTTTTTTAAATGGAGGTTCAGTAGAGGCATACTCCTCCAGGATTTAGCTTTGAATTTGCAACTATATAAGGAAGGGCATAGTATCCGTGGGACCCACCTTATTCCACAAGATACAACTTTCCATGTTAAACATGTCCCTTACATGTGATGATGGGGGTTGAACCCCTCGTCCCCGCCTCAAGAGTCGAGAGGCCCAACCACCCTAATGCTTTTCTTTGTTTATTCATACTCCTTGGTGTTTTTTTAAATAAGCTCATCAACTAATATTATTTTTTATCTATTGAAAGCTTAAAACATTTTAACAAAAAGAAGATGTATTCATGAATTGATCTTTGTAAGAAGAATATAACATAGAAATTATAAGTTAATTCCATCACTTGGTATTATAAATGGGACTTGAATAATTCCCAAATTTCGTGAATAGGCCTTTGTATGTATGCATGTGATTTATGTTTGCATGTCATGTATGTATGTTTATGTATGCATGTTAGTTATAACTTAATGCATGTGTGTTAGTGCATGTATGTTCATGCATGTGTGTTAGTGCATGTAAGTTCATGTAAGTAGGTTAGTGCATGCATGCTCATATATGTATGTTAGTGCATGTAAGTTCATGTATGTATGTTAGTGCATGCATGTTCATATATGTGTGTTAGTGCATGTAAATTTATGATAGGAATGTAAGCATGTTAGTGCATGAATGTTGGATATCTTGCATGTATGTATGCATGTTATGTATGCATGTTATGTATGCATGTTATGTATGCATGTCCATGCATGTGTGTAGTGCATGTAAGTTAGTTAAATGCATGATTATGTATACATGTATGTTAGAGGTATTTGATTGCATGAGTAATGATGCATGAATGCATGAGACACGTGTATGCAAGTGAAATATATGCAAGTGTATGTTTGCATGTATATGTAAGTGCATGTGTGCAAGTATGTTAGTTTTTCTAGGTATGTATGTATGCATAAGTGCATGTACATGTGTGAGCACATGAACATATGTTAGTAAGCGTCTAGGAATGCATGAGAGGAATGTGCATATAAATGTATGTTAGTATGTGTAGTATGTACGCATATGCATGTTAAGTGTATCCAGCCTATGTATGCATATGAAATATAAGATATATACTTAAGTTACACATGAATGAATATTTGATGTATGTGTATGTATACAATGCATGAGTGATTAGTGTTTATGGGTGCATGAAAGAAATATGTATATTAGAGTGTGTATATTAAAATGAATGTATGTACTTATGATATATGTATTAGAAGAGTTAAATAATTTATATTAACATGAGTTTTTAATATGTTTTAATGAGTGTTTAATATTTTATGAGACCATACTTATGGTTTTCATGTTAATTTTCAGATTACAGGAAAACAAATTTGATGAAAATAGAATTCAACGAGAAAAACAAAGCTGGACTTTTGCTACTTGTTTCTTAGCTTTTGTATAGGATTGTCATGTTAATTTTCAGATGATATGCAGCCTCTGTTGAAGACGCATTGAAGAACTAAAGTGTGGAAAAAGAAATTCTACTTAGATAGAATTCTATTGTTTAGTTTTGTATAGGATTTCATCCATATAAACATTTTATATAATATAAATCTATTTGCATTTTATCTTTTATGTCTGACAAAGCATCATCTAGTAGTACTTCTTTACCTCCATCTTTGTTTGAGATACTTTTTCCTAGTCCATTAGAAGTTAATGATACTCAAAATACGAAGATTGAAGAATTAGTTAAGGATAAAATTGTAGAGAAAACTTTGCATTCAATAGAGTTTGATCGTAGATTGTCTAGAGTATTACCATTAATTTCCATTGTTCTACCTAGTTCTGAAAATAGTGAAAATGTATTCCCTCTATCCATAGCTAGGAATACTGATAATTCTCAAATAGACTCAAATGTAACAAAAATTATAAAAGATAAAGTAACTAGTGAAGAGTTGATCCTTCCATCCTATATAGACGCAGTCAATAGATATAGAAACGCTTTGCCTTATGGTCCTTAGTAAAAAAAATACTTGTTCTGACATAGTCACCCTGCATGCACCATTAGCAAGATGATTGAATTGATCCACCAGTCATCACGAATCGCTCCCACATTTGAACCTGACGTGAACAACGGCACGACAAGAGAGGTATACTTTCTTTCCTTCTTACATATGCAATAGTTTTGTTTAGGTTACGTGGTTGCAGCAGCTGTGGTGGTTCATCTTGCAGAGGTAGAATTCACAAACCTTGTAATTCCCTCGATGTTGAAGGCCGGGCTTATGCTCTGAGCACCTCCATGGGAATAGGTAAGTAGTTGAGCTTCGTCTTGCCACCCCTACCATCAAGAACTTGAAGAATTACGTTTGCACACACAACATTTAGTTTCTTTGTATTAGGCATTTTCTTACTCAACAAATATATACTTGAAATTATCAAATGCACTCTAGCTTCTTCATCAACTATCAAGTATATTTTTTAAACTTGAATCTGTTTGTTACTATTTAAATAGACCTTTAGGAGAACTTAAAATAGGGATTGCTAGATTAGTACGACTTTAGTTAGAAAATTCAAAAAGAATTTTCATTTGAAAGTTATTATTTATGTTACAAGAATTGTTTAAAGGATTTAAATTTTATCAAAACTGGAAACAAACAATTTAATTAGTTTGGTAAGAGACCAAAAAACTAAGGTACAAGATGAAATTAAAGATTTTATTAAAAAACTTAAGTCTAGTTGTAACAAACATAATAAAATGGATAAATTATTTAGAGATATGATGTCGAAAACTCAAGGACAGAAAGTAGTTGAAGCAATTCTAAAAGATAAAGGGAAATTCACTAGAGTAAATGCAACTAATTATTTACACACATTTGAAGATATAGCAAAATTACATGGTTTGCTTGTAGCTAAATGGATAACGTTTCTAGTGAGGCTTACAATAGGGACATTTATAAGTGTAATTTAACCGCATAGTGAGCTTGAATGGGATTTTTTTATTTTTCTCCCTCATCAAAAAAAAATATGACATGAATGGAAGTTTTTTATTTTTCTCCCTCATCAAAAAAAATTTGACATGAATGGGAGTTTTTATTTTTCTCTCTCATCAAAAAAAAAAGACATGAATGGGAGTTTTTTATTTTTTCTCCATCATCAAAAAGAACTATGGCATGAATGGGAGTTTTATATTTTTCTCCCTCATCAAAAAACATATGACATGAATGGGAGTTTTTTACTTTTCTCCCTCATCAAAAAAATATGACATGAATGGGAGTTTTTTATTTTTCTCCCTCATAAAAAAAAATATGTGAAGAATGAATAATCTTGTTTTTTGAGATGCACATATGATTTTTCTCTTTACATGTGATAAACATATGATAAAAATAATGATGAATATGATGAACAATGTGAGTTTTTTTTACTAATATTATGATAATGATACCATATGATGATAATTATGATAAAATTTGTGATGCAATATGATTATTGATAAAAATATATTTTCTTGTAGATTCTAGTTTAAGATTACTAACAGGACTTGAAGACGGATGGAGCAAATAAATTGAAGATTTGGTATGATAAATTTGAAAAAGATGAAGCTGAAGATGAACGAAAACAATCAGGTGAAAAAGTTTTAATTAAATATTTGTTTGGTTTTTTGTGTATATGCACTACATTACTGAATGAGTTAAAAGGATATGTTCAATTTTTTTTACAAAAATCAAGTAAAATTTAAGATGTTAAATATCTGATATATTTATGATTGATGCATGAAAAACTTATATTTATATGAATGAAATCAGATAGTTAAATAGAAGTTTTGGAATTGGAAGCTTATGAAAGAAATGGTAGCCTTATTATGAATACATGTATATGCTAAAATTTTTATCCATTAGTAAGTGGGATTTTTGTATCTTACTATTTATTCCTTGTGAGATCTAACCTCTAAATGAATTAAAAAAATAAAACTTCATACCCAATTTAGCATATATGTATGTGTTTGTAGTTGGTGCGCTATGTTGGGCTAGTAGGCAGGTGGAACAACCTTGATCAGATGATCAAGGCCACGAGCTCACGCTAGTTTCATCATAGGCCTAAACTTTATGTTGTCGTGTGCGTGCATGGGTTGGTAGGTGGGTGAAGTGACTCTGGTCTGGTGACCAGAGCCATGAGCTGACGTCCATTTCATGTAGGGCTGACATAGTTTTGTGGTGTGCTATGCTGGGTTGGCAGAAAAGTGGAATAAACTTGGCCGGGTGGACAAGTCCAGGAGTCGCACCCAATTTTGATATAGACCAATTTGTAGAAAAAAATAAATAAAGAACTGAGATGGATGAAGTAATAAAGCAAGAAAAAAAATGAAATGAAAAAAAAAGAAATCAATGGAGAGTCAGACCATAGAAAATAAAAGTAGGAGTCAAATAATTCTATTAACTGATGAGAACGTTTTTGTATATGTTGTTATGCAGGATAAGTTACTTATTCTAAGAAACTTACATGAACAGAAGGACTATGACACTTATGGTTTATTCCTATAAATGCTTGTTTAAATGTTTAATTGCACAAAGTATGAATGCATGATAAAATAAAACTTTGAAAATTTAAAACTTATTTATAAAGAATTTGATATGTTCTACTTGAATCTGTAGGTTGGCCCATGGGGACGATGTTCAGGTTTAGTAGGGGCGGATATCGGAAATAATTTATTTCTCTTAAAATATTATTAAAAATTAAAAGATTAATTGATTAAATTGAGTTTAAATAAGTTATCAAAATTTGAACTTATGTTTGGTTTTAAATTTTGCAGGAAAAGAAGTCTTGATGATTAGTATAAAGATGGGAAGTATTTAAAAAGGTGTTTTTTAAATGTAGTTGTGGGTATAGACTAAAAACTAAGTGTTAATTAAGGGTTTATCTAAGGGTCAAATGTAGGATTTGAACATGTTTCTAGGGTAAAAGCTTGATTTCAAGGTTAACTAAGGATTTAATTAATAAATCTAAAGGGTTTTCAAAGGATAGAGGATTAGTTTATGGTTTAGTTGAGTGTTAAAAACATGATTTGAGGTTAGTTTAAGGATAAACCTATGGTTAAGAAGATAATTAAGTAGGTCTAGTCTCTAAATGAGTTATTAAATAGGGTAAATGTATTAAAGGAAACCTTAGCAAATTATTTTAAATATAAATGATTAATTAAATATATTAATTAGTAAAAAACTTTATTAAATAATACTAAGGTTATGAAAATATATTTAAATTTATTAATTGATAGGTTTAATTTAACTAACTCTAAAGTGAATAAATAATTAAAAAGAATTGAAGGATTGTATATATTTAAATCGAAAGGGATGGTAAAATTCTAAGGTCAAGAGAATATTTATTTTAGTAAAGTTGTGTATATCTTGGGAAATTAAAGAGGAGAAATCCATGCCTATTTTTTGGTTGGAGTGATGTTGAGTTGATGTGGAGTAATTGTAGCCTGCATGCTTCAGTTAACTTAGGAAAACTGTGGGCTATGGTGGGCTACTCTCATATATATAACGAGGGGAGTCGTATTCACAAGCTCATGTTAATTTTCAGGTACTCTGTTTACTCTATGTTCTAGGCTATGGTTGTTTGTGCACTCATTTCCATGTGGTTCTTCTGGCAAGAGGAGAGAGAAGACCATCTCTCTTGCTTTTTGCAACTCATTCAATTCAAAGCCAATTTCTTTGCTTTCAAAAATGTGACAATGTAGTTTAAGAGGAGTTTTTTTCTCCTTCTTTTTCTTTTAACCTTATTTCCTCCTTTTCCTTCTCTTCATTCTTCTTCTCCTTCTCTAATTCTCTTCCTTTTCTTTTTTTATCCCCATCTTTCCCTTTCTTTAGTCCCTCTCTTTCTTCCTCTCTTTCCCTCTCCTCCGTGTCGCCGACGCAGCGCGCTGTGCCCACAGCACACAAAGAGAGAGAGAGAGAGAGAGAGAGAGAGAGAGAGAGAGAGAGAGAGAGAGAGAGAGAGAGAGAGAGAGAGAGAGAGAGAGAGAGAGAGAGAGAGAGAGAGAGAGAGAGAGAGAGAGAGAAAGAGAGAGAGAGAGAGAGAGAGAGAGAGAGAGAGAGAGAGAGAGAGAGAGAGAGAATGAGAGAGAGTAGGAAAAGTGGTTTTTTTAGTGCATGTATCCATGTTAAATGTTAGGCATGTTAGTAAATGTTAGGTATGTTAGTGAATGTTAAGCATTTTAGTGCATATTTATGTTAATGCATGCATATTTTAATACATGTTAGACGTTAGTTAGTACTTGCATGTTAAATGTTTTGCATGTAAATGTTAGGCATGTTAGTAAATAATAGGCAGGTTAGTGAATGTTAGGCATGTTAGTGAATGTTAGGCATGTTAGTAAATGTTAGGCATGTTAGTAAATGCTAGGCATGTTAGTGAATGTAATGCATGTTAGTACATGTATATGTTATTGCATGTTAGATGTTAGTATATGCATATGTTAATGCATGCTAGATGTTAGCTAGTACTTGCATGTTAAATGTTTTGCATGTAAATGTTAGGCATGTTAATGAATGTTAGGCATCTTAGTGCATGTTAGGCATGTTAGAATATGTATATGTTATTGCATGTTAAAAGTTAGTAAATGTATGAATAGTTAGTGCATGTATATTAAATGTTAATACTTATGCATATGTTAATGCATGTTAGATGTTAGTTAGTGCTTGCATGTTAAATGTATGCATGTTCATGTATGCATGTTAGTATGTATGTTAATTTATGCATGTGCATGTATGCATGTGAGATATGTTTGCATGTTTGTGTATGCATGTTTGCATGTTCATGTATTATGTGTTAGTGAATGCATGTTTATGAATATGTGTATGCATGCATGTATGCATGTATGTGTGTTAAAGTATGCATGTGCATGTATGCATGTGAGATATGTTTGCATGTTTGTGTATGCATGTATGCATGTTCATGTATGAGTGTATGTATGTTCATGCATGTGTGTTAGTATGCATGTTCATGTATGCATGTTATGTATGCATATTCATTTATGCATGTGTATGTATGGATGTGATTTATGTTTGCATGTCATGTATGTATGTTTATGTATGCATCTTAGTTATAAGTTAATGCATGTGTGTTAGTGCATGTATGTTCATGCATTTCTGTTAGTGCATGTATGTTCATGTATGTAGGTTAGTGCATACATGTTCATATATGTATGTAAGTGCATGTAAGTTCATGTATGTATGTTAGTGCATGCATTTTCATATATGTGTGTTAGTGCATGTAAGTCTATGATAGGAATGTTTGCATGTTAGTGCATGAATGTTAGATGTCTTCCATGTATGTATGCATGTTATGTATGCATATTTGTGTATGCATGTTCATGCATGCGTGTTAGTGCATGTAAGTTAGTTAAATGTATGATTATGTATACATGTATGTTAGAGGTATTTGATTGCATGAGTAATGATGCATGAATTCATGAGACATGTGTATGCAAGTGGAATATATGCAAGTGTATGTTTGCATGTACATGTAAGTGCATGTGTGCAAGTATGTTAGTTTGTCTAGGTATATACGTATGCATAAGTGCATGTACATGTGTGAGCACATGAACATATGTTAGTAAGCGTGCATAGAGTGTGATCACCAGTCATCAGGAATCGCTCCCACAACGGGTTCAAACCATCCGCCTTGCAGCATGCATAGAGTGACGAGCACCGTTGCTCTAGTACCATGTTTTACATTCATTTTCCATCGCAAGCCTCCTCTTTTGCCATCGCAAGCTTCCTTCCTACACACATAGAGATAAGATCGTTGGAACCTCCGAGCCACTAGGTTTTGTTATGTTTTCGTGAGAGTCCCTACTCATGCATGAGTCTCATAAATGAGATAATAATCTCCCTTCTTCTACCCATCAAATAAAACAATGCTCCTCATGGATCCATGTGGCAGAATGCCATAATATGACAATGTGAGAGAAACAATCTGATATTTTTTTTGTACTTTAGAGATTTCATTTGTTAAACGTGGAATAATCTTATGTTTAGACATCGCCAATACTTTTTTTATAGATTGTTCATTGGTCATTTTCTAATGTTTTCTATGATAAAAAATGAACTTAGGTATACAAGAAGATTAGACCTTCTACGTCGTTGCATATTATCGTTAGGGACTGAAAACTCTTCCTTTTGTTCCAACTCCATAGCCACGAGCTTCTCACGTCAATCATGAGGACGAATAGGCCAACGTGTACATCGTTCATTCATGTGGAGTATTTATAATGGAAGGTCCTCACGATGTTTTCACCGCCCAAAGTATAATAATTTTTTGGATGTCTAAAGAAATCATCAAATTAAATTGTAAATTTTGTGTGTGTAACACAACTCCCGTTAACGAGTTTTTTAACTTTAGATGACTACTCGACTGGTAAGAAGAATGTTATCACACCTTTATTTCTTTTCTTTTGTCTTCCGTACTTTCAAATGATGCAAGTTTGTGTTGTGGTACCGACTTCCGCCTCAAACGCACGTAGTCAGCGAGCTCTTGTTGTCTTATAAAAAGCCTACAGAGGAATAGATTTTGTGGAACCTCGCATTCTAGAGCGTCCTGCGTTTCCTAAACAACAGCTCTTGATCTTTCTCCTCCTTTCTCCGCATCTACTGCAAAAACCTTGCGAAGCCATGCAAAATCATCGCCACAAGATGCAAGTTATGTATCTCCTTATCTTATTATGCATCATGTGCGTTCGTGGTGCGGTGATGGTAAGAGCTGCCCGACCTCATGAGGCAGATGCTACCAATCAGAGTTGAGTACCATCACTGGACGTTGCGGAAGGGCCCCAAGACAAAAGCCACCAACGTGCAGGGGTCAACAAAAACCAACACATCAACGAGGACAACATTTCAATATTTGGGGAGGAGCTCAAGCTTCACGGGAACTGCGATATTTGTCCGGGAGGGAAGAAGAATTGTTGGTGCATACCGTTCTTTCCAAGTCATCCAAAAACTGCGTCTGTTCCAAGTTCCCCTTTGTCTGAAAGATTTCTCACGAGCATTATTGCCGAGATAATTTCCATTTCTCTCTGTAACTTAGATAGCGTCCTTTAATATCTACCCACTTAGTCTGCAGTCCATTTCGTAGCGTTTTCAAACTATGCATCAATTAATGAGATGATTGTGTCTTAGCGTTTGGGCTTTTTAGCTTTGTATGTTATTCTAATGTGTAGGAAATGAGTTAATTATGCATCCATTAACGAGATGATTGTGCTTTTCGCGTTTGAGCTTTTAGCTTTGTCTGTTATTTTAATATGTGTGTGATAGTTTTGCAAGTAGTAAGAATATGGGCTATCGCAACATTCTTCACTTGCTCTTGCGTTTTAGCACTCTTATCTGCTTCAGTCTTGACCATGTTTATGAATATCACAGCAGAATGCCTGAATATCCGTACTGATGTTATTAGCATCCTGATGTGATATGATTAACATGATTTGATATGGATCTTTACAAGGGAGGAACTCGTGTTTTCTATACACAGTGTGGCGAGAGAGAGAGAGAGACTTCTATCTCCTTGCAGATAACAAAGTTAGGGGCTTCAAAGTCTGTTTTTTGTTCCCACTGCATGGCCACAACCTTCTCACTTCAATCATGAAGATGAATAGACCAATGGCTACATGGTTTATTCATGTGCAATAACTATAATGGAAGGTCCTCACGATGTTTTGATCACAACCCGAGATCTAATAAATTTGTGGATGACTACGGTTAAGAGAAATCATCAAATGAAATACTAAATTTCTTATGTGTTACTCACCTCCGCTTATGCATGTTTATAGTTTTATATAACTATTCGACTGCTACGAAGATTATTATCATGCCTATCTTGCGAGCATGTAGTATTTGATGGGTTTCTGTTTTTATGCTGTCTTACGTACTTTAAAATGATGCAAGTTTGTGTTGTGGTTCGAGCTTCCGACTTCCGCGTCAAACACTTTTTCTTTTCCCTCCTTATCTTATTATGCGTCATGTGCGTTAGCAGTGCGGTGATCGTAAGAGCTGCCCGACCTCATGAGACAGATGCTACCAATCAGAGGCGAGCACCATCACTCAACGTTGCGGAAGGGCCCCAAGATAAAAGCCACCAACGTGTAGGGGCCAACGAAAACCAACAGATCAACGAGGAGAGCATTTCAATACTCGGGGAGGAGCTCAAGCTTCACGGGAACTGCGATATTTGTCCGGGAGGGAAGAAGAATTGTTAGTGCATACCGTTCTTTCTAAGTCATCGCAAAAACTGGATCTGTTCCAAGTTCGCATTTGTCTGAAAGATTTCTCACCACCGTTATTGCCGAGATAATTTCCATTTTTTTCTGTAACTTAGACAGCGTCCTTTAATATCACCAACTCTAGTTAATCACTTAGTCTGCAGTCCAGTTCGTACACAGTGATTAACGAGCTCATAGCGTGTTTAAACTATGCATCAATTAATGAGATGATTGTGTTCTGGCGTTTGGCCTTTTTAGCTTTGTCTGTTATTCTAATGTGTAGGAAATGAGTTAATTATGCATCTATTAACGAGATGATTGTGCTTTTCGCGTTTGAGCTTTTAGCTTTGTCTGTTATTTTAATATGTGTGTGATAGTTTTGCAATTAGTAACAATATGGGCTATCGGAACATTCTTCAATTGCTCTTACGTTTTAGCAGGATGCCTGAATATCCGTAATGATGTTATTAGCATCCTGATGTGATATGATTAACATGATTTGATATGGATCTTTACAAGGCAGGAACTCGTTTTTTTATACAGTGTGGAGAGAGAGAGAGGCAGAGAGAGAGAGAAAGGGGCTTCTATCTCCTTGCTGATATTTGTTAGTTTCAAAGTCTGTTTTTGCTCCCACTCCATGGGCACAACCTTCTCACTTCAATCATGAACATGAATAGACTAATGGCTACATGGTTTATTCATGTGCAATAACTATAATGGAAGGTCCTCACGATGTTTTGATCACAACCCGAGATCTAACAAATTTGTGGATGACTAGGGTAAGAGAAATCATCAAATGAAATACTAAATTTCTTATGTGTAACTCACCTCCGCTTATCCATGTTTATACTTTTATATAACTATTGGACTGCTAAGAAGATTATTATCATGCCTATCTTGCGAGCATGTAGTATTTGATGGGTTTCTGTTTTTATGTTGTCTTCCGTACTTTAAAATGATGCAAGTTTGTGTAGTGGTTCGAGCTTCCCACTTCCGCCTCAAACACTTTTTCTTTCTCCTCCTAATGCAAAAACTCTACGAATTGGGCTTTTGGCATTGTCTGTTATTCTAATGAATCAATCATACATCAATGAACGAGATGTTTGTGTTTTACAAGTAGTAAGTCTACAGGCGATCGCAAACAATCAATAAAAGTAAAAATCAATGGATTTTTATAGCATTTATAAAGTAATTTTATGGTTGTTTTCATGTATTTTGGGGCCTATATGGCTGATTTCGCGGGCTGGAAGAGTCTAAAAGTGTCTTACAATCAAGGTAAAAATCAGTTATGGATATTTTCTATTTCCTCTTATTTTTAACCATTTATCATATCATTACGTGGTATGATACACTACATCATACAACATATGAGGCTTATACCAGCCCAAATACATTGGATAATTTAGCCATGGTGTCGATATAAGCACAGGTATGAACATCAGTACAATAATGTTGGTACAAGCATGAGTATTGACATTGTTATAACCATCACTACATGCCCAATGCCATCGCTACAAGGGTCGATATGAATGCACATACATTTTGGTCGGTATACGCATTGGTACTTACCTAAAAAACTAATGATATAAGTGTAGGTAACAAAATCCTCGATATAAGTGTAAGTATGTCCCTTGAAAAAATCATCGGTATGGTCCTAGCGTACCAATGCTCATTTAAGGGCCTATATCGACGATCATATCTGAATTTTTATTTTTGACCAAATTGTGTTGTCTCTTGCTATAGCAACATGTCAATGTTATTGTGTAGGAAATGATAATACACTGTAGAAAGATTATTATCATGCCTATCTTGCGAGCATGTAGTATTTGATGGGTTTTTGTTTTTATGTTGTCTTCCGTACTTTAAAATGATGCAAGTTTGTGTTGTGGTTCCAACTTCCCACTTCTGCCTCAAACACTTTTTCTTTTTCCTCCTCGTTTCTCCACGTCTAATGCAAAAACTCTTTTTATCTGTGATCATACTGCGGTGATATTAACGTATCAACAATGAAATATTATAACTGGAACTGCAACATTTGTTCAGGAGGGAAAAAACTGTGTCTGTTTATCTCTTAGTGTGCAGTCCATTTCCTAATGATTGTGTTTTAGCGTTTGAGCTTTTAGCTTCGTCTGTTATTCTAATATGTAGACCTGTGATTGTTTTACAAGTAGTAAGTCTACACGCGATCGCAAAGAATCAATAAAAGTAAAAGTCAATGGATTTTTCTAGCATTAGGGCGAAAAACGGCCGAAAAGGGGCTGTTTGCTAATGAGAGATTAAGGAAATTGACAAATAGCGTCTTTCCACATGTACAAGAATATAACATTGCTGTCTCTTTTAACCATATGGAGAATTTCTTTTTTTAATACAATTTTCTTTCAAAGCGCCGCTAAAGTGATGAAGATTCTCGTATTTAGTGTACAATTTTTTGGTTTGATGCAAAAAAAGATACTTTTGCACACTATACAAAGCATATTCTCGAATTTGCAAGAAGGAATTGATTTTTGAAGATACGAAATATTTTTGGGTTCACAAAATGTCATGATCAGTCAACGACACGGTTAACATCAAATCAAAAGTTTCCACGTGTACAAAGCCTCTTTTTCTATAAATACTACCAAAATTTGTGAACGTCGGTTTCTCGCTTTGAACATTCTTCTTCTCCTAAGTTCAAATGGCTTCTTCTTCTCGTCGTCCTTCCAATCGCGTAACTTCATGTGAGGTTTACAACAGAAGAGAGGATTCTTTGTGGAAACCTCTTTCCGTGAAAGTAAATGACTGGGTAACTATGCTTCCTAGTTGTACAAGTGCCCATAAAGTCAAGCGTGCCAAAAGAGACAACACAAGAAACCATTGGAAGGGACGTATTCTCAGTTTCAAATTGAAGAGATGCGGTTGGTTTGCACGAGTACAGCATGTGTACACCGCTAAGGATCTTGTTCTAGAAAATCATCTGCAATTCCCTTCGTACTGTAAGTGAAGTTTGACAATGCTCTTCTATCATTTCAGTTGATTTTGTATAATGAAACATATGTTTTTGTACTACAGATATCTTTCCTTCCAATATTGTGGAATGGCAACCTGTTGAATGTTTAACAGGAACATTCAGAGTTCTTCATAAGGAATATGCAGAACTCATGTATGCAGAGAAATCTGTTTAATTTTTCAATAGCATAGAGTTATTTGTCCATTATGCAGATTATCAAGTGTCGTCAGGGAGGAGTTCTTATGGAATTCTTGTACACGTACCTAATCCTTGCATCTCTTCATTAGATTGGGATGCTCCTGATCATTCAACAGTTTCAAGTTTTCTCTGCAAAACTAAATTTGACATCCAGAAGGCAATGTCAGCAGGCCGAATTTCGAGAAGGATAAAGATTCAATGGTTTTTGCCTATTCATGTCTTTGTAGCATGCTTTAAAGACATGTTATTACAGAAAACAAAAACAATGTGGTTGAATAGGAGAGTCCCTGTTTCAGAGATTGATGATGTTTTAGGTAGGGAATGGGATAGCAAAGAAGTTCAAAAGCTAGGTGACATTATTTTATGTAAAGTTAGTCCCAATTCTCTTTCAATATCATATCAGATATGTCGACAATCTCTAGTTCTAGGATATGACTATAGAAGGTGGAAAAAAAAGCTTGGACTTTGGATAGCCTTGGACTCAGAGGAGAACTATCCAAAATTTGAGTTAGAAGTATTGATTCATCCAAATTTTCAATCAAGGAAAATAATTGTCACTGCAAATTGGAATCTCAGAAATGTAAGGGAGCTTCTAGAATACCTTGATGAGGTATCATCTCAGTGTAGATTCTCAATTGATGATGCAATAGTTAACGTTAGATCAGAGAAATCATTATCTTGCATAAGCTGACTGCCACCAAGGGTGGTTAAGTTCCAACATTTAAGATTGTAACAAGTTAACCCTGACATTCTTACATAATGTATCTTCATCTAATAGAAGCTTCTATTGATACTTCCATTGAATTTTCTTGGCAGGATGGTTACAAACAATGTGTGTTAAATTATTAATTTTAAATGTCTTAGATATTTTTTAGGTCCTTAATTTCATATTTCCATTGATTTTTTTTTGTAGGAGTGAATTGATGACTAAGAAATAATTATACAGGAACTTGCATAAGTTAATTCTAGATGAAGAAGAGATCTAGAATTCAATATCTAATTTCAATTTAATAATTATAGTCTATCAAAGGTGCACATTAGTCTCAGTTAAATAATTTGATTCTATCCAACTTTTCTGTCCTCAAGTAATGCAAGAGAAATTATCATGGTACACATAACAAGTAATATAAGAGAGTGTGGAGAACTTGGTGCAAACTCCAATCCAAGGTTTGGTATTTCAATATTAGAAGAGCATGTCTTAAGGCATAAAGCAGAGGAGACGAGATAAGTGAAGACGACCGATGCAAGCGACTAGTGCAATCTGAAATTGTCGGATGGCCCTTATCGCTTACATCGGTCGTGTTAGCAAACTACCGTGAGAGACTTCAAGAAGTGACCCTGCGTAAAGATTTGACTCACGAGTATAAAAACTAGCAACAGCGATGAAATGGATAATACGATCGATGCAAGCGATAGGGGCAATCCAAGATTCTCCGATTCCCCGTATCGCTTGTATCGGTCGTGTCCTCTTAATTCTTTATGTCCTTCTGTAACTTCTCCAATTTAAACACTTTCCAACAGGAATGAAGTAAGAAACCCACAATGCATTCATAATTGTGACATTAATAAACTTAATTGGACCATCCAATGAACTTTTGTTTAACTCTCAAGAGGTTCAATACAACTGTGACCATCTTCCAGATGAAGATTGGCATAACTACATACAATTTGTACATAAATAAATCTTCCAACCTTGGTTGGTTTTACAATTGATCTCAATCTAAGACTCAAAAATTGATTTAACCCTTTCTATCCTTTTTAGAGCCTTGCTTTCTCTGTTGCTTCTGTCCCTTTTTGGAGCTTTCAGCTTGACTCTTTATGTTGTTCCCATGCTTTAGTGGTGAGTGAAGAGGAAGCCCTTTCTTTTTATCTTCAGACTGTTTTTTATCAGGTGGAGGGGGTGGAGGTGAGTCTGGATCATATGGGCAGATTGCATGTTTCATGATACTATTTATTGCTCTCTCTCTGATCAAGATGATCCATGCATCTGGGTAGTCTGATAAATTCAATTCAGGACTGTGGAACCTTCTTTCCAAGAATCTTACAGCATTTGCAATCACTCTCCAGCCACATGATGTTGAGTCTCTCTGCAATGGCACATGAATTTGGCTGTATCCAAATTGCTTTTGTTCATTCATTTTAGCTATTCCTGGAAAATTCTGATCAATATGCATCTTGAGAAGCTTTACAGCATTGCATTGTAAAGTCAAAATCAGAACGGATGGTATGGCTTTAAAATAGAGAACAACAAAATGTATAGTAACTTACACTTTGCAATTCCCATGCTGTGATGGAAGAGAATTGAGGAAAAGAGCTTGATATGCATTGAAGTCCACACTAATCAAACTCCAATGGCCCCTGTCAATGAGTTGCATGTAAATATACTTTCTTAGATGAAACAAATATGTTTCCAAAATGAAGATGAATACTTACTTTTCAATATATGGGTAAATAACACATTCTACTTCTTCTGTAAAATCCTGTAGAAAGGACTTGGCATCTCCATGTTTATGCAAAAAACACTGTGTCACTAGAGGATCTAAAATAAATACTTTTCTTTGAACCGTTTCCTCACATTGTTGAAGAAGAACCCTACAAATCAAGAAATAAAAATGTAGTTAAGGAACTAGGAAATTATGCAAAACAAAAGCATTTTAAGGCCTCTAGATATACTTGAGTGAAATGTTGACCACACTATCTGATATTTCAACATAAAGCTCCCTCAACATTTTGTTGTCTTCAGGTCTAATGTCAAGAAACAATTCATTTTGCCATGGCATTGCAACATTAACTATTACCTGCCCATCTCCTTTCTTGAGGAGCTCTTTATTTGCTTTCTGTAACTTTTGAATCTGGGTTAAGATGTCACTTTCCTCTGTAAATAATCCCTGCTTTTTCCTCTCCTCCTCACTATTTGCTACAGTTCTAGTTTCATGATCATGAGTGACTTGAGCGTTGATCTCTTCAATGACAACTGTTGTTTTGGGTGCTCGAGCTGGAGGTATATTTAAAATATCAAAGAATTTTTTATCGTGGTGATCAATAGGAACCAGAGCTTTATCAAACTTATATCTTATTCTTGAAACAATAACATAATCCTTCGCCATTAGTGTTACCCTATGAGAATGAGCACCACATAAGTAGGCATCATTCATAAAATCAATAGCAAAGTCCTCTGCAGCTTCTTGCAGGCATAGCAGTGCTTGAGTTTGCCACCTCACATTGACAAAGGATGAGGGTTCTAGCCATACTCTGCAAAAAATCCGTCTTTAGGCAGGGATTTAGGAAAAGTGGAATATTACTCTCAGAAAACTATGATCACTGACTCTTTCCACTGTCAAAACTTACTCTCAAAAAGCTATGATCAATGACTCTTTCCACTATCAAAGGCACGACCGATGCAAGCGATAACAGTCATCCGGAAATGCTCGGATGTCCCTGATCGCTTGCATCGGTTGTCTTTAAATTAATCATCAAATATCAATAAATAATATCTTACAATGCAAAATACTCACTTATCACTAAGAGAAAGATAATTGGAAAACTATAATCAATGACTCTTTCCACTATCAGAAGCACGACCGATGCAAGCGATAGCAGTCATCCGGAAATGCCCGGATGTCCCTGATCGCTTGCATCGGTCGTCTTCAAATTGATCATCAAATATCAATGAAATATATCTTACAATTCAAAATACTCAATTATCACTAAGAAAAAGATAATTGGAAAACTATAATGAATGACTCTTTCCACTATCAGAGGCACGACCGATGCAAGCGATAGCAGTCATCCGGAAATGCTCGGATGTCCCTGATTGCTTGCATCGGTCGTCTTTAAATTTATCATCAAATATCAATAAATTATATCTTACAATGCAAAATACTCAATTACCATTAAGAAAAAGATAATTGGAAAACTATAATCAATGACTCGTTCCACTGTAAGAGACACGACCGATCCAAGCGATAAGAGTTATCCGTAAATGCCCGGACGTCCCTCATCGCTTGCATCGGTCGTCCCTGAATTCATCATCATATTTCAATAAATAGTAGTTAAAATAAAGGTAACAATGCGTTATACTCAAGCATAGCAAAGGAAACCAAAATTTGCAAGCTATGAACAAGGACTCGATGATATTAAAAAACATGACCGATCCAAGCGATTAGGGTTATCCAAAAATCTCGGATGTCCCTAATCGCTTGCATCGGTCGTGTCCACATTACCTTACGTAGAGAGCGCTCTCTATAGAAATTGTGAAGTAGCCTAAAAACGTGGTGGCAATGGAACCTCGACGCTTGGCAAGTGTTGACAGAAAAAAATGAACGAAATGAATAGGGAAGCTTAAATAGGTCCCAAAATTGAGTTGATCGTTGTGCCACGTGGCATGCCCCGATTGGTCCACGTCAAATACCCGTTGCGAATTCCGACGTCTTTTGCCACATGGCATGATTTGATTGATCCACATCATCTATATGTTGCATCGGGGAGCGTACACTTTACCACGTGGCACTCTGTGATTGGTCCACCTCATTCGACCGTTTCTTCCCTCCTCGCCTATAGAAAGCTACTTCCTTCACAAACTCAAACTTTCAACCTTCAGAGAACTTGTCTCACTAGAGACACGACCGATCCAAGCGATAAGAGTCATCCGTAAATGCCCGGATGTCACTCATCGCTTGCATCGGTCGTCCCTGAATTCATCATCATATTTCAATAAATAGAAGTTAAAATAAAGGTAACAATGCGTTATACTCAAGCAACACAAAAGAAACCAAAATTTGCAAGGTATGATCAAGGACTCGATGCTATTTAAAAAACATGACCGATCCAAGCGATTAAGGTTGTCCAAAAATCTCGGATGTCCCTAATCACTTGCATCGGTCGTGTCCACATTACCTTACGGAGAGAGCGCTCTCTATAGAAATTGTGAAGTAGCCAAAAAAAAAACTTGGTGGCGATCGAACCTCCACGCTTGGCAAGTGTTGACAAAAAAAAATGAAGCAAATAAATGGGGAAGCTTAAATAGGTCCCAAAACTGAGTTGACCCTTGTGCCATGTGGCATGCCCCGATTGGTCCACGTCAGATACCCGTTGCGAATTCCAACGTCTTTTGCCACGTGCAATGATTTGATTGATCCACATCATTTATCCGTTGCATCGGGCAACATACACTTTGCCACGTGGCACTCTGTGATTGGTCCACCTCATTCGATCGTTCCTTCCCTCCTCGCCTATAAATACCTATTTCTTCACAAACTCAATTTTTCAACCTTCAGAGAATTTGTCTCACCTACATGTGTATTTTTCTTTTGTCGCCGACACGATCGATACAAGCAATTTTTGCCGTTTGACCTACGTTGACTCGCTCTAGGCGCTTGCATCGGTTGTGTTCTCCTAATAGACATATAGGAGAAGCTGCAGCTTAGATGGAGGGAATGAATGAGATCCTTAGTGTCTCTCCATCAGAGAAACTTCTTGATTTCATGGTTCAAGAGGGTTTAAGTGTAGATTATTTTCCTGATGCAATGACCATATTCAACCCCAAAATTGATTTTGAAAAACTCTTAGAGAACTCGAAAAGTTTTCTTAAGGATGAGTGGGAGATTTTCTTGGGGTTGGTCAATGGGAGGATCCTTTCTATTTCTCAGAAAACCTATGTCCATCCTCACATCTTTGGTAAGGATCCAATAGATAGGGCTAAAATCACAAGAAAATGCAAAAGGATATCCCCTTTGCCAGGGAAGCTTGATTTATGCCTAGAGCATGAAAAGGACTGCTGCTTGCTCCCTTTAAACATTGCTTTCTTGATATGGCTTGATCATATCTCAGTTGAAAGGGAGGAAAATGTTCATGATGAAGACGAGCCTTGCTTAGAGCTGACACTTGAGGCTAGCTCAAAAACTATGAAAGGTGTCATGGAGATTGTTGAGGAGATCAATCTCCAAGCAGAAGAAGAGCAGGTCAAAGATTTTGATGTGGCCACTTTTAAAGCAGAGACTGCAATAAGGGAGCCAACTGAAGAAGTTCAAGTGTCTGAGAAGTCCCTACTTCTCCCAAATCTACCTTTTTACTTTATCTCTGGGAAAGACTTCATACCTCTATTTTACATTCAGGAACTTTTCAATCTAAGGGAGGACTACTGTCTTGCAGCTATAGCTAAGGCAGAAGAAGTTGCAAGGAGATTCATCAATAAGAAAGGAGAAAGAAGAGAGGAATTTTTGCGTCTTGATTTGGATTTGTCTAATGAAGAATTCAACGATTCATCACAAGCTCTTTCAAAATTCTTTGAGAAAGCTATCTCAGAGAAGCCAAAACTTGTTGATGAAGAGTTTGATGAGCATCAGAAGCAACTTGGAATATACTCGTTTGGACGCGGCTATTCATTCTTGGATGTCGCTGAGGACAAAGGAACAATTTGTATTGACTCAAAAGAGCTCATTGAGGAGGAAGATGAGGTCAAGGTATGTTGTTTGATATATTCTATCAATTAAAGTTTTTGTCCGAGATCTCCATTTTTAAGTGAGAAAATGACCACGACCGATGCAAGCGATACAACCTAACGGATAATCTCCGTTGGGCCTTATCACTTGTATCGGTCGTGTTCGGACTTGAAGAGGAAGATGAGGTCAAGTATGTAGTAAAATATATTCTCATGATTTAAAGGCAAAGGAGATGAGATGGGCTTCTGATGTGATCTTCTTATTCAAGCAGAGCCGAAACTTTCCTACATGATGGGGTCTAGGCAATCCAAAACTTCTAACTTTGTTAAATTTTAAAAATTCACACCAAACTTTTGAAATTGCTCTATAACCTTTCCTACTCACTCCGACACTATCACAAATATTTTGAATTTGAGATGGTTCTAGTAAAAGATTCATTTTCTGTCATGAGTTTTTGAAAAACAAAGCGTTTCAAGCATGTATTTTCATTTAGTTTCAATAGTCTTAAAACATCATTTTGACTCAAAATTTCATTACAGAAATGTATGCGCTCAAAACTGCTCGACATATTGAAACCTAGCACATTTGTCACATGATCTCTAACAATTTTCATTCTTTTCTTTTTCTGGCCAGATTTTTCAGTCAAATCTAAAAAAGGTTTTACTCGTTTTGACTGCATTCTCAAACCTATAGGAGTTTCTTTCATTTTGTTAAAAGACTCTAACTGAGAAGATAAAGTGGATAATTTGTTTTCTAGCTCCCTCATATGTAAATTCTTCTGGTGTAGTGTGTTTTGTAAATAGTTTATGTATTGTACATAATTCCTTGAAATATCCCAGAGCCTTGAACAATAGCCTCGTAAACCATCCTCACCATCTCCCACAAATCTAATCAGATCATGAAGATTATGAAAAGGGGGGTACCTTCCAGTTTGTGGATCACTTGGATAAACAGATCCATCTGTCCATATGTCGATATGTTTCTTGCCTTCCTTTCGCAATCCATCCACTTCAAGAGGAAGAAGAGCCCTTCAAAATACTTTTCTTGTCGTCGCATACTCCTGACTAACTACAATGTTGATATGGAACTTTTTACAATGATTTCGATTGTTTGAAAGCTCAGCGAGAGTATTTGGGTTAACGTTCTCCATGGTCTGCTATGAAAAATGACCGGCAAGTGTCTAAAATGACGTGAAAGGGAGAAACAGTCTTGCTATGAAAAGTAGAGAAAAAAAGCGCAAAACGTCATCAGCACACATTATATAGGTTCGTGAACAAGAGGAAAATTCAACTTTTGAGGTGTAAGATATCACACAAACTTCGAGGCGTAAGATATCACACAAACTTTTCATGATTATATGATACGAGTTTCTCTCTCTTCAAAATTTGCATAAGATACATTTTAAATGAACTTACATGGAATTTCTTAAAGGATTTGACAACTTTAATCCCGATTAAGCACAACTAATTGAAATCCTTACACGGCCCTTTTTGGGCCGTTTTTCGCCCTAATGGCATTTAGAATGTAATTTTATGGTTGTTTCCAGGTTATTTTGGGGCCTATATAGCTGATTTGGCAGGCTCGAAAGGTCTAAACGTGTCTTACAATCAAGGTACATTGGGGTAATTTAGCCATGGTATCGATATAAGCACTGGTATTAACAACAATACAATAATGTTGGTACAAACATGAGTATGGACATTGGTATAAGCATCACTGCATGTCCAATGCCATCGGTACAAGCATTGATATGAATGCATATACATTTTGGTCAGTATACGCACTAGTACTTACCTCAAAAACTGACGATATAAGTGTAAGCAACAAAATCCTCGATATAAGTGTGAGTATGTCCCTTGAACAAATCATCGCTATTGTCCTAGCATACCGATGGTCATTTAGGGGCCTATATCGGTGACCATATAAAGTCCTAGCATAGCGATGCACATCTAGGGGCCTATATCGGTGACTATTTCCTACACAGTGATTAATGATTGTGTTTAAGTGATCTCGTGTGGATGTGTATCACGCGATTGCAAACAATCAATAAAAGTAAAAATCAATGGATTCTTCTAGCATTATAAGGTAATTTTATGGTTGTTTTCATGCTATTTTGGGGCCTATATGGCTGATTTGGTGGGCTGGAAAGGTCTAAAAGTATCCTAGAATCAAGGTAAAAATCACTTATGGATATTTTCTATTTCCTCTTGTTTTTAACCATTTATCATTTCATTAGGTGGTATGATACACTACAACATATGAGGCTTATACCAGCCCAAATACATCGGGCTAATTTAGCCATGGTGACGATATAAGCACTAATATGAACATCAGTACAATAATGTTGGTACAAGCATCTGTATAGACACTGGTATAAGCATCACTATATGCCCAATGCCATCGGTACAAGTGTCGATATGAATGCACCTACATTTTGGTCAGTATACACACTCGTACTTACCTCAAAAACTTACGATATAAGTGTAGGTAACAAAATCCTTGATATAAGTGTCAGTATGTCCCTTGAAAAAATCATCGATATGGTCCTAGCATAACGACGCGCATTTAGGGGCCTATATCGATGACCATATCTGGAAATTCTTTTTTAGCAAATTGTATTGTCTCTTGCTGGAGCAACATGCCAATGTTGTTGTGTAGCAAATGATAATACACTCTGCCAAAACAAAAATGGAGTACATGTGACATGTAATCTTGTGGTTGCCAATTTAAGGTTTAGATGATCGATAACAAAAAACAAGATTTGATAACCTAAAATGCATTGGAGCATAAATAAGATATGTAGGAGCAGAATGAACATGAACCATGTTTCAAAAGAGATATTTCATAGCTAGGTAGAAAAGAGATATTTGATAAATGAACCATGTACAAAAGTCTCACAAACCATTTCCATGTATGAGACAAATACAAAAATATGGCAAACCACTACTAAATATGAACCGAATACAAAATTGTGGTGCACCATTGCAATATATGAGAAAAATACAAATTTGTGGCACATCACTACCATACACATGCCTAGAGGGATCAAAACATTTATATATGGAGTCCTACAACAAGCACATTTAGTGCCTCCTCAGCCACTTGTAGATCCACGTCTAGAGCTTGCTCCTCCAGAATGTGACCTAGATCAATGAGAGAGGAGATGAACAAGCACCTATATGGTGTTGTTGTGTAGAATGTTGGTGCATATGTTCACTGCTAGATCCATTACGGGATGGCTAAGAAGATGATCACCACCATTATTGCCGATATTACTTTCCTTCCTTCTTGTAACTTAGCCAGCATCCTAAAATATCTACCCACTCTAGTTTCTCACTTAGTCTCCAATCCATTTCCTACAGAGTGATTGCGTTTTAACATTTGACCTTTTAGCTTCATCTGTTATTCTAATATGTAGAGGTGTGATGTTTTACAAGTAGTAGGTTTACAGATGATCGCAACATTCTTCAATTGCTCTTAAGTTTTAATACTCTAATCTGCTTCAGCCTTGATTCTGATTATGAATATCACAGTGGGATGCATTAATATCTGTAATGATCTTATTCACACTAGACGGTTAGCAAGATTTGATATGGATCTTCACAAGGGATGAACTTGTATTTTTCATACACAATGCAGAGAGAGAGAGAGAGAAAGATAGAGAGAGAGAGAGACAGAGAGGAAGATAGAGAGAGAGCGAGAGAGCGAGAGAGCGAGAGAGACATAGGGAAAGAGAGATGGGATAGAGTATGAGAAACCATTATTATAGAGCTTGCTTGGTTATCATCTCCTACATGCATTTAAGATCTTAGAAGCTCTTCAAGAGATTTTTCCTTTCCATTTCACAACCACATAATCATTTGTAGTCCATGATTTTTAGCTTCCATTTAATGTAAGGAAACTAAATGTTGATAAGTACCATACTTGAATGAAACTCCAGATATGGTTGAACCATGGGCATATTTCTCTCTGTTGAAACATGAGGATCATTTGTAGCTAGAGGATCATTTGTAGTCCATGATTTTTAGCATCCACTTAAGGTGTAAGGAAACTAAATCCATATAAGAACTATCACTACAAGGAATATGGGGGCATAGCGACGATCAACACAACATATTTTCCATCGCTACATGATCATGAATTTTGTCAGATATGGCATCGAGCGTGCACCGTCATTTAAACATCGCTATTCTTGACATTATATTTTATGTTATTTTCCACGCTTCTAGAGACCTTCAAGAGACCTTATGCAACAATGATGGGTGTCATTCCACAAATTGCATGATCCCATACACGATGCTTCTGGATCACTTATGCCACGATAAAGTTTGATAAAAGTAAAGAAAGAAACATCATATCACTATTTATCCTCATTTTATGTGCAACTGATCGAAGAGCTCTCCAACGTTTAGACCTCTGTTATGCCTCCAAGCTCTAGCAATCTCTTTCTGAATCTCTCTCTTTTCAAATCTCTCTCTCTTATTGTCTCTTCCTCTCTCTCTCTCTCTCCTTTCTTTCTACCACCTTCTCTTTCAATTTCTCTCTCTCTCTCTCTCCCTCTTTTCTTTTCTCCTTTGCTCTCTCTCTCTCTCTCTCTCCCTCTTTATTGCAGATTACTCAAGAAGTTCACCAAGCACGAAATATAGCTAATTATTGTAAATACAATTTTCATTGTTTATATTTCATTTAAATTGTCTTATTTTAATTATTTAACATACTCACACTTACTCATTCATATGCATATATACACATATACATGAGCATGCATGCTCACACATATGCATACATATACATATGCACATACACACACATACACACATTCACATGGATGTGCACATACACACATACACATAGACACACACATACACATATGCATATGCAATATCATATCTACAGAAACATAAAAGGAAATCATGCTCATACATATACACATGCATATGCATACATACACACACACACAACATATTTATACGCATACACATACATACATATAGACACACACACACATACACATGCACATATCCACACACACACATACGCATGCACATTTTTATACACATACACATACATACATATGTGCACACACACATACACATGCATATATCTACACACGCATATGCACATACACAAACAAGAAAACGTACACATACATGCATATACACACACATACACACACACTTACACATACACATGCACATTCATACATATACACACACATACACATGCAATGATATATTAAGGACAACCAAAATATCAACAATAAAATATAAGGACAAGAACTCAAGCTTCATTGGAACTGAGACATTTGTTTGGGAGGGAAAAAAACGACTTTTTTTCCATATCATTGCAAAAACTACATCTGTGCCAAATTTGCATTTTTCTGAAACATGTATCAGCACTGTTATTGCTGATGTTACTTTCCTTCCTTCTTGTAACTTAGGCAATATCCAAAAATATCTACCCACTTCATCAAATGAAATACTAAATTTCTTATGCGTTACTCACCTCCACTTATCCATGTTTATACTTTTATATAACTATTCGACTGCTAAGAAGATTATTATCATGCCTATCTTGCGAGCATGTAGTATTTGATGGGTTTCTGTTTTTATGTTGTCTTTTGTACTTTAAAATGATGCAAGTTTGTGTTGTGGTTTGAGCTTCCCACTTCCGCCTCAAACACTTTTTCTTTCTCCTCCTCCTTTCTCTGCGTCTAATGCAAAAACTCTACGAATTGGGCTTTTGGAATTTTCTTTTATTCTAATGAATCAATCGTACATCAATGAATGAGATGTTTGTGTTTTACAAGTAGTAATTCTACACATGATCACAAACAATCAATAAAATTAAAAAGACAATGGATTTTTCTAGCATTTATAAGGTAATTTTATGGTTGTTTTCATGTTATTTTCGGGGCTATATGGCTGATTTGGGAGGCTAGAAAGGTCTAAAAGTGTCTTGCAATCAAGTTCAAAATCACTTATGGATATTTTCTATTTCCTCTTGTTTTTAATAATTTATCATTCATAAGGTGGTATGATACACTACAACATATGAGGCTTATACTAGCCTAAATACATTGGGGTAATTTAGTAGTGGTGTCGATATAAGCTCATCTGAACATCTTTACAATAATGTTGGTACAAGCATCAGTATAGACATTGGTATAAACATCACTACATGCCCTATGCCATCGGTACAAGCATCGATATGAATGCACGTACATTTTGGTTAGTATACGCACTAGTACTTACCTCAATGACTTACTATATAAGTGTAGGTAACAAAATCCTTGATGTAAGTGTCAATATGTCCCTTGAAAAACTCATTGCTACGGTCCTAGCATACCGATGCTCATTTAGGGGCCTATATTGATGACCATATCTGGAATCTTTTTTTTGGGTAAACTGTGTTGTCTCTTGCTATAGCAACATGCCAATGTTGTGTAGCAAATGATATTACACTTTGCCCAAAGAAAAACCGAGTACATGTGACATGTACTCTAGTGGTTGCCAATTTAGGGTTTAGATGATCGACAACCAAAAGAGGATTTGATAAAGTAAAATGCAGTGGAACATAAATAAGATATGTAGAAGTAGAATGAACATGAACCATGTATAAAAAGACATATTTCATAACTAGGTAGAAAAGATATATTCAATAAATGAACCATGTAGAAAAGTCTCGCAAATGATTGCCATATATGAGACAAATACAGAATATGGCAAACCACTTCTAAATATAAACCGAATACAAAATTGTGGCGCACCACTCCAATATATGACACAAAAATAAATTTACGACACACGGCTACCATACACATGCCTAGAGGGATCAAAACGTTTTATATCTAGAGTCCTGCAGCAAGCACATTCAATTCGTCCACAACCACTTGTAGATCCAACTCTAGAGCCTGCTCCTCCAAAATGTGACCTAGATCGAGGAGACAAAGGAGATGGGCGAGCATCTATATGGTGTTGTTGTATAGAACGTTGGCGCATATGTTCCCTGCTGAATCCATTAGTAGATGGTTGAGAAGATACCACCATCATTGCCGATTTTACTTTCCTTCCTTCTTGTAACTTAGGCAGCATCCTAAAATATCTACCCACTCTAGTTTATCATTAAGTCTGCAGTCCATTTCCTACACAATCTATTTCCTACACAGTGATTGCATTTTAGCATTTGATCTTTTAGCTTCATCTGTTATTCTAATATGTAGAGGTGTGATTGTTTTACAAGTAGTAACTCTATACACGATCGCAACATTCTTCAATTGCTCTTAGGTTTTAATACTCTAATCTGCTTGAGACTTGATTCTAATTATGAATATCATAACTGGATGCACTTGATGGACAACAAGATTTGATATGAATCTTCACAAGGGATGAACTTGTATTTTTCATACACAGTGCTGAGAGATAGAGAGAGAGAGAGAGATGGACAGAGTGTGAGAAACCATTATTATAGAGCTCGCTTTGTTATCATCTCCTACATACATTTAAGATCTTAGAAGCTCTTCAAGAGATTTTTGGTTTCCATTTCAAAGCCACACGATCATTTCTACCCCATGATTTTTAGCTTCCATTTAACGTAAGGAAACTAAATGTTTATAAGTACCATATTTGAATGAAACTCTAGATGTAGTTGAACCCTGGGCATATTTCTCTCTATTGAACCATGATGATCATTTGTAGCTAGAGGATCATTTGTAGTCCATGATTTTTGGCATTTACTTATGGCATAAGGAAACTAAATCCATATAAGAACTATCACTACAAGGAATATGGGCGCATATGATGGTCAATGCAGCTCATCGCTACACGATCATGAATTTCGTTTGACAGTGCATCGAGCGTGCACCATCATTTAAACATCAGTATTCTTGACATTATTTTCGATGTTATTTCCGACGCTTCTAGAGACCTCAAGAGAGCATCACTATATTAGCATCACTTATGCCATTAAAGAGGGAGCATCACATATGTGATGCTACTGTGCATTGCTTATGCAACACTACTGGGTGTCGCTCCATGAATTGCATGATCGTATACACGATGATTCTACATCACTTCTACACTTTCAAGATCGAGCACTCTGTTATTGAATCTCTCTCTTTTCTAATCTCTCTTTCTCTTATTGTCTCTACCTCTCTTTCTCTCTCTCTTGCTTTCCATCTCTTTCTCTTTCAATTTCTATCTCTCTCCCTCTCTCTCTTTTCTTCTCTCTTTTGATCTCTCTCTCTCTCTCTCTCTCTCTCTCTCTCTCTTTATCTCTCTATCTCTTTGTCTCCCTCCCTCTCTCTCCCTCTCTCTCTCTCTCTCTTTCTCTCTGTTTATTGTAGGTTATTCAAGAAGTCCACCAAGCATAAAATATGGATAATTATCATAAGTACAATTTTCATTGTTTGTATATCATTTAAATTGTTTTATTTTTATAATTTAACATACTGACACTTACTCATTCATATGCATATATACACATGTACATGAGCTTGCATGCTCATACATATACACATGCACTTACGTACACACACACACATTATATATATATATATATGTATATATATATATATATATATATATATATATATATATATATATATATATATATATATATATATATATATATATATATGCATGCACATATACACATACACACCTAGTACACATACACATACACATACATATGCACATATCTACACTCACATATGCACATACACTTACACATACATACATATACGCACACATATAGACATACACTTACACTTACCATGAATATACACACACATACACACACATACACATGCACATACATACACATTTGCACATACACTTACACATACACATGCACATACAAACATATACGCACACATACACATACATACATATACACACTTTTATACATATACATACACACATATACACACATATACACATGAATATATACATACATATTCACATACACATACAAAAATATGTATATGCATAAAAAAATATCTATATGCACATATATACACACATACATACATATACAAACACATACACATAGATAATTTTCATTTCTGTTTGTAACTTAGACAACATGTTTTTTCAACTTACACACTTTGTTTTCATGACCTTTCTCTAAAAAAACATGAGGCTCAAATACATACACTTCTTCATGAAAGTCACTATGCAAAAATGTAGTTTTAATGTCCAATTGATGTATATTCCAACCATAATGAGCTGCAAGTGCAAAGGTTCTAGGAATATTAATCATTTGGCATTTTGGTGTGAAGGTCTCATTCAAATAAATGCCTCTTTTTTAGCATAACCTTATGCAACAATCCTAGCCTTACACCTATCAAAAGGAAAATCCTAGCTTTACACTTATGCAACAATCCTAGCCTTTTTGCCAAGAAAAAAATCACATAAGGAACATGCACCATTCTTCATAATAGCCTGATATTTTGATTGCATATAAGCCAAACAACTTTTTGATCTTTGTGCTTGATCAAAAGGAATGAGCTCATTCTCATCACAGAGACTAGAGGCAGCCATAACATAGCAATTTTATGCAAGGGAAGCACTATATGTGACAAAGTTGTATCCAATTTTCTATCTTCAAAAGTCTCCACCAACCATTTAGACATAATTTTTGTCTCTTCTATATCAGTACTCTCATGAACAATGTTTCCTTACACATGTTTGGAGCTAACTAATGTATGTTTGGTACATGAAAGTAATGGCTGGATTGCATCTTCCACAAACACAACATCACGACTAACCAAAATGCATTTAGTCTATGGGTGATACAAATGATATGCTTTTCTTTTATAACTTACACAACAAAAACTCATTTTACTACTTTATCATCCAAATTTATGTGCTATTGTTCAGACATTAATGCATATACCAAACAACAAAAGAAACGCAAATGAGAATTAGATGGCTTGTGACCATGCCAATCCTCAAATGGAGTGGTCGACTTGAGTGTGTTGGTCATATGTCATTTTTTCTTCAACATTAGCTATATGCCAATACACCGAAAACTAATTAGTGGGTGATTTCCATGCAATTTTCTGCATAATTTCATCTCTAGCTTTTACCAAATTCTCAATAGAAAGAAAACCTTGGACTGAACACGAGAAGCAAAGTAAAGACCAAAGTTTAGAATTGAAGTAAAGTTCTAGCCATGAAGATCAAAGAGAAGCTCATGGGTGCCTTCTCGCACTATAGGGAGAAGTCTATACTGTATTATCTGATCCATAGTTTAGCAGGGTATCCATTTTGTATTGTCTGCAGTGCATTGTCATGGCGTATATTCTCACTTGTATCATTGATTTTGTATACTGATCATTGGATGTAAATTGTTGGACCACTATTATCAAGATCCGCCATTTATTTTTAAGCATTGCATATTTCATTCCACATCCACAACTATTACATTCCATGCACGCGAGCTTTCCCTTGTCTTTCTCTTTTGAGGCACGAGCTCACGATGTACGATATAATCCCCAAACAAGGGGCAAAACACCTAGCGTGCAAATGCTGCTCGCCTTGACGAGGGGAATGACGTACCCAATAGGGCATATTCCAATCCCGTGCTTGCTCTCCCTTCCTCATACCTTACTTTGCTCCCTAACACCTAAAGTTGACGTGAAGTGAGGTGGCTGCCCGGTGATCCTTCACATGCTACCTTCTCCTTGAGAAGAGGAAACATGAACCTCGGCATCAGAGAGAAATTTCCATGTACCAGCATTTTAAGTTCTTTGAATTTTTGCATTGCTCTACACACACTTTAAACAAAAAAACTATTTTGTTGCTTGAGTTTGAGAATTCACGATCTCCGCTAGTCTAGTCCATACACTTGTGCATTGATTTTATTCTTGTTTAAAATTTTCGTACTTCCATAGCTTAGATCATAATTGAAGCAAAATTAAAATCATTAAAATGATTGAAGAACAATTTAGGAAACAGGAAGAGCGGTTTAAGGAAATAAAAGAAACCATGAGTGAATCTAAAAAATCAAAGTTTGGTATTGTTATGACCCTAATGCAAACCATAAATGCAATATCTGACACTACCTAGTTAATGGGAATAAGTATTAAAGATGTAAAAAATGAAATAGATTCTAAGATTTTTCAATTGAAACACAAGGTCGACCTGTTGACTAACCATGTTAGGGACCTACAAACATTGAAATATGATAATGAACATGAGGTAAAAGTCTACACACAAACAATCATTAGGTCTTAGAAGATCCAGGCCTAGAGCAATACCTAAGAAATCAAGTTGGGTTGAGAAGAGACCTATACAATGTTTTTGGTGCAATCAGTATGGACATATGTTTTGGGATTGTCTTGCATATGTGCAAACATAGATTAGTAAGTGAACATGAAAATAAAATTTAAAAGTATCAAGAACAAATACCTTTGCATTTGAATGTAGGAAGAGGAAGGATGAAGGAATATTTTGTAGAGACCAAAACTAGATCAAAGTCAATTCAAAATATATAGAAACCAAAGACTCATGAACAAAATAGATCTGATAAAAAAACGTGAATGCTATCTATTGAGAATTACAAAAAAACTATTGAAGAAACCAAAGTAGACAAATAAAGGCTGAGAAACAAAATATTGAGCAGATATTAAAAGAAAAAATAGAAATACATTATACAAGAGAATATGATAGAGAAATTTGAGAGAAAACAAAGAAAGAACAAGATGTATATGTTTCATTTGATCGAAATACAAATATTGAAGGATGATTGAAGAAGAATCATGATGGAAATGTATGATTGATGACGATGCATGATGATTATGATGATGATGATGACTGATGATTGATGATGGATGATTGATGATGATGGATGATCATGACTTATGATTGATGATGGATAATTAATGGTGATGGATAATGACAATCACTTATGATTGATTATGATGATTATTGATGATTTTGATGATGATGAATGATAATGATTGATGATGAAAATGATGATGATTCATGGTTGATGATGATGAATGATGATGATGATTGATGATGATTATGATGATGATGATGATGATGATGATGCTTGAGGATGTTGATGATACTGAGGCTCATGCTGATGAAGAACAATAAATCACAAAAGTTGAAGGAAAGCTGGATCAAATGATGAAAATGGACTAAAATGACCTGGTGAATTGTTTCCAATTACAAATTTTGTTTTCTTTCTGAAAAATCATATGCATTGCATTGTTGTGTGTGATAAAGAAATGTATGGATTTAAGAGAATCAAGTTAGAACCAAGATAGGACACATCTATTATGGTTTCGCATGAAGATTGAATGACTAGAAATTATATGAATGGCATCAATTAACAGACTAGGGACTTTTGGAAGTGAAAGCTTGGGAATGTGATGGCATACTTAAAGTGAGTGCGTGTATATATTGATTGATTTGAAAACTTAGTGAGTGGGATTCTTTGGGTCCTACTATTTGTTTCTTACAAGAGCTGACGTCCATTTCATGTAGGACTGACATTGTGTATCATGTGCTATGTCTGGTTGGCAGACAGGTGGGATAAAACTGGCCGGGTGGACAAGTCCATGAGTTGCACCGGATTTTGACATAAGTTGATTTGTAAAAATAAAGATAAAGAAAAAGTGATGAGGTGAGATGAAGTTAAAAATAAAAGAAAAGAAAAAGAAAGAGAGAAGGAAAAATAAAAAACTAAAAGAAAAGAAAAGAGAGATGATGGAGAGTTGGACAGTAGGGGATAAATAGAGGAATCAAGCCATATTCTACAAACTGAGTTAGTAGAAGCTTGGTATATGCTAGTACTTAGGATAAGCTGCTAGATCTGAATGAGTTGAACAAACCAAAGTTCTAGGAAGCGAATGGTTTATTCACATGATTACTTGTCCGATTGTAGAAGACAAAACATAGTATGATGTTTGTGAAGCCTGCATCTGCTCTAATTTCTAAAATTTGTACTAATCTGTATAAAGTTGCATGGAGTGCATGAGATCAGGTTTTAGTTTTTGAAGAGAAAAACATAAAAAGAAAAAACAGTTTCAAAAGAATCCTGATACGCTTTAGTTGGATTTTGCAAGTTTGCCCATCGAGAGGATGTGCAGTTTTAGTGGGAGCGGATGTCGAGATGAAATCCCTAAGAAAAGTGTACATCAAATTTTTTCAAGTTCATTATTTTTCTAATTTTGGTGTGATGTTTTGATCGAGAAAGAGTTATAAGTTGTGCATGTTTCTCTTTTTTTAATTGGTTATGAGATGAGAAATAGGTTTGATCTTTGAAACCCCTTGAAACTACTTGAAAACCTTAGTTTTACACCATGTAAAACCTAGGTTTGACCCTTAGAAACCCTAGGATTCTAGGTTGCAAGTGTAAATAAACCCTTGAAATTGCCTTTTATCCAAGCCAAACCCTTAAAATAATTTAATTGTAAACATTACGTGTGAAACCAAAAACCTTAGTCTAAGAAAAATAAAAAAGTGAAAAAGAAAAAGAACCAAGAATAGAAAAAGAGGAATTAGAAAAATAAAACGAATGAAAACAAAAAATAGAATTAAGAGATCGGATTTTCGTAGAATAGTAGATGAACATGCAAGAAGCTAGAAATAGAAGGTTTCATAAGGGAGGTTAGAACATTCTAGAGAAAGGTCCTAGGGGGAGCGAATCTATAAATAGACGTCCAATTACTATTTGCCTTTTACCGTGGATTTTTTCTCCAGGTATGCTCCTTAATTTTTTGTGTTCATTCATTTTTAGTCATCATTTTAGTTTCTTGTTCATGCTCTTTATTACCATGCCGTGAGATGGAAGAATATTTTTTATTGTACATGATTACTCATTATACTGCGTCTAGAAAAAGAGAGGGAGATCTGCCTTGACTTGCTTCTTGTTTTGGTTCCCATAGCTTGCTTGTATTGATATATGATTTAATGCACGTGAGTTATACTCGCACTATAAGCAATGATGCAAAGGATTATCAAAGGAGAATTTCAAAGAATCCACACAAAGAAAGAGTTGTAGTCACTTTTTTCTGTAATCACTCTACTCAAGTACTTTCTTTGGTGTGCACAATAGTAGAGAAGCTCAGCATAAAGACAATTTGGTTTATGCACAATGATTCTTTATTGTTGAAGCTCTCCTTGTTGTCGTCCTAGGGCTCGTAGTAGGCCATTTTCAATTTTCTAACAGACTTACCTCATGCAAATACATTTGAGAAGGATGTAAATGTAGGCCATTGTTAACGTCTGCTTGAAAGCTCTTTTTTTTTCTTCTGTGACCATTAGATATTGGTTTCTGTTAGGCAAATACAAGAAAAAGTGGGATATGCTCTCGTTGATGTGTAAGAAAGAACAAGACGTCATTCCTTATGAGAGAGAGAGCGGGAAATGCGTAGATAGATGAAGTCGGAAGGAGAGAGAGAGAGAGAGACCCACAATGCAAAAGGGGAGAAAAGCGTTGATATGCAAAGAGAGAGGGAGAGAGACAGAAAGAGAGAGAGAAACACCAATCGGTGTAGCAGCATAAGAAAGGCGCAGTAAACTGGCAAAAGTTGGTGGTGGAACCAACTAGAGAGAGAGAGTGAGAGAGAGAGAGAGAGAAAGTGAGCTCCACGGAGTAGACGGCCACTACTATGGTTCCGTCCCGATCGCCGAAGGAGAATTGATGCTTATAGAGAGAGAGAGAGAGAGGAAACAGATCGCACACACGAATGAAGGCACATTTCGTAAAGGAGGGAGGGAGAGAGAGATGGTTTAGAGTTGCATCAATGGGAGAAGGTGTAGACAAAATGAGTGGAGATGCTCGCCATTTACATATATATATATATATATATATATATATATATATATATATATATATATATATATCTTTCATTCTCTCTCTGTGCCATCAAAAGAGAGAGAGAGAAACATAGGTACACATAGGGAAGTCGGTGGAGAGCGCTGTTCAAGATGAAACGAGAGAGAGATTTGCGTGCGTGTAGAGAGAGAGCGAGAGAGAGAGAGAGAGAGAGAGAGCGAGAGAGAGAGAGGAGGATGAGCAAGCAGCCAAAGGAGAAGAAGATGGATCGAAGGTATAAGTCGGTGCTGTGAAGGTTTCGATGATGGCACAGAGAGAGAATGAAAGATATATATATATATATATATATATATATATATATATATATATATATATATATATATATATATAGAATTCTGATTCAATAATAATGGCATCTCGAACCTACCCCATATTGTGATCTAAATTCTTATGAGAGAGAGAGGTTTAGATTAAATCTAATTTTGTTGTGTATGAATGACAAGCTCATAATGATAACCTCATAAAAATAAAGAATAAATTTTAAACTCCTAATTAAAATGACGACAATCGTAAGAAACATGTGAATTTGCAATAAAAAAAGGGTTTGAAGAGTGTTAGCATTTTGTATGATTTTATTGGCATTATCGTGTTCTACTTTGCAACCACTTCCATTGCATAACCATGACAAGTTGGACATGATAGAGTATTATAAGGATATATGGAGAGTTTCATATTATGTGATGATTATCAACTCTTTATGGAGATCGAGTAAAGCCAACAGGCCCAAGTTCATTCTAAGTACATATGATCCCCTTACTAACAGACATGCATTTTTAACATGAGAAATCATCATCCGAGTTGTCGCAAATTTATAAATGCTCACAGAGAGAGATAAATGTTGTTTTGTTCTGAGTACTATTGTTTTGTTAGTCATTTTACAAGAAAAGATATAAAAAGAAAGAACCTAATAAAGCATTAAAATGATTAAGGAGATGAATTTATGTTTTGAGTATGTTCTAAAGTACTAATGAAGCATTACCCCCGAAAGATTTTTTCCCCAAGTTGCAGCTGATTTTTGGCTATATTATATGAAGTGATTATGGGTTTATGAAGTAAGGAGAGCTATTTGAAGAAAATCTTGGACTAAAGACGAGAAGTAAAGTAAAGACTGAAGTATAAAATTGAAGTAAAGTTCTTGCCAAGAAGACCAAAGAGAAGCTCGTGGGTGCCTTCTCGCACTCTAGTTGGAAGCCTATATTGTATTACGTGATCCATAGTGTAGCAGAGTCTCCATTTTGTATTGTCCAAAGTGCACTATCGCGGTGTGGAGGTGATCGCAATCCGGGTGGATCGGGTCCGGTCCTGGCACACACAGGGTGTATGAAGCTAATGAATGTTGGAAGGTTTAAAGATGTGAAGGTGAAATTAATGTTGAGTATGGAGAAGAGAGAGATGTTGAAATAATTATGGGAATGGGAATGTAGGTGTGCAAGTTAGATTGATGACATGAATGATAAGAATGAAAGAGAACCATACACACGAATCAAATTTGGAAGGAAGAATGGTCCATTGGAGGAGCTTCTTAAACACTTCCTAATTCTAATCCATATGTATAGCCTTCTTTGGATGATATGTATGCATGATGAGAATAGATGGAATCCTTACACATAAATCAGTTTCGAAAGGAAGAATGGTCCAATATTGGAGCTTCTTATACACTTTCAGAAACTAATAAATATGTATGAATTTGTATGGATTATATGCATGCAAGTGAATTATGATGATGGATTTTACTCACAAGCTCAAAGAAACATCCTCACTGGTTCAACGCAATACTGCGGAGCCTTCTCACACATAGAAGAAATAGAAGACATGTAAAAATACTTAAGAGACTGAGAGAGGTGACAAGAGACAAGTGACAAGTGACATGAATTAAAAGAATTTGAATTAAGTTACATGTAAAAGATCATCGTGGTACGTCATGCTAAGCAGTCTACTGATCAAAGGTGGTTCCGACCCTCAAACCATGACAGTTCAACCGAATGTCACACGTAAGAAGGTGAGTTCCACTCCAGTGACCCTATGTCTGTCTAGGCTCGTAACGTCTAACTAAAGAAGTCTAAGACTCATTAAAATCAGCTCTAACTCACTCACACGCTCCACCGAGGGTGAGTCAAGATAGAGATGCTGGTTTCAAGAGCCTATCCTAAATTGGAGTTCTAACTTAAATTTGAAACTAGGTTCTATACTCATACTAGCTCACCTTGGATCCTCACTCGCTCAACGGAGGGTGATCGTCTCAAGGAAACCGTAAGCTAGCATGAGCCCTATGGATGCCTAACAATGATGCTCTAGGAGTTTGGAGGGGGGTTTATATAGCTTTTTGAATGAATTTGGGCCCTTGGATCTAGAGAAATCAACTCTCAACTCTAGGATCACTACTTTCGATTACAACCATTTGATTAATCAAATCAATGGCTTCGAATTGTTCTTTCTATCAAATCTAGTGTAAAGGAGTGAAATTTAGGCTCCCTCATTCTCCACCATTGGATCTGGGGATGATCTGGACCGTCGGATCAGTGCTGACATCAATTCGGATAAGATAAGCCACTATTTTTGGAGAAACTTTGCATTATTGATGTTTAACTGTCAACAAAGTCTTCTTTTATGGAAAAAATTCGTGGATCCTCCTTCCTTTATGCTTTAGTGCATCTCCACCCTTGAATAGGAGCTCATCTTGACCGTACACCATGGTTCAATCATATTTTGACATGTGGCAGCCCTTCAAGCCTTCAATTTTCTTATTCTAGAAAACTGCGGTGACCTTGAAAACTGGACTTTGTGCTCTTTGACCCTCCAAAAAGACTTTGATGAAGATGAAACTTTGTAGGACTATGTTTCCGAAGATCTCCTTCAGGAATATGCAGGAAAAACTCCCATCTGAATCTCCCTTGTACAAGTTTGACTACATTTGGAAGCTTGCAAGGTGGCATTAAGGTGTCTAGGAAGCTCTGATAGCCTTGAAAATTTGTACAAATATGTAGCCACATATGATCTTTATACATGCCAAACCATATGGCTAACATAATTTTCTATACAAGAATTTGTAGGGTCAAACTAGAAAAATTACATTTTTACAAAATGAACATAGCATATCAATGTGCTACAAAATCCATTTTCTGCTGAAATTTGGGCTATAGACTGCCTTTGACAATCTTTACAAGTATATGAATTTTCATCTAATTTGGTGACAATGAAATTTTTGCCCTAATTTCCCAACTTTGACCAGCTTTGACCGCTACCATGGACTTTCTTGATTTCTTTAAAACTTTGTATGTGACCTTCCTTTGACATCCTTGATGCATCCTGGACTTCTCAGGGAATTCTGGCTACCTTCACCAAATATGTTTTTTGTAGGCCTTCACAAGTGAGAGAGGAGAGCAAATCTCGACGACATTCGCCCCCACTAAACCTGCGATTCCTCCGAAAGCGCCACTCTAGCATCTGTGAAAAACAAAATGTTCCAAGCATTAAATTCTTTTATAGGCAACATAAGAAAGATGGAAGGAAAATTGATTATATGCATGAATAAGTAGGTAACGTGACATGAAGCAAAATTTGCATGAAAGAAATAATTGAAAGAGGCAACATGAATATGCATGAACAAATAGGCAACATATATGCAAATGAACAAGAAACATTGGCAACAAGAAAGAAAAAAAAACAAGCATCAATATGAAGTGGAAGTGGATGTATTGAGTCGTTTTAAGCATCAGTTCCTCTCATCTTGAAGAAAATTTTGTAACTTTTTCATAAAGCAATCTACCTTAAATATGATTATAAACAAAGATTTAGGATTTTCAAGAGACATCTTTCATCTTTAGCTTATTTTAGATCAACTCCTTTCCTACATAAATATGAATATGCTCTTTCTCTAATAACATGCAAGGAAATCTAACTAAACTCCACTAATGCATAAATCTGCCTATATAGCCCGTGATTTATTCTACTATGCCTCTTTATCCTCCTTTGGCTTGCTCTTTTTTTTTTTTGATGATGATGATGATGATTCGGCAACTTTATGGTTACGATCACTTTTTTGGGGTGGAAGAAAGTGTAAGCTTCTTGGTAACATGTAGCAACTTTTTTTTTTTTTTTTGATGACGGGGAAAAATTAAACCCCGATACAAGGTACAACCATTTTTGATGACGGAGAACAGTCATTTAAACTCCGATACAAGTGCTGTGAGATGGACTAAGGATGTAGAAACATGCAATAGCAGGAGCTAGGATTTCAACAATTATGCTTTGGATACAGGATACATATGCATGTATATATATGAAAGTCATGTCACCAAAATAAACCTCCAAATCTACATGCCCTATCTTTCCACAATCCTAGATTATAATCAGTTTCTTAGTAGAGAATTTACTACTTAAGATACAATTTTACACAAGTAGAGAAATCATCATTTGCTTTTTTTGACTCAAGTGATGTGGATATGCAATGTGATGCAAAGACTGAAAAAAACATGCATGAAACAAGCATGGAAAAAAAAATAGAATGAACTTGAAAGAAAACAAAGCAACATGAACTTGAAAAATTAATGATGTTTTTCTTTTTTCTTTTTTTTTTTTAATAACATGGATACTCCTGTTTATGAATCGGCCTCATTGTTGTCATCTTCTCCAATGTCCTCATCCAAAATGTACTCGTCATTATCACGCTTCTTGAATAACTTTATCCTTTTACCTGCAATCAAAGTTTTTAGTGCAACACCATTTAATTCACAAAGAGCATACGTACCATTGTTGTTGACTTTTGATACAATGTATGGCCCAAACCACCGCTGAGTGAGCTTTTTGCGTGCATCATATTGAGAGTCAAATGTACTATCATAAATGAGCACCCAATCTCCTACTTCAATTGGCTTAGGACGCAATCGATGAGTTTTATCAAAATAATGCTTGTTCATTCTAGATTCTCTTAATTTTTCAATAGCATCATCAAGTCTTAATTTACCTTGTTTTAACTGTTTAATACGCAAATTCAAAAAATCATCAGTAGACATGTTTTCAGACCAAGGCAAATTTGACCATGCAGAAATATGAGACTGAATTGGAAACAATGGTTTTTGACAGTACATGAGTTCAGCAGGCATATATCCAGTAGTATGTGTGCATGTCATTCTATCTGCCCAAAGTGCAAAAGGTAAGAATTTAGGCCATTGTTTGATGTCACCATTACATGCTTTAGATATGGCTTTCACAATAGGTGGATGCCCTCTCTCTATTTTACCATTGGCCTCTGGGTTATATGTAGTAGTGAGAGACAAACGAATACCGTGACGCTCAAAGAACTCTTTAGCTTCTCTCGCATTTAACTCTCCACGATCGGCAACTACTTTCTCTACGTACCCAAAGCGACTTATGACATCTTCAAGCAAGAATTTGCAAATATTGTAAGTGGTCTTAGATCGTAATGCACGTCCCTCTACATGATTAGTTAAATCTTCTCTTGCAAGTACAATGTAACGCATTTTGTCAATACCTTTAGGCATAGTTACAAGATCTACTACCCACTTGTAGTGAATACAAGGTGGATAAGTAGGATGCAATGGATCTCTATGTTTGACTGATGAATGAAGTTGACAAGTAGAACATGTAGAAACATAGCTACTAATGTCAACATACATCCTAGGCCAATAATAGGTACTTCAAATTTTTTCATATGTTCCAAAAAATCCTTTATGACCGGCCCATAATGTCTCATGCATTTCCTTCATTACTTGCAATTGAAGACCTCTTTTTCCTAGGACTCGTTGTGGATTCTTAACCTTACCCTTAGCATGTCTCCAAAGATAACCATTACATAGGAAAAAGTTATAAGCTCGTTTCCTAATGTTATGGAATCTATTCGTAGTCCAGTTAGGTAATGGTTGTAGTGTACTAAGATATTTTCCTATGTCTCTCCATTCATTTTCGTACTCAGACTCATGAAATTGCTCATACTCATATATATGTGGAACATAGTCAATTAAGTTCACATTCTTTATTAGATCATTTTCAAGATCATCAAATCTAGCTCTCGATAACATATCAGCAACTGAATTTGACTTACCTGAAATATGAACTAACTCAGGATTTATGAACTTAATATATGAGATCCATCTAAGCATGGCTATATCAGGAGATGAACAATTGGCTATCATTCCAATGAGAGGCAAACAATCAGTCTCAACTTTGACATTTGCACCGATGAAATATTTTTTGTCTGTTTTCAAAGCTGTTACCATACCCCATAGTTCTCGTTTGATCTGTGGATATTTTCGTTGTGTTTCATGTAGAATTTTGGCACCAAACCTAATTGCATATCTATTCCCTTCACTATCATCTTGACTTATGACCCAACCTATACCAATAGGACTAGTATCAACAGTCAATATAATAGGTTTGTTAGCAGAATAGTCTACACGCTTAAGGATGGGAGCTTCAAGCAATAATTTCTTCAATTTACGCATAGCCTGAGTGTGTTTGTCAGTCCAAATAAATTTTCATTTCTTCCTCAACAAGTCATAAAGACAATCAGCAACATGAGCAAAGTGTGGGATCCAAATAACATAAAAGATGCAAGCACCAAGAAATCTACGTACCTCACTCACGTTGTTACATGTTTCAGAAATCTTGCTAATGGCATCAACTTTTTGTGGGTATGGCTTTCGACCATAATGGCCACATAAATGTCCAACAATAAGCACCTCGTTGACACCAAAAACAGATTTCTCTATGGAAAATGTGAGACCTACCTCTTCAAATCGTTGAAATATTCTTTCACAATCAGAGATATGGTCAAGAACAAATTTACGACATCCCGATGAATCTAATATGAGGGATAAAGTCATGTAAGACCATATTCATAGCACTCATCATATGAGCCACAGAATTAGTCGCTCCTTGAGGTAAAGTACACATTCGCACTAAGCCTAAAGGAGTTTTCATTGTGGTTATGTCACGACTATCAATTGCTAATTGGAATTGGTCATATCCAGAATATAGATCACCCATTGAATAGATAGAATGTCCTGAAAATGATTCAGCAAACTCATCTACAATGGGTCCTGTTCCTACATTCCTTATGGTGACTTTATTGACGGGTTGGAGATCTTGAATAAAATGTAGTTTCCCATTCTTTTTAGGCACAGTGAACCATCTGTTTGAGTAAGGTGCAAAAGATGGCTCTAAAATTCTCATGTTTATCTTCTCCTTAAGTAGTTTCATTAGCTCAGGTAAGTGAGCCTTTGGAACAGGTATAGGACGAAGATGCCATGGAATATGTGGAATAGTAAAGATTATCATGGGTGCAACTAGCTTAGGATCTACACAACCAATCTCATGAGGATACATAGTAAAGGCTTTTCCATGGATCCGTATAACTCTCTCAAATTTATCTCTCTCTGCTGGCAAAAGAAAGTCATCATCTCTACCAATTTTCACCTCTTTGATTGTCTCATCCGTGAATGTATGTCCTATGTTTTTCTTATCCCGAAGAATTGGATCATTTTTCACATCAATAATTTTTTCATTACTTCCTTGAGGTAACGGTTGAGCTATGGGTTTGATTTTTTTGTCTACAGTTTTGTACTTTGTTTCAACTAAGGCATCATGTGTTTGGTTAAATTTTGAGCACTTGTCAACATTGAGAGCATACTCTTGGATTAGAGCATACTCATCAAGGGAAGAAAGAAGAATAATATGGGAATTAGAATTTTGTTGAAGACATAACTCTAACTCCTCAAGAGTAGAGAAACAATGAGATGTTTCAATCACATGCTCAATGTTCTCATCATGTTCCATGATTTTGTTGTTTTTATAATTTTTTTGGGTTTTTTGGATAAAAGACTTGGACAATTGACTCTTATGAAGAGAATCTAATCTAGAATGTGGAAAACAAAGTGACAAACTATTGTACATGTTGGTTGGATGCGAGATGTCAAACCAATATCCACTGTTGTCCCGCTCAACAATGGATTCTATCCGAAATTTTGATCATATGTAGCTCCAAACATGAATCGAGGTGCACAATCACTACAAGCATGCTCATGACCATGAGTAACAATAGGTTTCTTTCTAATTGACAATCGATTCCTAGGATGGTTCACTCCTACTGTCATGACTTGAAGTGATTGCATTCCATCCTTAGACTTAAATCTAGCATAGGTAGACCCATCATCCATGGCTTTAGTTTCCATACGACTCTCACAAATAAAGGGTTGACCTAAGAGAACTTCATAGGAGCAATTATCTTGAATAAAAAAGTGAAACTCTTCTGTGATTCCTCCTATGGATATGGGCACACTAGCACAAGCTCCATACAGGGTACCTACACCATTATCTGCAGTTCTCATACGCCATCCACAATCTTTATCTATGGGCCATCAAAACTTATCATAGACTTCTCTTGAAATCACATTGATTTCAGAGCCGGAATCTACTAATGCATTTACAGTGATAGTGTTCTTATCATTTCCTATTTTAACATGCATCTCTGATGTACCTCTAGACCAAAATGTTCTTTTAAAGTGACTTTCAGGATTGTTTTCATGATTTTCATGGTCAGGTTGAATAGGTCCCAAGAAATTTTTATTAACATTTACTTCATCATCATCAAAGTCCTCTTCATCAGATTCATCAAAGTTTAAGGCTTCATTCATAGCTTGATCTTGATCTAGAGAATCTTGCATCTCAGTATCTAGATTAAGTGGAAACCTCTTCCTTTTAATTAGGCCGATAAAGTTATCTTTAAAAACAGGCTTTGCAATAGAGAAAACTTGTTCTAAAGACATAGTCACTTGACTCTTAAGCAAAATGTCATCTAAAATCTCCATAGGATCTATTTTTCTCTCAATTTCTGAAATCAAGATGGCTTTAGGTTTTCTCTTTGGTTTCTTTTGTTTTTGCTCAGGGTCTTTTTTTTGTTCATGTTCTCGTGTTTGGTCTTCAGGTTGTTTTGATTGTTCTTGTTTATCTAAAGGCTTTGGTTCTGTTTTTCTTTGCTTTGTCTTCTTCCCTTTTTGTTTCTCCTCTTGTTTTTGTTCATTGGGTTCTGATTCTTGTTTTTTATCTTTGGATTGTGATGTTTCTCCTTGCTCTATGATTGTTTCTATTCCCTCTGAGGTTTGTTTTCGAGTCACTCTTCTTTCACTAGGCTCAGCTTCATCTCTTTTTCGTTTTTCTTCTACATTGGATATGTGAGAAATAAGAGATTGATCTTCTATCGGTGACTCCCAAGCCGTTATTCTCCTAATCTCATCCCGTGCTCTTACTAAAGCCTCTATGGAAAAATCACCTTCCTTTGTGGGTTTACTTGATTCTACTTGTTGTTCATCAAGAGCTTCTAGTTTCACTCCTCTAGTTCCTATGTCCATTATGGTTATATTTTCATAATGTTTTTTCATTCCTCCCTTACCATAATTTCCTTGCAAAGGTAGCCTAGATCGATAGTCACAGATTTTCTTGTCTATGTCTATTACTAGTCGTTGCTCCTTAGCAGCCTTCAATAATTCACAATCTCTCAAAAAGTGCTCTAACGAATCACACCAAGGACACCTACGAGGGCCACGCACAAAACCATTTTGATTTTGAGGATTTTGATTATTTTGTGGTGGGAAATTTTGAAATTGAGGATTTTGTTGATAAGGTATTGCTTGAACATGATAATTAGGATTTTGAAAATGCAATTGATGTATTTGAGGAGCTTGGGGAGCAACATGTGGTACTTGAGGTGCAAGAGGAGCTTCCATATTATACGGTTGATGATTTTGAAAATTTTGATTTTGAGGATTTTGAAAAGCTATTTGAGAAGCTTGAGGATACAGGTTTTGATACATTTGAGGATTTTGCACATGAGGATGAGGATTTTGCATTGAAGGATTATGCATTGGAGGAACTTGATATGCTTGAGTAGGAGCTACTTGTGGATTTTGATTGGTAGCTATAACATGTTGATTAGGCTCTTGAAAAGTCATTGGGTTCATTTGATTTTGGAAAGTTTTGGTGTAACTAGATTGTAAAGCATCTATAGTCTTGGCCAAATTGGATTGTGTAGCAATAAGACTTTCCATTTGCTTAGTGAGAATATCCACTTGAGATTGTTCAACTACACTTTTATTTGGCTCTACTTTAAAACCTTGAGTAGGCTCCATCATTTGAGGAATAGGAGTAGAGTCAAAAAGCATAGCATGGGATTGTTCTCTAACTTGCTCCTTAGTTTGTGGAAGGCTAGCTTGAGGAAGACTAGTTTGCTCATAAAGCATGGATTGCCTTTGATGTCTATGGGCTACAGCCTCTACTACTTTACGCACTTTTTGCCAATTGTCAGTAAGACCATAGCGCTTATCTGGTTCTTCTAATCGCCGTTCAACTTCCCTACAAGTTTCAGGATGAAGAAGCTTAAGAAAATTGATCACAAGATCAGGTTCCAAAGTTATCTTATCCTCATCAGGAAGTTGTTCATAGCGTCTAATATACTCATTTTGTAAGTGAGTAATAGAGCTACTAGGCTTTGGAGAATTGACCCATCGTAAGAATCCATCTCGATTATGTTGGCTATAATCTTCAAGATAGAATTCTTTGAGCATCTCCTTTCTAAAATCACTCCAAGGAAGACTATCATATTGAGTGACACCGTTTATGATAGAGCTATCAACAATTCGTTCAAAGAATGATATCAAAAGATCTTCAGGAAGACCAAAAATCATAGCTTGCTCTTCAAACAAATCTAAGTAGCTTGTGATGTTGATGCCATTGAATTTTCCCTTCTCTCTCAACATAGAAGAGACTATTCTTTGGCCTTGTTTCTCAGCAATAAGGGATTTGAATCCTTCCTCCATCTTATGTGAATAAGCAAGTGATGCACGATGTTCTAGATCTCTCACAAATGCGTTTACTTCACGACGAAGATGTGCACGATACTGTGAGAAATCCACTGCAACACTCAAGACTGATGATGATAATATGATGAGGATAAAAAATATGAAACAAAGCATATGGATCACAACCTCCCAACAAGTTCAGAAGCAAGTGCCACGAAGCGTTTCACGTCGGGTTCAAATGTGGAGGTGATCGCAATCCGGGTGGATCGGGTCCGGTCGTGGCACACACAGGGTGTATGAAGCTAATGAATGTTGGAAGGTTTAAAGATGTGAAGGTGAAATTAATGTTGAGTATGGAGAAGAGAGAGATGTTGAAATAATTATGGGAATGGGAATGTAGGTGTGCAAGTTAGATTGATGACATGAATGATAAGAATGAAAGAGAACCATACACACGAATCAAATTTGGAAGGAAGAATGGTCCATTGGAGGAGCTTCTTAAACACTTCCTAATTCTAATCCATATGTATAGCCTTCTTTGGATGATATGTATGCATGATGAGAATAGATGGAATCCTTACACATAAATCTCTTTCGAAAGGAAGAATGGTCCAATATTGGAGCTTCTTATACACTTTCAGAAACTAATAAATATGTATGAATTTGTATGGATTATATGCATGCAAGTGAATTATGATGATGGATTTTACTCACAAGCTCAAAGAAACATCCTCACTGGTTCAACGCAATACTGCGGAGCCTTCTCACACATAGAAGAAATAGAAGACATGTAAAAATACTTAAGAGACTTAGAGAGGTGACAAGAGACAAGTGACAAGTGACATGAATTAAAAGAATTTGAATTAAGTTACATGTAAAAGATCGTCGTGGTACGTCATGCTAAGCAGTCTACTGATCCTCAAACCATGACAGTTCAACCGAATGTCACACGTAAGAAGGTGAGTTCCACTCCAGTGACCCTATGTCTGTCTAGGCTCGTAACGTCTTACTAAAGAAGTCTAAGACTCATTAAAATCAGCTCTAACTCACTCACACGCTCCACCGAGGGTGAGTCAAGATAGAGATGCTGGTTTCAAGAGCCTATCCTAAATTGGAGTTCTAACTTAAATTTGAAACTAGGTTCTATACTCATACTAGCTCACCTTGGATCCTCACTCGCTCAACCGAGGGTGATCGTCTCAAGGAAACCGTAAGCTAGCATGAGCCCTATGGATGCTTAACAATGATGCTCTAGGAGAAATCAACTCTCAACTCTAGGATCACTACTTTCGATTACAACCATTTGATTAATCAAATCAATGGCTTGGAATTGTTCTTTCTATCAAATCTAGTGTAAAGGAGTGAAATTTAGGCGCCCTCATTCTCCACCATTGGATCTGGGGATGATCTGGACCGTCGGATCAGTGCTGACATCAATTCGAATAAGATAAGCCACTATTTTTGGAGAAACTTTGCATTATTGATCTTTAACTGTCAAGACTCATCTTGACCATACACCATGGTTCAATCATATTTTGACATGTGGCAGCCCTTCAAGCCTTCAATTTTCTTATTCTAGAAAACTGCGGTGACCTTGAAAACTGGACTTTGTGCTCTTTGACCCTCCAAAAAGACTTTGATGAAGATGAAACTTTGTAGGACTATGTTCCAAAGATCTCCTTCAGGAATACGCAGGAAAAACTCCCATTTGAATCTCCCTTGTACAAGTTTGACTACATTTGGAAGCTTGCAAGGTGGCATTAAGGTGTCTAGGAAGCTCTGATAGCCTTGAAAATTTGTACAAATATGTAGCCACATATGATCTTTATACATGCCAAACCATATGGCTAACATAATTTTCTATACAAGAATTTGTAGGGTCAAACTAGAAAAAATACATTTTTACAAAATGAACATAGCATATCAATGTGCTACAAAATCCATTTTCTGCTGAAATTTGGGCTATAGACTGCCTTTGACAATCTTTACAAGTATATGAATTTTCATCTAATTTGGTGACAATGAAATTTTTGCCCTAATTTCCCAACTTTGACCAGCTTTGACCGCTACCATGGACTTTCTTGATTTCTTTAAAACTTTGTATGTGACCTTCCTTTGACATCCTTGATGCATCCTGGACTTCTCGGGGAATTCTGGCTACCTTCACCAAATATGTTTTTTGTAGGCCTTCACAAGTGAGAGAGGAGAGCAAATCTCGACGACAGCGGCATATATTCTGAGTTCTATCATTGATTTTGTATACTAATCATTGGATGTAGATTGTTGGAATATTATAATTGAGATCGCCCATGTTTTTTTTGGCATTCCATATTTCATTCAGCATCCATGATGATTACATTCCATGCTTGCGAGCTTTTCCTTTTCTTTCTCTTTCGAGGTCCAGGCCTATGATGTATGATACAACCACCACACGAGGGGCGAGATGCCCAGCCTGCAGACGCCACTCCCCTGGATGAGGGGAACGATGCACCCAACGCGGCGTCATCCAACCTTGTGCTTGCTCTCCCTTCCTCAAACCTTTCTTCGCTCCCTAATACCTTAACCCAACGTGAAGGGAGGCGGTTGCCCAAGGATCCTAGACATGCCATCCGGTGCATGAGAAGAGAAAATAGGAACCTTGGCTTCTGACAAAAATTTCCAAGTACTAGCCTTTTAAGGTCTCTGAATTTTTACATTACTCCACACACACTTTAAAGAGAAAGAGTATTTTGTTACCGGAGTTTGAGCATTCAAGATCTGCACTAGTTTAGTCCATACGATTGTGCATCTTTTTTATTCTTGTTTAAGAATTTGACACTTCCATAGCTTGGATCATAACTAGAGGAAAATTAAAATGAATAAAATGATTGAAGAATAGTTTAGGAAATATGAAGAGTGATTTAAGGAAATGGAAAAAACCACGCATGAATCCATAAAATCAAAGTTGGTATTGTTATGACCGTAATGCAAACCATAAATGCAATATCTCACACTATCCAATTAATGGGCATAAGTAGTAAAGATGTAAAAAATGAAATAGATTCTCAGATGTTTGAATTCAAACATAAGGTTCACATGTTGACTATCCAAGTTAAGGACCTACAAGCATTGAAATATGATAATGAACATGACGTAAAAGTTCAAAGGATATCTACACATAAACAATCATTTATAGGTCTTAGAAGATCCACGCCTAGAGTGATACCTAGGAAACCAAATTGGACTGAGAAGAGACCTATACGATGTTTTTGGTGTGATCAGTATGGACATATGTTTTGGGATCGTCGGGAAAACATAGATTAGTAAGTGAACATGAAAATAAAATTTGTTAATATCATGAGAAAATAACTTTGCAGTTGAATGTAGGAGGAGGTGGAATGAAGGAATTTTTGGAAGAGACCAAAACTAGATCAAAGTGAATTCAAAATATATGGAAACCAAAGACGCATGAAGAAAATAGATCAGATGAACAAACAAGAATGCTATCTATTGAGAGTCAAGTAAAACCTATTGAAGAAACCCAAAGTAGACAAATAAAGGTCAAGAAACAAAATATTGAGCAGATATTAAAAGAACAAATGCAAATACATCATAAAATAGAATCTGATAGAGAAATTCGAGAGAAAACAAAGAAAGAAAAGAATGTATATGTTTCATTTGATCCAAAATTTTTGACTAATGAGGATTTATTTGATCAAGAGAAACTTACAAAATTAAAATCTCAAATAAACTTTGATAAACAAATTGAATAAGAAAAGTGTAAAGAGAAAACTTGAGAAGATATAAAACAAGTTAACAAAGCAGAAAAATAGTTGCTCGATGAGATTATTATGCAAATTGAGGGGAATGTAAAGGCAACTTCGAAGTCTTCTAGGACTTTTAAAAAGAATAAGCTAACTTTTCAAGATATATTTGCAAATATTGAAGGATGATTGAAGAAGTTACATGATGGAAATGTATGATTGATGATGATGACTCATGATTGATGATGGATGATTGATGATTCTGGATGATGATGACGACTGATGATTGATGATGGATGATTAATGGTGATGGATAATGATAATGAAGGATGATTGACTATGATGAGTATTGATGATTTTGATGATGATCATGATTATTGATGATGATCATGATTATCGATGATGATGAATGATAATGATTGATGATGAAAATGATAAAGATTTATGGTTGATCATGATAAATGATGATGACAATGATGATGATTGATGATGATTATAATGATGATGATGAGGGTAAGGATGTTGATGATACTGATGTTGATGCTGATGAAGAATAATAAATTAGGAAATTTGAAGGAAAGCTGGATCAAACGATGATGAAGATGAACTAAATTGACCAGGTGAAATGTGTTCAATTACAAATTCTATTTTCTTTCTAAAAAAGCATATGCATTCCTTTGTTATCTATGATTAAGATATGTTTGAACTTAAGAGAATCAAGTTGGGACCAAGACAACATACATCTATTATGGTTTTGCATGAAGCATGAACCACTAGAAATTATATGAATGGAATCAGTTAACAGACTAGAGACTTTTGGGAGTGAAAGCTTGGGAATGTGATGGCATACTTAAACTCATTGCGTGTATATGCTGATTGATTTGAACACCTAGTGAGTGGGATTCCTTGGGTCCTACTATTTGTTTCTTACAAGATCTTACCATTGTATGGATGATGATTTAGAGAAAACCTTCATACTCAAGCGAGTTGCATATGTGTGTGCATGTTATTAGCATGCTACGATGGGCTAGTAGGTGGGTGGAATGACCTTGATCGCATGATCAAGGCCACGATCCAATGCTAGTTTGATCATAGGCCTGACCTATCTATTGCCATGTGTATGCTTGGGTTAGTAGGCGGGTTGAGTCACTCTAGCTGGGTGGTGAGAGCCACAAGCTGACGTCAATTTTATGTGGGACTCACATTGTGTATTGTGTGTTATGTCAGGTCACCATATAGGTGGGATAAACTTGGTCGGGTGGAAAAGTCTATGAGTTGCACCTAAGTTTAACATAAGCTGATTTGTGAATATAAAGATAAAAAGAAAAAGTCCTAAACTGAGATGAAGTGAAAAACTAAAGAACAAAAAAAAGAATGACAAAAAGAAAAATCAACAAGTAAAAGAAAAGAAAAGAGATCTGATGGAGAGGTGGAAAATAGGGGATAAATAGGAACTAGGGTATATTTTACAAATTGAGTTACTAGAAGCTTACTATATGCTAGTACTTAGGATAAGTTGCTAGATCTGAACAAGTTGACCAAACATGATTACTTGTCTGATTTAGAAGCAAAAACATAGTATGATGTTTGTAAAACTTGCATCTTCTCAATTTTCTAAAATTTGTACTAATCTTTTATAAAGTTGCATGGACTGCATGAGATCAGGTTTGAATTTCTGAAGAGAAGAACATAAAAAGCTAAAAAAGATTCAAAAGATTCCTCATGCGCTTCGATTGGATTTTGCACGTCGGCCCATCCGGACGATGTGCACGTTTAGTGGCAGCAGATGTCGGGATGAAATCCCTAAGGGAAGTGTACATCAAATTTTTTCAAGTTCATTGTTTCTCTAGTTTTGTTGTGATGTTTTGATTGAGAAAGACTAATAAATTGTGCATGTTTCTATCGATTCAATTGTTTATGAGATGGAAAATAGGTTTGATCTTTGAAACCCCTTCAAACCACATGCAAACTTAAGTTTTATCCCATGGAAATCCTAGGTTTGACCCTTAGAAACCCTAATAATTCTAGGTCACAAGTGTAAATAAACCCTTGAAATGATATGTCCGAAATTAACTGTAGGAAAACCATGACTTTTCCCAATTGAGATCTTGTATCAGAACTTTGACATTGGCTTTCATCCTAAGAAAAACAATTAAAATAATTTACTTTTAACATTAAGTGTGAAACCAAAAACCTTAGTATAAGAAAAGTAAAATAGAGAAAAAGAAATAGAACCAAAATCGAAAAAGAGCAATTGGAAAAATAAAATAAAAGGAAAACCAAAAATAGAATTAAGAGATGTAATTTTCCCAAAATAGTAGATAAACATGCAAGAAGCTTGAAATAGAAGGTTTGATAAGGGAGTTAGAACATTCTAGAGAAAGCTCTTAGGGGGAGCAAATCTATAAATAGATGTCCAATTCCTGTTTGTCTTTTTGTGCGGATTTCTTCTCCAGTTATGTTCTTAGCTTTTCGTGTTCATTCATTCTTGGTCATGATTTTAGTTTCTTGTTCATGCTCTTCATTACCATGCCATGAGAGATAAGAATATTTTTTTTTTGTTCATGAATGTTTATTTTACTACGTCTAGAAAAAGAGAGAGGAATCTGGATCGCATAGCTTGTATTCATGTATGATTTCATGAAGCTGAGTTATACTCGCACTATAAGCAATGGTGCAAAGGATTATGGAAAGGAGAATTTCAAAGAATCTACACAAAGAAAGAGTTGTAGTCAATTTTCTTTTAATCAATGTTCTCACGTACTTCCTTTGCTATGCACAATAGTAGGTAAGCTCAGCACAAAGAGAATTTGGTTTATGCTCAAGGATTCTTTGATGATTATGTAGGGATTGGATAACTCCAGATGCTTGGCATCATGTCCTTTATTGTTGAAGTTCACCTTGCTGTCGTCCTAGGGTTCGCCGTAGGCCATTTTCAATTTTCTAACAGAGTTACCTCATGCAAATACGTTTTAGAAGGACGTAAATGGAGGTGGTTGTTAACATCTCCTCGAAAGCTCTTTGTTTTTGTTAGGGAAACACAAGAAAAAGTGGGATCTGATCTACGTGATAAACCATAGGCACATAGAGGGAAGTCACTGAAGGGCGCTCCACAAAATCAAACGAGAGATGGAACATCATCAGTTGCCTGCCTCCAGAGAGAGACAGAGAGAAAGAGAGAGGAGGGTGAGCAAGCAATCAAAGGAGTTCGGGGGCCAATGCCATTGAACACAGAGAGAACAAGATGAATCGAAGGTCTAAAGTCAGTGCTCTAAAGGTTTCAAAAATGGCACAAAGAGAGAGAGAGAGAGAGAGAGAGAGAGAGAGAGAGAGAGAGAGAGAGTGAGAGAGAGAGAGAATTGCAATTCAACAATTACGGGATCTCGAATCTGCCTTGTATTGTGATCTGAATTCATACGAGAGAGAGAGAGAGAGCGAGAGACACTTAGATTAAATCTAATTTCGTTGTGTATGGAATCGCAAGCTTATAATGATAAGCTCATAAAAATAAAGAAAAAGGTTTAAAACCTGTAATCAAATGGTAACAATCGTAAGAAACATGTGAATTTGCAATTAAAAAAGGGTGTGAACAATGTTAGCATTCTGTATGCTTTTATTGTCATTATCGTGTCCTAGTTTACAAACATTTCCATTGCATAACCATGACGAGTTCGAGATGATAGGGTATTATAAGGATATATGGAGGGTTCATATTATGTGATGATTATGAAATCTTTATGGAGATCGAGCAAAGCCATTAGGCCCAAGTTCATTCTAAGTACATATGATCCCTTTACTTACCGACATGCATTTTTAACATGAGAAATCATCATGAGAGTTGCTGCATAATTATGAGAAATCATCATGAGAGTTGCTGCATAATTATAAAAGCTCAGGGAGAGAGAGAGGGAGAGAGAGATACCGTTTATTTCGGAGTACTGTTGTTTTGTTAGTCATTTTACAAGAAAAGATATAAAAAGAAAGAACTTAATCAAGCATTAAAATGATTAAGGAGATGAATTTATTTTTCGAGTATGTTCTCAAGTACTAATGAATCATTACCCCTCGCGGATTTTTTTTATAGGTTGGGATTGATTTTTGGAGATATTATATGAAGTGATTGCGGGTTTATGAAGTAAAGAGAGTTATTTGAAGAAAAGCTTGGACTGAAGACGAGAAGTAAAGTAAAGACCGAAGTTCAAAATTGAAGTAAAGTTCCTGCCATGAAGACGGAAGAGAAGCTCGTGGATGCCTTCTCGCACTCTAGCGGGAAGTCTATACTGTTTTACCTGATCTGCACTGTAGAGGACTCTCTATTTTGTATTGTCCAGACCGCACTATTGCGACATATATTCTAAGTTGTATCATTGATTTTGTATACTCATCATTGTTGGACCATTATAATGGAGATCCGCCATTTATTTTTTAGCATTGCATATTTCATTCTATATTCACGATGATAACATTCCATGCACGCAAGCTTTCCCTTGTCTTTCTCTTTCGAGATGCGGGCCCATGACATACGATCTGACCACCACATGTTGAGCGAGACACCCAGCGTGAGAAGAGAAAATAGGAACCTCGAGATCGGACATAAATTTCTAGGTACCAACATTTTAAGTTCTTTGAATTTTTGCATTGCTCCACACACACGTTAAATAGAAACCCTCTTTTGTTGCCTAAGTTTGAGCAGTCATGATCCACACCAGTTTAGTCCCTATGTTGTGCATCTTTTTTATTCTTGTTGAAGAATTTGACACTTCTGTAGCTTAGATCATAATTAGAGGAGAATTAAAATGAATAAAATGATTAAAGAGGAGTTTAAGAAATACGAAGAGAGATTTAAGCAAATGGAAAAACCACGAGTGAATCTATAAAATCAGAGTTTGGTATTGTTATAACCCTAATGCAAACCATAAATGCAATATCTGACACTATTGAGTTAACTAACATAAATATTAAAAATGTCAAAAATGAAATAGATTCTGAGATTTTTGAATTGAAACATAAGATTGACCTAATGACTAACCAAGTTAAGGACCTACAAACATTGAAATATGATAATGAACATGAGGTAGAAGTTCAAAGCATATCTACACATAAAGAATCATTAGGTCTTAGAAGATCCACGCCTAGACTGATAGCTAGGAAATGAAGTTGGGCTTAGAAGAGACTTATATGATGTTTTTGGTGCGATTACTATGGACATATGTTTTGGGATTGTCTCGCATATGAAAGTGCATGCAAACATAGATTAGTAAGTGAGCAATTCAAAATGTATGGAAACCAAAGACTCATGAAGAAAAAAGATATGATGAACAAACGAGAGTGCTATATTAGAGAAAACAAAGAAAGAACAGGATGTATATGTTTCATTTGATCCAAAACTTTTGACTAATGAGGATCTATTTAATCAAGAGAAACTTACAAAATTACAGTCTCAATTAAACTTTGATAAACAAATTGAACAAGAAAAGAGTAAAGAAGAAACTCGAGAAGATATAAAACGAGATAACAAAGCAAAAAAATAGTTGCTTGATGAGATTATTATGCAAATTGATGAGAATGTAAAGGCAAATTTGAAGCCTTCTAAGAATCTGAAAAATAATAAGAGAAGTACAAACCTAACTTTTCAAGATACATTTGCAAATATTGAAGGATGATTGAAGAAGAACCATGATGGAAATGTATCATTGAGAATGATTGATGATCATTATGATGATGACTGATGATTGATGATGGATAATTGATTATAATGTATGATGATGATGATTGATGATTGATGATGGATGATTAATGGTGATGGATAATGATGATGACTCATGATTGATTATGATGATTATTGATGATTTTAATGATGATTATTATTGATGAGGATTGATAATGATGAATGATAATGATTGATGATGAAAATGATGATAATTTATGGTTGATGATGATGAATGATGATGATCATCATCATGATTGATGATGATTATGATGATGATGATGTTTGAGGATGCTGATGATACTGATGCTGATGCTGATAATGAATAATAAATCAAGAGAGTTGAAGAAAAACTAGATCAAACAAAGATATGTATGAATTTAAGAGAATCAAGTTGGGACCAAGATAGCAGACATCTATTATGGTTTTACATGCAACATGAACGAATATAAATTATATGAATGGATTTTGTTAACGCACTAGAGACTTTGGGAGTGAAAGCTTAGAAATGTGATGGCATACTTAAACTAAGTGCCCGTAGACGCTGATTTAAACTGAGTAAGATCTTACCTTCGTATGGATGATTATCTAGAGAAAACCTTCATACTTAAGGCAGATGCATATATGTGTGCATGATGTTAGTGTGCTACGATGGGCTAGTAGGCAGGTGGAATGACGTTGGTCGGGTGATCAAGGCCATGAGTTGACGCTACTTTCGTTGTAGACCTGCCCTATCTGTTATCATGTGCTTGCATGGGTGAGTAGACGGGTGGAGTCACTCTACACTGGTGGTTAGAGCCATGACTTGACAATGATTTCATGTAGGATTGATATTGTATATCTTGTGCTATGTCAAATCGGCAGAAAGGTGGGATAAACTTGGCCGGTTGGACAAGTTTATGAGTCACACCCGATTTTCACATAGGATGATTTGTGAAAATAAAAATAAAAAGAAAAAATACTAGGTTGAGATGAAGTGAAAAATAAAAGAAAAGAAAAAGAAAGAGAAAAAGAAAAATGAAAAAGTAAAAGAAAACAAAAGAAATATGATGGAGAGTTGGAAATTAGGGGATAAATAGAGGAATCACGGCATATTCTACAAATTGAGTTAATAGAAGCTTAGTATGTGCTAATACTTCAGATAAGTTGTTAGATCCGAACAAGTTGAACAAACACAAGATCTAGGAAGCGAACGGTTTGTTCACATGATTACTTGTCTGCTTGCAGAAGTGAAAACATAGTATGATGTTTGTGAAGCTTACAACTGCTCTATTTTTTAAAATTTATACTAATTTCTATGAAGTTGCATGGAATGCATGAGATCACGTTTCCATTTTTAAAGAGAAAAACATAAAAAGAAAAAGGATTTTCAAAAGAATCCTGATACGCTTCAGTTGGATTCTACAGGTTGGCCCATGGGGATGATGTGCATGGGGGGGGGGGGATGTCGGGATGAAATCTCTAAGGGAAGTGTACATCAAATTTTTTCAAGTTCATTGGTTTTCTAGTTTCAGTGTGATGTTTGATCGAAAAAGAGTTATAAACTATGCATATTTTTGTTGATTTAATTGGTTATGATATGCAAAACCACTTGAAAATCTAAGTTTTAGCCCTCAAAACCACTTGAAAACCTAAGTTTTACCACATGAGAACCCTAGCTTTCACCCTTAGAAACCCCACGATTCTAGGTCACAAGTGTAAATAAACCCTTGAAATGATATGTTTGACTTTAATTGTACGAAAGTCCTGACCTTTCCTGATTGAAACCCTCGATTAGAACCTTAAAATTTGTTTTTATCCTAGGAAAAATGCGTAAAATAATTTATCTTTAAAGGTTAAGTGTGAAACCAAAAAACTTAGTCTAAGAAAAATACAAAAGAGAAAAAGAAAAAGAACCAAAAATAGAAAAAGAGAAATTGGAAAAATAAAAAGAAGGAAAACTAAAAATAGAATTAAGAGATGGGATTTTCTCAAAATAGTTGATGAACTGCAAGAAGCTGGAAATAGAAGGTTTCATAAGGGAGGTTAGAACATTCTAGAGAAAGGTCCTAGGGGAGCGAATCTATAAATAGATGTTCAATTCCTGTTTGTCTTTTCTCACGGATTTTTTCTCTAGCTATGCTCCTTACCTTTTCCTTTTCGTTCATTCTTGGTCATGATTAATTTAATTTATTGTTCATGCTCTTCATTATCATGCCATGAGAGAGAAGAATATTTTTTTGTTCATGATTGTTTATTTTATTATGTCTAGAAAAAAAGAGAGAGATCTGCCTTGACTTGCTTTTTGTTCTCTTTCCCATGGCTTGTATTCATGTATGATTGAATGAAGCTGAGTTATATTTGCACTACAAGGAATGGTGAAAAGGATTATTGAAAGGAGAATTTCAAAGAAACCACACAAAGAAAGAGTTGTAGTTAATTTTTTATGCAATCATTGTACTCACATACTTCCTTTGGGTTGCACAATAGTATGTCAGCTCTACACAAAGAGAATTTGTTTTATGCACAATGATTCTTTGATGACTATGTAGTGATTGGATAACTACTTATGCTTGTCGTCATGTCCTTTATTGTTGAAGTTCTCCTTACTATCGTCGTAGGGTTCCTAGTGGGCCATTTTCAATTTTCTTACAGAGTTACCTCATGCAAATATGTTTTAGAAGGATATAAATGGGGGCGGTTGTTAACGTCTCCTCAAAACCTCTTTGTTTTCTTCTGTGACCATCAGATATTGTTTTTTGTTAGGAAAACATAAGAAAATGTGGGATCTTCTCTATGATGCCATTCCTTATAAGAGAGAGAGACACATGAAGTCATGAGGAGGTAGAGAGAGAGAGACAGAGAGAGATTATCATGTGCTTGCATGGGTTAGTAGGCAGGTGGAGTCACTCTATGTGGATGGTTAGAGCCGTGACATTTTGTTTGGTTTTTTAATGCATCCAAGTACTCAATTATGTTCATTCGAAAGAACTTCCCTTTCTCTCGCAAAGTTTCTTGCATTGTACATGCACCTTGTTTTTCTATAATCATATCCCTAAAAACATCCTCCATTCTTCTTTGTTGGTGGCTTCTAGAATTAAGTACTAAATCTATGATAATGGGTTCTATAAGTTCCTTAGAGTGGCTCAAAATCTCATTATATTGATTAGCAAGGAAAGAAAAAATTCTATCCAAAATTATCAAGCTTTTGCAATAAGATGCCTATATTCTACATTATCTTGCTTTTTTAAAAACTAAAGTTCCTTTTCTAAGGTTTAGATTTTTCCTTGTTTTTCTCGCTTGATCGAGTCTCACTCTAAGAGGACTTGTTTCTAACTCTATGGCTTGGGATTCTCAATACTTTTGTTTTCATATGAATTTATTTTTGTCAATTTTTTTATTCTTTTGAAGCGTTTTCAAATATATTTAAAGTATAGCAAAGGTAAAAATAGAGTATCAACAAGTAAAACAAGTAGAGAAAAAATAATATTATACCCACACAATGAAAAAATTTTCTAATGGAGGTGACATGGTTACACATGCAAACTACAAACAATTCTTTTTACGTGTGCATGCAGAAATTGATAGAATTGGAAAAATGTTTTACCTTATCTTGTCTTATGTAGACGCTAAAATGTGAAATGTGAAAATATGTTGAGAGTTTTCAATAATTAAATCCTAGATACATAAGGTTATTAGTGCTTCCTGCGAATGAAACTTCTTTCTTGTTGGTGGGGGGGGGGGGGGGGGGGTAGAGGCTCCTCCTAAAAAGCTTCTTTTTTTTTGTAGGCAGTCAACTGCCTAGGCAAAAGCCCTCAACAACTAGTGAAAAGGGTCTGCTATGACAATGTGTGGAACTTCCTCTTATTATCTGACCATCCTCCTTTTCGTGCACTCCTAGACACGACAAAATCAAAGGCAAAAAATCAATCAGAAATAAAAAAGCCTAAAGCTCTAAGCAAACATATGCCACGATTCATGTTGGCTAAGAAAATATATGCAATGTTTCACGTCAGCTATATGCCACATTTCACATTGACTAAGAAAACATATTCCATGTTTCACATCTAAGCAAACATATACCATGTTTCACATCGACTAAGCAAACATATATGATCTTTCATGTCTGGTTCACCAAATATGTAGGGCAAAAAACAAGACCGCTAAGATCGAATCCAGCTTTGTTATGATTCTCTTCGTGGCTACAACAAGGTGTTTGTGCATTGCTTTATGGCATTCAAAGTGAATTCAAAACTGATTGAGGTACCGCTATGTGCATGAACTACGGGGTGCAAGTGCTAAGCACTTCTGTAAGTTAACAAATTTAGTTAGAGTCCTAATCTTATTCCATTTGAAGCAAGTATTCAAAAATCAAAGAATCGATAGTTTCTTTGTCTATGGCAATGTTGTGGGATTGATGTGTGTCTTTTTCTAGAGGAATTAAATAGGTGGAAAGAAAAGTATAGTTGTGTGCTCACCAACAAGAATATTTGTAGATTGATGTGAACTCTCGCTAGAAGTTGAATTTACATCATTAATGAAGAATTAAGGAAATTAATCTAAACACTACTCAAAGTAAATTTTGATACAAAATATATGATCAAAAGGAAGATATAAAAGTCATGCCAAGTTTTAATGAAGTAAATCCATCCAAATGTCAAAGATGGATGAAGGAAACTCCAATATTTGTAGCCCTAGTGATAGTAAACACTTGTTCTCTATCCTTCTTGTAAACTTTTTTTTAATATAAAGGAAGTTCAGCATTAGCCTACTCTCCCAGACTTGAATTAAATAAAGAAAAGTACAAGAGAAGGGGACTAGTGCCCACGGGACCCCCCAAATCCCACAAAGTAGGGGAAGCTTTTATAGAGCTTAGATGGCATTACAAAGAAGGTTAATCACCCTCTCATCACCCTCATGTGGGGCCCACTTGGGTTTAAGCATGTTATTGATCAACAGGAGTACTTGATGATGCGTGAAGGGGGGGGGGGATTTCTTACAGTTAACAATCCTTTTGCTAGGGAGGAACAACGATTTCTCAATTGACCACTCTTTGGGGGAGTCACCGAAGTTGAGAGCACATCTTTCCCACCAAATTTTCCATAGGACCTCCCCTCCGATGGCGTTCCAAAGAGACGCGGAGCAGCCGATCGCTTCTCCCAGCAAGGCTTGCTGCCAACTGAGATGTTTTTGAAGTCTAATTTTCTTTCCAATCGTCTACCAGAGTCTCTTGGAGTTGGGGCAGGTAAAGAAGATGTGTGAAACATCTTCGATAGACTGGTAGCAGTGTTTGCACTAGGGAGAAATCCCACAAAATTTGCTAGCCTTAAGGTTGGTCCAGATTCCATGATGAAGAATTTGCCATGAGGGGACATACTTTTTGATTTCTATGAGGGGGTGTCAGATAGCCATGAACTTCATGTCCCATCGAAGCCGCGTCCAGGACATGCACCAGTTCTTGTTGAGGTTAACATGATAGTCAATTGTTTCTTTGATGTTGCGGATTTTTGATAGGCTATTCCCATTGTGCCATTTTAGACCAAGCGAGCTCGACGTGTCGTGTCCCATGAGAAGGCAAACTTTGTGTCAGTCCCACGTGAGACATCTGCTTTGCAAAGTGTTCCATTCCTCGTACGAAATGTTGACACAAGGGTCAATATCCTCGAAGTTGATCCAGCGGTTGTGTCTTGTTTCCAGAGATGTTTCCATTTTTTGAAGCTTTTGTTCCATAACGTCTTGGCATTTTGAATGTTCTAGGATTTCACACTTTGGATGCCATGGATCGGAAACCAGATAGAGTCGTTTTGTCTGATACCGGCTGCCCACTTCCAGTCTTCACTAATTCTTGTGTAGCTTTTAACTTTATTCCAACTCTTCCATAGGGAGCACACGAGATTAGAGCCTTTCGGGAAGACGGGGATCGGGGAAAACAACAAGGTCAAGATGTCAAGATTCTTCCAATTTGGGAAACCCATGTTAGCCAACTCATTCTTATTTTTGAAGATCAACTTGGCCCACGAGGCCTCCCCGTTGCACCAAGCCTTAATCATCCATTTGGCCGCCAGTTTGTTATCCATGCACCCAATATCCAGGATACCAAGTCCCCCACTTTCTCTATGGTTGGTGTAGATGGACCATTTGATTTTAGGCACCCCCCTCTTATTGTGGTCGCCCGTCCAAAGAAAGTTTCTACAAATACTATCCAGTTTGGATAGATCTTGCTCTTTGGCTCTCCACCAAGAAAAGAAATAAATGGTAGATGATAAGAGGAACGTGTTGATAGCCATAACATGACCAGCAAGATTGATTTGCATACCTCTCCAAAAGTTAAGCTTGTTTTCGAGTTTGGCCAGCACCTACTTCCACCGCTATTCCATAGAGATGCCAAACCCCAAGGGAATCCCAAGAAGCCGAAAAATTTGGCCCTGTAGAATGATTTGAGAGCCATGATCAATAAGAAGGTCGGGTTGTGACCCTACAATAGCTCTAAAGGCGATCTTAGAGTGGTTGATTCTAGATCTAGAGGCTTCACAAAAAGTAGCCAGACACCTCCAGAACCTCTCCAAGCTGGTACTATCATTGTGAACAAACGCGTTCATATCATCCGCAAAAAGTCTCATGGTGATCTGGCTGTGGTCATGAGGCAAACGTAGGCCTTTGATATTACCAGCTTCCACCTGATGCTCCACCAGCCTGCTAAGCCCTTCCGTGGCAATGGCAAAGAGAAGGGGAGCTAATGGGCACCCTTGTCTGATAGATCTTCTAAGCTTCATCACCTTCGAAAGTTTGCCATTAATGCTAATTTGGGTCGATGCGTTTCTTGGAGTGACTTTCTTGTCATCTTGGTGAATTTCTGATGACATCCAAGATCTTGGAGTGACTGCAGAATATAGTCCCATTCTAGTCTGTTGTAGGCTTTATCAAAGTCAATCTTGAGGAAGACCACGTTTTATTTAGACTCATTTGCAAATTCAAGACCTTCCCAGATATCTATAATGGTTTCCAAAATTAACCTGCCTTTGATGAAAGCTTTTTGGTTCTCGCTTAACCACGCTCTCAAGTGGCAAGAGGTTTTGTTGGCAATGACTTTGGCAATGATCTTGTTTCCTGTTTGGAGCATCGTAATAGGATGCGAGTTCTCTATTCAGTGTATTAACTTGATAATGCCATTATTGAGACAAGATGGAAGCATGCCAAACTTGAGCGTCTCTTACCAAACCAGACAAAGAGGGGTGGCAACCACCAACTTGAAGGATTTAAAGAACTCATTAGTGAGCCCATCGGGTCTCGGGCTTTTACCAGAAGGGAGAGCATCAATGACCTCAATGATTTCTGCTTCAGAGATAGGAGCATGTAGTAGGGAGCGAAGGTTGAGTGGTATCCTGTGGGGGGAAACCCTAGATATGGTTTCCATATAGTCCCTTCTATGGTGGGAGAGGGGGTTTGAGGTCCCCAGGAGTCTCGTGAAGTGCCCTTCAATGATCCCAAAGTTATCTTCTTCCGTATTGCATACACTGCCATTTTAGTCTAGCAATAAGGGAATCCATTCTCTGTATGTTTCCTTTTAAGGATACGGCACATCTCTTTGGTGGGTTTGTCGGCTTTGCCAACCCACCACTCCTTCTCCTCATATCTCAATAGCGCTCTGATTTTTCGAAGACTCTTCTAGGATTGAGAATTTCCTTTGTTCACTTCCTCCTCGAGCCTCCACAATCTTTGATATAGAGCTTCTCCACGAGCCTACTGCACAGTCTCGAGCATCTTCCTGGATCTAATCATGATGTAGCGTGACTTATTGACCCCACTTTTCCAGCACTTGGCTCGGGACAAGCCGGAGGCGAACGCCTCCTTCCACACATCAGTAATTTCTTGATGGACGGAGGGGAGAGAGAAGGAGGGCGCACTGGCCTGGAACCAAGGAGCTTTACGGATCTTGGTCGAAGGTTGGAAAGTGATAACAATCGGGTAGTGATTAGAGATGGTGAGGTCGGTGCGTTGCGAGAGGGAAGGGTGGCCCCACTGATGAGTAAAACTCTGAGAATAACTTTGTACTTCTTGTAAACTTTGTACTTGATTGATAGTAACTCATAAATGCTCGTAATGGTCTGCATAAAAAGACATTAAAAAGAAAACATCATTAGTATATATATTTTAAAAAACACACTCATACAAGTATATCCACCGCCTTCTTTTTTCATTTGATTTTCTTTATTTTTCTATTTTATTTTTCATCTCTATTAGTAATTAAATAACTTACTATTTTTCTTTCATTTAAGTTTGCTCTTTTCTATTATTTTTGTTTTTCTTATATGCATACATATTTATACTTTCTTAACGTTTTTTTATTTTCTAGTAAGTTATTTTAATTTATATTATTATTTTATACCTCTATTATATTTATCTATTTGTAATACTCATTAAAATAAATTAAACCAACCAGAATAAAACAGATGATCGTATAAACAGTAAATATATATAAATCAAACCAAAATAAAAAAAACTAAAACTAAAATAATACTATCGATTGTAATTTTTAATTAGATATACAACTAAAAATACAATACAATAAAAATCTCTCTCTCTCTCTCTCTTTCTCCTTCTTTTTCTTCTACCACCTGCCATCACATCTGCACCGATCTCTACTATCAGTCGGATTTCTGTCTCTCTCTATCTATCTATCTATCTATCTATCTCTCTTTCTCTCTCTCTGTCTCTCTCATTCTCTCTCGTCTGCACCCCGATGTAGTATTTTTTGCATCCTTTCTCTCTCTCTCTCTCATTCTTCCTCTCTCTCGCTTGTATTTCTCTAGCATACATGTGAATTTCCTGTCTTTCTACCTGTACACTTGCTCATCTCTCTCTCTCTCTCTCCCTCTCTCTCCTCTCATTTACATCCCGATCTACTAATTTCTACATAACACCTGAATTCCTCTCTATCTCTCTCTTTCTCTATCTCTCTCTCTCCGTGTACATGCATCAAAAGACATTAGAAAACAAATGACATAAATCATATATATATATATATATATATATATATATATATATATATATATATATATATATATATATATATATATATAGAGAGAGAGAGAGAGAGAGAGACGTTCACATACGCTTGTACTTACTAACACATAACTCGCACTCACACACACTCTTGCACATGCGCACACATGCATACTCACGTTCACAGCATTTAACTACTAGAAGCATAATCATGCAAACCTCAAACTTTCTCATGCACACTAACCCACAAGTAACACAAATTCTACTTTTTGAACTAGCGTTTCAATTCTACTTTTTGTTTTATGTTTTATAATTTCATTTATTGCTTAAATACATTAAATACATATTTCATCCATTAACACATCCACAACCCATTAAGACAGACACATTCATAATCGTAAATTCACTCACATATATAAACCATTCACACTCACATGATCAACATATAGACACTCACAAGTAGAAACATACTCTCACGCATCTACATACTTAAACACACACTTGACCATACATAGATATTGACATATAGACACATTCATAGACTATACATATAAACAAAAATCATAGGGATATATAGGAACATATACACATTCACATATAAACACACATCACTTAAGCATGCATGTAGACGCATATGTACATGACCATGCAAGCACATATAGGCCAATCCGTATCTACACAGAGACACATATGCATACACACATACTCTCATATATAAACCATTTACACATGGACACTTGTGCCCACACATAGCTACACCTAACACGCCCACACGTTTAGGTACTTTCACGCATGTGTGGGTTCTCATAGTTCATATACCCATAGTACACAAACTCACATATAGATAGACTCTTATTTATTTATACACACACATTACTTAAGTTAAATCACCCTCACATCTATTCCCATATTTGCATATAAAAGACGGTTACATACTCAAACAAAGGTCTAAATACACATAGTGTAACAAACATGTACACAATTTTGGACTATGCATAAGGGTATAAGGATGAATTAGAGTATGCAAATGGGTTTTTACTTATCCATAATAGGGTTCCAAACATGGGGTTTTTAATATGAACACTTACGGTTTTTTAATTATGCTTAGCACATACACACACTTACACATAAATACTTTAGGGAATCAATCACAAGCACAAATCATTTAGGGTATTCATGCACATATACAATCACAGATGCATGTACATATCCATAATTAAGTTCACTACCTCTCACCCATATATACCTTCATATGGTCATGGACACACATAGAAACTCTTCAATAGTGCTCACATATACATATGTATGGTCATAAAATGAATGGTTCAAGTGAGGGTTCAAATGGAGATAAAGTGGAGGGTTTAGATAAGGGTTCCCGTATCACTTCATTGTGTGTTCGAAACACATCCTCATCTTCTTTTGCCTCTAGGTACTAAAGAAAGAAAACATTCAAATAAAAAAGTCACTTTTTGAGAGGTATGGAGATCAATGATTTTTAAGAAGATTTTAATCTCCTTAGAAATTCATTTAGCAAATGATTCAAGGATCAAGTAGGTTTTGTGGAATGAACCCATCATAGAAACCCCTTTTGACTTCGCTAACTAAAATACTTTAAATAGTGGACTTTGTGCAACTCTTTCATTAAATCAGAACATCTCTTTTCTAGATGTGCCTAGATAGAAGTCAAGATTGTTCCTAAAACAACCCGTGTGAAGAAATCTTTAAGCCTCTATCAAGTAGTCCTTAGATCTGAGCTTAGTCCTCAAAACTATCCAAGCATTCAATGACATTCAGCCCGTTAGATTTTCCTTTATCTTTTAGAATACAATGGACTACTTTTGCCCCTTCTTTTCAAATCAAAATCTCTTTAAAGACCTCTTCCATTTCCCTTCTCTAGCTTGTTCTAGAATGTAGAACAATGTGAATAATAATAATCTCAATAATCTCCCTTCACTTAGAGTCGACTTTCCCTGATCAATTCTTTGCAAGATGATTCTTTCTTTCTTCTCGGATTTAGCTTAATCAACTTGATTTATTTTCTTGAAATTTTCTTGATTTATTTCTTGGATTTAACTTTTTACTACTTGATCTCTTTCTTTTTCTCTTGGACAAAACTTGATTTTCTACTTCAGAACTTGAATTTCTTCATAATTTCTAGAACTTCATTTCTTTCCTCGGATTTAGACTATTTCTTTTATGTTTCTTTTCCTTTAAATGTTAAGAAGAATTATTTCTAACAAGTAGTTTTTATTGATTTAGAGCTTTTTAATGCTTTTGAAGTTTTTATTTTATTCTCTTTTGGGTAAATTAGTTAAGTTGTAACAATTGTAAGTTTGCTAAACTATCATGAGCGTTCCAATGTAAGCAGAAAACAATCTTTCTTTTGACACTAGCGAAAGCATTTCAAATATGGACATAAATTGAAAACAAAATAAGTGGATTATAAGATTTGATGTGGAGGTTATGTTTGTGTTGTGTAGTATACTTTTGATGTTTAGTTAAAATCCTAAAAAACTCAATCTAAGATGTGTAAAATACTCTACTATCTCTGAAAGTATGGGTGACGAGACAAGGTTCTTCTATATCTAAGAAATTGCTTCCCTTCATGTTCGGTACATTCATCTATAACATACGAAAGGGGATGGTTCTCAAGGGATGACTGGGTGGGATCAAGCCATTTCATCCATTTGAGGAGCAAGGTAAGAATGTTTGGTGTCTCCTAGGGATGTTCCAAGGACCTCTTCCTATTCTTTAGGGGGAGTAGTGAAGCATGGGAGTGGGGGAGGAGGACATCGTGGAGGAAAGTTGTAGGGGGGGGGGGGATTGGGGTGGAGAATTGTTCAAGCAGGAGGATATCACAAATAAAATGGGTGCTTGAAACCATGCTAAGTACAAGTGGTCATGAAAGATGAAAAAGAAACATCATTCATACATAATCAAAGGGTGAGGCTACACAATTACCATCCATGGGCGTGTCAGAATATACAAAAATATGGGAAAAAATCCACAAATCAATGATGATTCCTAATACAAACTAAATAGATACAAGGATTCTTTAAATAAGTTAGGATCCTTGATGAACTAGCTTTGCATCCACTAATACAAACAAATCAGCAATTCGACTTCATGTTACTTCACTGTTACATGAGAAACGTAATCTTAACTTCACTCTTTTGCTTTACTTTGGCACATCCATTAGTATCATGGAAAAAATTATGCCTTTCGATATGAAAATAGAATAATCCTTGATTTGATCATTTTAACTTTGATTTCTCTTTTAGTTTTGTTTTGATTTTCCTTATATTTCCCCCTTTATTTTCTGTTCTTTTATCTACATATTTCTATTTCTTTATTTTCTCTAGAAACTCATTTTGTTTACATATTTTTCTTTTATTTTGTTTTTCACCTCTTACTTTTTTTTAACTTAATTACTTTGATTTTACTCTACTTACTTTAATATTATCTACAAATTAATTCCTTATATTTTTCTCTTTTCCCATTTCTTTTCAATTGTGTTTTTAATTAACTTTCATTCTTTTTATTTAGTTACATATTACTTCATTCTTAAATTGTTCTTGTTTCATTATTGATTATGTACTATTTATGATTGTTCTTCTCTTTTTATTAACTAAATAACTAATTAATCAATAATAAAACATTAGGACTAAAACAAAAATAAAAGAATAAACAATAACAAAGAAAAATCAAATCCCTCTCTCTCTCTCATAGACATACACACAATTCTCAAACTCTCACTATGCCACCAATGAAGCTGTTGGTCTCTCTCTCTCTCTCTTTCTCTATCTGCCTCTCTCTCTCTCATGATTTCTATACTACTCCATGTGTGCATGAATTCCTAATTGAACCATCTCTCTCTCTCTCTCACTCTCTTTCTCTCTCACACTTCAACTCTTTAACTCTGTATGTGCCACCAATCTCTCTCTCTCTCTCTCTCTCTCTCTCTCTCTCTCTCTCTCCCTCTCTCTCTCTCCCTCTCTCTCCTTATCTCTCTCTCTCCTCTCTCTCTCTCTCTCTTTGTTTGTCATGGATGATTTCTCCACTACTCCATCGCTAGCAAATTCGTGATAGCACCACCTCTCTCTCTGTGTGTTTGTGTCTATACATGTGTTTGTCTTGGAGGACTTCTCTATTGCTCCATCTCTATAGGAATTCTTGATAGCACCATCTCTCTCTCTCCATCTCACTCTCTCTCTATCTATCTATATCTGTCTATCTCTCTAAGCATCTATGTGTGTGGCTTTCCAATTCCCCCTTCTCTCTCTCTATCTATCTATCTCTCTGTCTTCCATCTCTCTCTTAATTTCTCTCTCTATAGTCCTCATGCATTGTTCTCATAATGCCTCTCTCTCTATCTACCGCTGTGGCTCTCCATTTCTCCATCTCATAGATCATTTTACATCGACCATCAACACCAATCTCTCTGTTTCTTTCTCTCTCTCTCTGTCAAGTTTTACACACCTTCCTATTTTGACAACCACGCTGATATTTGCTAATGTTCAAACTGACAATAGAATTTTCTTGATCCTTGGCACAAGAAAAAAGAATGTGACAATGTTGAAGAACAACCATTTGTAGTACCCAGAATGATCTTACCAATTCCCAGGATAATATAAGAGGAGATATTGGTGCATGTGATACTATTCCCTATAGGGACAAGTTGAAGTGAATTGAAGAATTTGTGTTACAAGGTAATATGTTTGGTTGCCCCACTATCTAAGTACCAAACATATAATTCTATTGCACACATACATCGTTCATGAGAAAATGGGTCATACCATAAAGACTAGTAAACACACATTCTTCAATATGCACAAGATTAAATGTCTCTATTTTAAGTACAGAGGCATCTACAACAACCTAAGTTGCATTATTCATTATTTGACAACTTGATTATTCATGAATAATTATGGAATTTCATAGTAGATCCTTATTATTTGATTGAATTTTCAGTCCTATGTCATCTTATTCTGATCGGAAGAAATAGTTTTTTATGAGAATTGGAACTCTTTTTTATCGAAAACTTTACGTTCAAAAAGCAACTTTTAATAATTTTTCGATTCATAAATATTTGTTTGAATAATGCTTTATAAGAGAATTCCTCATAATTGTACTTCACCAAAGTTACTTTTTTTTTGTGAACTTATAATGTATTACAAAGAACAAGGTATCAACTTTTGATAAAAGCATTTAGTATTTTAGTATTAAAAAATAAAAAATTATTGATTGTTCTATTTTAAAAGTGTGAGCTAAAAAATATTGTGATTATTTCACTCAACATTGATTCTTACTTCACAATAGTATGTATATGTGTATATGTGTATGACGGTAAGTCAAAATCTATAGTGACTATTTGAGTCAACATTTATTCTTACTTCACAATATTATGTGTATGTGTATGTGCATGTATGATTCTATTGTGATTGTTTAAATTAATATTGATTTTTAATTCATGGTAGTATGTGTATGTATATGTGGATGTATGATTTTGACTCAAAATCTGTTGTGATTGTTTAAGTAAACATTGATTCTTACTTCAAAATAGTATGTGTGTATGTATCTATGTGTATGATTGTGAATTAGAGTATATTGTGACGCTTTGCAAAAGGTTTTATTTTCTTTTTTATAATTGAAGGGTTTTCAAGTTGGTAATAAGTCAGTTAGAGTATTCCATGTTTATATCATGTTTTGCATGACTCAAGGGCTGACAAGGTGCTAATACGTCAACTAGAGCTTTTTATGTCTGTAGAAGGCTTTGTCCTTTAGACTTATTAACACCTTCTCAGATCCCTTGAATTGTGAAGGGATCCAAGAAATTTTTCATTCAATTAAGAAAAACGTTCTATGCAAAAATCCTTGTCACAATAGTATGTGTATGTGCATGTGCATGTAAGATTGTGAATGAAGATCTATTATGATGGTTTGACTCAACAATCATTATCATTTCACAATAGTATGTGTGTATGACTGTGAATTAAAATCTATTTTGATTGTTTGACTCAACATTGATGCCTAATGTGAAGAGATGGATAGGTATGTGCTTGAAGATGAAGAGGTAGTTGCAAAATCCTTGGTCAACACCACCCAAATGAGCTCCAGGAGTATATGGTGGGCCCTTTTAGCTTGCCAATGGATGTATTAGACACCCTTTTTACCTTGGAAGATCACTCTCAAAAAGATAGATCCAAAGAGATAAGTTGGAGTTAGCTGAGAGGTGAAGAACTTGCTATTTTGGTTCATACACCTTTCCACTATTTTGAATAATTCTCTGAGCACAGCAGCAATTAGCTTAATTCCTCTTTGCAAAGTCTAGTTAACTTAGAGAGCTAACTTTCAAGAGTAATCGCATCAAAAATAATGAGCCACACACTGAGAAACATGTTTAACAAGTGATGACATCATCTCGATTTTCACGGGCTGCTACAGTAATGAGACCAGTGAGCAGAAAAATGACCCTAACTCCAGATTTAAGAATCCAATGATTATGAAAAATTGTATGCTTTTACTAGACACTATTCTAAATCCAAAAAAATTTAAATCATTGAATTTCGATCATTACACATTGAGAAACAACTCTGACAAGATGAGTAAAAAAGTTGGGTACCTGACAAAGAAGTGAAAAGGAACAGACACTGTTGACTTCAACTGAGCATAACTGAATTGGTGCGCATATAGTAGACCTATAGAGCTAAATGTACCAAGTTAAATCACTAAAAATGATGCACCAAGCTCAGAGAAACCATCTCTGCACTCTGACTGAGAAAATTGAGAGATATGGCAGTGAGTAGTACATTTCACAAGAACATGGAAATATGAAGTCAAATGATCATGAAAATGAAAGTATATTGCTTGTACAATACAGTGTACTTATTGATACATATGTGTGCCTTGGAATCACACCTTGATATGGCATAAAGCTCAGCTCTTGGAGGTCTTCACATAGGTCTCTCTAATCACGAATAAAATTGCCATCTATTTATAGTTGAGCTTGGGAGGCTAACTTCCCTCAATCACTCTCGAATCAATTAGTGATTGATTTGATACTTTATCTACCACAAATCACAAATGCGTGGCTCCTCTTTCCCTTTTTGATCAAGTGGACTCAACCACTTAAGATTCTCTCACATTTACATTAAGTAAAGTCTTCAAAACTTACAAGAGGTAGTTCACAAGTGAAGTTCACATAGTCTTCATTTTAAGGCTTCTTCTATGAATTTGTGGGACTCAAGCCAATACTTAGGCTTGTCATAGACTTGCTCCAATAGCTCCCCCTCAAGCCAAGTATGCATGAGGTCTTCAATCTTCCAAGATTACCTATAAACCAATCATAGCCTTCAATTTGCAAGGTTTTGTACCATCCAATGCTTTGGTTAGAATAACTGCACATTGTTGATGAGTGGACACATATGATATTTGAATCTCTTTGCTTAGAACCTTCTCTCGTACATAGTGATAATGAACTTCAATATGTTTAGTCCTTGCATGAAAAATAGGATTAGCGGCCAAATGAATAGAACTCATATTGTCACCATAAATAGTTGGAGTTCCAAACTCCAATCCAAGATCTTTGAATAATGTCTTTATCCACATAGCTTCATGTGTAGCTATGGCAAGACCTCTATATTCAGCTTGAGTATAAGAGAGAGAAACTGTGGGTTGCTTCTTGGTTGACCATGAAATAAGCTTTGAACCTGCAAAGGTAAGATAACCTGAAGTGCTCCTTCTATCTTCTTTGGAGACAGCCCAATCTGCATCAGAAAATAGCTTTAAACCTAAATCAGATACATAAGGATAATAAAGTCCTTCATTTATGGTTCCTTTGAGATACTTGAGAGTCCTTTTGGCAGCATCCACATGTGGTTTCCTTAGTGTGTGCATAAATTGACTTAGCACACTCACACTATAACATATATCTACTCTTGTCAATGTGGCATAGTTGAGACTACCCACGAGACTTTGATATGATGTGATTTCCTCTATGAGTTCACCTTCATGTGAGCTCAATTTGTGATTGACCTCCATTGGAGTACCTGCAATCTTACAATCTTGCATCTTGAATTTTTCCATGTCCTTAATGTACTTTCTTTGAGTGAGAAACAAACCATGATCTTTGTACACAACTTCCAAACCTAGGAAGTAGGTAAGTGAACCCAAATCACTTATCTTGAACTCTTCTCTCATCTGATCTTTGATCTTCTTCATACCATCTGCATCATTTCCTGTCAATATAATATCATCTACATATACACATAGGTAGATGATCTCAGAATTACTTTTTTCGATAAAGAGTGAAGGATCTACCTTGCTTGGCTGAAAGCCTTTGTCCTGCAAGAATGAAACAAGCGTGAAATTCCCAGCACTTGGGGCTTGCTTGAGACCATAGAATGCTTCGTTAAGTCTACACACATAATCAAGATAAACTTCATTCTCAAAAGCAGGTGGTTGTGCCATATATACCTCTTCTGTTATCCAACCATTCAAGAATGCATTCTTTACATCTAGTTGAAGTAGCTTCCAATTCTTGGAAGAGGCAATACTAAGCAAAACCCTAATAGTAGGCATCTTTGCCATAGTAGAGAAGGTCTCCTCATAATCAATTCCTTGAGTCTGTGCAAAGCCTTTTGCTGCCTTATACTTGTTAATGGAACCATCAGAATTCTTCTTGAGTTTATAGACCCATCTTGAGCCTATTACCTTCATGGATGAAGTCTTGGGCACCAAATCCCAAATGTTGTTTTCCTCAAGTGCTTCAATCTCTTCCTTCATTACATGCTTCCATTCTGGTTTTGCTTTGGCCTCTTCGAATGATGATGGCTCCTCTTGGTTTATGTCATGTGCTATGTAGATAGAATGTTTAGTTACTAATGAGGTGTCAAACCCATACCTTTCTGGTTTTTTATTTTCCCTCATAGATCTTCTTAGGCCATGATGTGATGATTCTTCCTCATGTCCAAGTTCCTGCAATTTTGCTTTACCTTTAGACTTCCATGCTTTGATCTTTTCCATCTGAGATTCTTCATCATCCTCTGAGGTGTCTTGTTCTTCAATCTTTGGTTGTTCTCTACCAAGCTTTGGAAAATCTTCTTCAAGATCATATGGTAAATTGACCTTCCTGCATGAATCTTCATAGCATGAATTGTTTTCATAAAAAACTACATCTCTGCTTACCAAGAAACCTTTGTTGGTAGGGTTGTATAACCTGTAGCCCTTTTGATTGTTGTCATATCCAATAAATACACACCTTTCTGCCTTTGGATCCATCTTGCCTCTAGCCTGTGAAGGAACATGAGCAAAAGCAATACATCCAAAAATTTTACAATGATCTAAGCTTGGTCTTCTTCCATTCCAAGCCTCATATGGAGTCATCCCATCAAGGGATTTTGAAGGCAACCTGTTAATCAAGTAAGTGGCTGTAGATACAGCCTCAGCCCATAGATAATTAGGTAAATGCTTTTCATTTAACATGGACCTTGCAGCTTTAACAATTGTCCTATTCCTCCTTTTTGCCACTCCATTTTTCTCAGGAGTGTACCTTGTAGCTACCTCTCTTTTGATTCCTCTTTCTTGAAGAAAAGAATCAAACTCATGGGAGAAGTATTCTCCCCCTCCATCTGACCTTAGCCTTTTTAGAGATTTACCTGTTTGATTCTCCACAAGAGCCAAATATCTTTTGAAACATGAAAAAACTTCATCTTTGTGTTTCATAAAGAATAGGATAGTCCATCTGCTGCAATCATCAATAAAGGAGACATAATACCTTGATCCAGATATTGAAGCTTCCTTGCTAGGTCCCCATACATCTGTAGGAACCAACTCCAAGAGATCTCCATGTATATAACCTTTCTTAATGAATGGTAACCTATGAGACTTCTCAAATTGACATGCACTACACTTATAAATCATATGTTGTTTTGAAAAATTAGGGAGTCCAAGTACACTTTGGCCCCTGCAAATTTGCTTTAATGACCTCTCACCAATATGTGTTAACCTTTTGTGCCATACTTCCAATTCTGTGAGTGTCTGACTACCATAATTAAAAAGAGCAATGTTCTTAGTGTCTAGTAATTCAACTGTGAACAATCTACCTGCCTTTTCACCTTTTGCAATTCGTCTAAATCCTTGACTTGGATCTTCAACAAATGCTCCTGCTTTTGTGAACCTCACTTGCAACCCTTTCTCTACTATCTTCCCAAAACTCATCAAACTCTTTGTAATGGTAGGGACATAGAGTACCTTACTGAGTAGGTTGGTGTTTCCATCAGGTGCTTTGACATTGCCTATTTCTCCACAGGATGTTTTGTGTTATCTCCTATTTGTACCTCATGCTTATTCCTTGGATCTTCTAAATCTGATAGGAGTGCCACATTTCCTGCCACATGATTTGAACAACCTGAATCTATGTAGAAAACATGCTCATCAGATTTACCTTGTGGCATAGCCATGTTCATGA
>CM035414.1:150295093-150297593 GCA_020310875.1 Ceratopteris richardii
CTGTTTTAAGATGCATCTCATACTCACTATCATTCTTACTATAAACAAGTATATCGTTGAAAAAAATACAAGAAGAAAAGCTTGGTAATGAAGAAAGTTATTTTTCATCATTCGTGCAAATGTAGCACGGGCATTAGTAAGTCCAAAGGGCATTACCATAAATTCATAATGTCCTATCTAAGTTCTAAAGGTAGCCTTAAAAGTATCACTTTGCGTCATACGAATCTGATGGTATCGTGATTTCATATCAATTTTACTAAAGACACGAGATCCTCATAATTTATCAAAAAGATCATCGATTCTAGGTATGGGGTATCTATTCTTTATTGTGATCTTGTTAAGGGCTCTATAATCAATGCACATTCGATAAGTTTTATTCTTCTTCTCTACTAAGAGAACTGGTGCTCCAAATGGGAAAGAACTAGGCCTTATCAGTCCTTTCTGTAGTAGGTCTTTTACTTGTTTTTCTATTTCCTTTTGGTGTAGTGGGCCATATCTATAAGGTGCTTTATGAGGAGGAGAACTACCAGGGACTAATTCTATGCTATGGTCAAAGGATCCTCGAGATGGTGGTAGTTAGAGGGATACTCAGACATAAAACAATCCTTATAAGTATTCATGAAAGGTTTATGTGCATCGCCAAGTGGATGAGTATATTCATTGATGACATTCACACAAAAAACGCATGAATTGAATCCTTTCCTAAATGCATCTTTTACTTGAGTATGACTAATCAATGAAAATGGCTAGAAATCATGCTGTGAAGACAAAGTAATGATTTGACCTTTAAATTCAGAATTAAAGGTATGTGTATGGTAGTCAATCCGTGGGTTATAATGATGATGAAAAGGCATACCTAGTATAACATCGTAAAATTGCAAAGGTGCAATTAATATGTTCGTAAATCAACATATGGACCTATGCTAATCGTAACATCTTGTACTTCTCATGTTACATTATAATGATTACCTTGAAATGCAACTTTTACTTTATACAAAGAAGGAAACATTTTCAATTTAAGTTCTTGTACTAATAAGTATGAAATGAAGTCATGTGGACTATCATCATCATGTAGAATTTTAATGAGTTTGTTGTTTATGGTACCCTGCATGCCAAGTAGAGAATGAAGAGAGATATCATTACACAAGGCACTTAAGTCCTCCAATGATTCCTCTGTCCAGAGAGGAGGAATTTCTTCATTGTGGGCCTCCATGTTATGTAATTGAGCTGTAACTGGTTTCATGTTAAGAGGATGCAATCAGAACTTTATTTTTGTATGTCCAAGTTTGCCACAATTCCACTCTTTGCCTCTTTTGCAGCCAGTTTTGGACAGTTCTTTATGATATGATCATTCCCTTTATAGTAATTACAAAACAATTTTTTATCATTCCCTTTACAGTACTTACAAAACACTTTCTGCTTTTCTGATTTTTTCTCATCTTTATCTTGGTTCTTCGAATGTGCAGCATATGCAGATTTCTGCTTACTACTAGAAGAACTCCATTTTCCTTTGCCCTTTTGACTAGCGAGGAAAGCTTGATTTGCAACACGAATAATGGACCTATTCTGCCTAGAGTGATCTTCTTGCAACAGAACAGAGACTAACTCCTCAAATGACAAGGCATTTGGATTGCCTTTCATCATCAACTGAAGACTAGAAGAAAAACTCTAATATGAATGAGGAAGACCATTCAGAACGGTCTGCACAAGTGAGCTATCTGGTATAACCTCATCAACAAAAATCAATTGTTCCTTCATGTCTTTGATCTTTGTTAGGAAAATGTCGATAGAATCACCTTCATTCATGTGCTCACTCTCCAACTGTTTTCGGAGGTAAGCAACACGAGCCTCATTCCTAGCTTGGTACAATGTGGTAAGTGTATCCCAAGCATCCTTAGCTATTCTGCAAGAGCGAATATGACGAATAATGGCACGTTTGAAAGACAAAGCTATCAATGCATGTGCCTAGGCATCTCTGCCATTCCAACGAATCTGCTCTGCAGTAGGTGCAACAAAAACAGAAGCATGAACAAGAATCTACACAATATCATCTTCGACACTATCTCGATCAGCTCTAGCACCTGTATTTGCAGTACCTGTTGTTACAGGTGTAATAGGACGTCTTTCAACATCCTACACAATGTTTGACAATCCTTTTGCAACCAATACATGTCGCATCATATAAGCCCATGATGGGTAGTTGGTACCATCCAACTTATCCTCAACAGCCAACATACGGAATACATCACTGCTTGTAGCCATGGCCGGTGACTAAAATACATTGATGCAAAAAATTGATTGTATCTCAAAAAGTTGAACAAAACTGCCTAGATGAATTCTGCTAGATCTGTAGTAGACTTCGAGACGCTTATACTCGCGAACAGAAACTAGTATATACCTTTGGCACAAAAAGATGAAATACCCTGCACAAGTACTGCAATAGTGTGTTCGGAGGCCGATAGGAGCTCAGATAAGGATTTCGGCACCAAATTTCGTGCGA
>CM035414.1:150302593-150327593 GCA_020310875.1 Ceratopteris richardii
TAGAGCTCCTTTTGTGATTATCATCTTGTGAAATGTTTTGGTACAAGTCTAAGTCTATATTTGAGTGACCTCTATAAAAATGTTCAAATCCTAATTGGGATCAAGCTGAGATAATTGAGAGTAGGAACATTTACATGTGTATATGTAAAAAACAGAAGACTACAGCAGGTGCAAATTTGATGATAATGTTTTGGTTAATTCTCCTTTAACAGTGTAAAGTTTTGAGCAAGTAAGCACTGAGTCTTTAATTTGGAAGCTAAGCTAAATATAGCTAAAGGCATTTCAATAAATGGGTTGTAGTTTGAGAGAATTATGCATTAGAAGTTATAGGTGTCAAAGTCGACTATAGAGAAGTACAGTTTTAGACATACGTAAATTATTTGGAGTTAATCTCAAGCTTTACTGAACATTTTGAGATATTTCAACTAAGAGAAGGTGCACAATGTTTAGAGGACCATTTCTACAAATTTTCATTAGAAACTTTACACATTTGATCATTCAATGAGTGAGTTATGTGCAATAGACTTTTCTATTTAGTAACTTTCTTCATAGCTAGCTAAAGTCTTGGTAATTTGACATTCATCTTCCAAAACTATTGAGGTTTTGAGTTGTTCTTGATATAGAGGTGCTCTAACATCAAGGATAGCTTGTTCTTTTGGACATTAACACTTTGCATAAGTGGTATCAGAGCAGGAAGCATCAAAATTGAAGAAAGGAGGACCCCAACTATTGCAGTTATATAGAACTCAACATTTAAAGAATCAAAAGGTGAATGTTTGAAGTGAAAGCTAGAGAAGGAGACCTGAAGTTATCAAGGCAATGTTGGTCATGCCTTGTTCAATTGTGGAGGACATAAGCTCTCTAAGTTAGATCTTTGGCATAAAAGGCTTGGACATTTCAATGAAAGAGGTATTAAAGATATGGTTAACAATGGTTCAGTTCTTCGATTACCTAATGTTGCAGGTCAACATATGACATATAGATGTGAGGCATGTCAATTAGGTAAGGCTCATAAGCAATCATATAATAAGCATGGATTCATGTATTCAGAGAAGCTTGAATTGGTACACATAGATGTGTGGGGACCATCAAAAGATTTTAGCATTAATGGTTCAAGATATTATGTTGTTTATGTTGATGATGCTACCAGGTGGATCACCATTTATGTGATCAAAGATAAATAATAGGTATTCAATACATTTAAACATTATCATGTGTATGCAGAGAGAATCATAGGTCAAAAGTTGAAGAGACTAAGATCAGATTGAGGGGGAGAGTATTTCTTTAATGCAGGTATAAAAATAGACTTGTGGAATGCAAGTAAATTCCCTTTTTATACGTGCATTCCACAAGTCTATTTTTCCTTTTCTGCTACACCATTTTGTTGAGGGGAGTACCTGCAAGTAGACTTGTGGAATGTAGGTATAAAAAGGGAATTTACTTGCAGGTACTCTCCTCAACGAAATGGTGTAGCAAAAAGTAAAATAGAACTCTTGCTAAGTTTGCAAGGTCAATGATGGAGGAGAAAAATTGTCCCCATTATTTGTGGGCTGAGGCTATAAATACAGCCACATACTTGGTATGTAGGTACTTGGTATGCAGGTACAATTCACATTCATACAGGTGATGAAGAAACTTTGAATCATAAGAAAGATAAATCAAAGGTTCAAATAATTGATGGAGAAGAGAACAATGAAGCACAAGTTGACGTTGAAGAAATGCCAAGGTTTCATCCAAAATGTGATGAACGAGAAACTTCAAAGAGTGGAGAACTCAGAAGGTCATCAAGACATAAATGGCAACCTACAAGGTATAGCTATGACACTTCTCTTTTGACTACTAAAGATTATGCTTACATGGTGAAACTAGAGGAAGACCCTTCTACGTATGAAGAGGCAAAATGTAAGGAAAATTGAGAGAAAGCTAAGCAAGAAGAGTATGATGCATTGATGGAGAATGAGACATGGGACTTGGTTCCTAAACCACATAGTCAAAAGATCATTGGATGCAAATGGGTGTACAAGACGAAGAGGTATGCAGATGGAATTTTGTCTGGATATAAAGCTAGACTTGTTGTGAAAGGATATGCTCAGACATATGGTATGGATTATGATGATACTTATAGTCCTGTGGCAAAGATGACCACTATAAGGACTCTCATAGCTATTGAAGCATGTAAAGGTTGGAAGATTTGTCAACTAGATGTAAAGAATGCTTTTCTAAATGGTTATATTTTAAATGATGTTTTCATGGAGCAACCAGAAGGGTTCAAAGATAAAAGGTATCCAGAGTATGTATGCAAGCTCAAGAAAGCTTTGTATGGTTTGAGGCAGTCCTTAAGAGCATGGAATTATAGACTTGTGAAGTTCTTGAAGGAGCTTGGTTTCCAAGTGTCTAAAGCAGATAGTAGCTTGCTTGTTAAAGCAAGTGATGATGGGTTCATTTACATGTGCATATATGTCGATGACATAATTCTTACAAGTACAGATGAAGGGCATACGAGTTCTTAAGAAGCAAATGGAGAAAGAATTGAAGATCCGTGACTTGGGAGATTTGTCATATTTCTTTGGCATGGAGATTTCATATACTCAACATGGAGTATATGTGACTCAACAAAGGTATTTGAACAGCTTGTTAATCAAGTTTAAAATGGAAGATTGGAGGATAGCACCTACTCCAATAGAGCTGAATCACGAATTGATGTGATATGGAGGAGAAGAATTCAAGGACATGAAGCTATATCAAATTATTGATGGTAGTTTAATTTAAGCTACATTAATTAGGCCTGAGTTGTCATATGTAGTTGGAGTGTTTTTTCAATTCATGGATTGTCCTAGGAAAGAACATTGGGTTGCAGGACAAAGGGTGTTAAAATACATTAAGGGTACACTAAAGGGAGGTTTCTATTATGGTTTCACATCAAATACAAACATCAAGACATGTGGAGAGATAAGTTAATCTCTTGGTGTTCTAAAAAGCAACACACAATTGCTTTGCCATCTACAGAAGCAGAGTATAAAGGTATGGTTGAAGCTGCAAAAGAGGTTATATGGTTGAAGACTCTCATGAAGAGTTTTGACATCATTCAAAGTACACCCACTATTCATGGAGATGATATGAGTTCATTGTATCTAGCTGCTAACCTTGTTTTTCATGCCAAGACCAAACATATTGAGATTCACTATCACTTCTTGAGAGAGATGGTGATTGATAAGCAGATTGAAGTCATACATACTTCAACAAAAAATCAAATTGCAGATATGCTAACCAAAAGCTTGGATGGACCAAACCTACAAAGATTTAAAGATATGACAAGTATAAAGAAGATAGAGAAAACCTGAATTGATAATTGAGGGGGAGCTGTTGTTACATGAATACCACCAATTGCTATTTTCGACGAAGGTTTGAAGTCAAAAGATGAAGCAAAGATCAATACATGAAGATTGAAGTTAGTGCATAATTAGAGAATGAAGGCTTGTATATACATGTACATTAAACATGCTTATCCTTGTTGGGGCATGTATGAGAGATGATGAATGAAAATTTTTATGAGTTATTATACACTTTAGAAGTGAAGAGAATAAGTCTCATCAAACACATGTAAAGATTTCCTGAATAGAAGAAAAGTTGCACCATATATTTTGCTTAGAGCTCCTTTTGTGTTTATCATCTTGTGAAACTCTTTTGTACAAGTATAGTTCTATAGTTGATTGACCTTTGTACAAATATTTAGATCCTAATTGTGATTAGGCTAAGATAATTGAGAGTAGGAACATTTACATGTGTAAATGTAAAAAAGAGAAGACTATAGCACGTGCAAATTTGATGATAATATTTTGGTTAGTTCTCCTTCAATAGTGTGAAGTTTTGAGCAAGAAAGCACTAATTATTTAATTTGGAAGGTAAGCTATCTATGGCTAAAAGCACTTGAATAAATAGGTTGTAGTTTGAATGAAAGTTACAAGTGTCAAAGTCGATTGTAGAGAAGTACAATTTTAGACAAAAGTGAATTGTTTGGCATAAATCTCAAGCTTTACGGAACCTTTTGAGATATTTTAACTTGGATAAGGTGCAATGTCTTTATACAACACCTTCTACAAAGTTTCATTAGAAATTTTACACATTTGATGAGTCAATGTATGAGTAATGTGTAGCCGACATTTCTGCTTAGTGACTTTCTTCACAGTTAGCTAAAGTCTTGGAAATTTAACATTGATCTTCCAAAATTGATTGAGGTTTTGAGTGATTCTTGATATAGAGGTGCTGTAACATCAAGGATACCTTGCTCTTTTCGAGATTAGCACTCTCCATCAGGTAGGTAGGTAGGTAGGTAAGTATATATATATATATATATATATATATATATATATATATATATATATATATATATATATATATATATATATATATAGAGAGAGAGAGAGAGAGAGAGAGAGAGAGATAGATAGATAGACAGATAGAAAGAGAGGAAACAATTTCAAACTTATGCCCACATATTAAAAATGAGACGATTCCGATGCCCAAAGCGTGCATGCCAAAGCTTTGCATCTAAGATAGCCAGAGAATCTTGTACCACAAATGCTGAATCTTGCATATATATTGCATATTCTACTAGCTCATATAGCCAAGGATATAAAATCTGAGTAGCAATAATAACATCGTTGTTTGATAGAGAATGTATTGTACATCTATCATCAACAAGTTTGACAACCAAGTTGACATTGGCTAATGTTGAAACTAACAACAAATTTTGCTTGAACCTCAACACAAACAAAGCATGTGACAATCTAAAAGAAGAACCATCAAGATTAGTCAAAATGGTCTTATTGACTCCCATGAGAATATAAGAGTCATGTCCTTATCTATTCTTGATTGTTGGACCCAACATTGATTCTTAGATCATAATAGTATGTGTAAGTACATTTGTTTGTATGATTGAGAATTAAATTCTATTGTTAACCACTTACTCAACATTGATTTTTACTTTATAATAGTTTGGTAAGTGTATGTATGTGTATGATTATGAATTAAAATCTATTGTGATTGTCTAACACAACATTGATTCTTACTTCACAATACTGTGTAAGTGTATGTGTGTGAATGATTGAGTGTTAGAATCTATTGTGATAGTCTGACCCATCATTGATTCTTATTTTACAATAGTATGTGTAAGTTTATGTGGACATATGATAATCAGTTAATCTATTTAGATTATTCAATCAACATTAATTTTTACTTCATAATGATATGTGTATAAGTATATTTGTGTATGATTGTGAGTTAAAATCTATTGCAATTGTGTGATGTACACCATTGATTAGAAATTGATTGATTATATGAAGAGGTAGAAATAGAAATAGATAGGTAGATAAATACATATAGTAATATATTTAGAAACTTGAAGAGAGATTCATAGTAGTGGTATATATCCTAAGATATATAATTAGTCAAAAGTATATCTTATTTTATATGGATCTATGTTTTTCTTTTGTAGATATGACATTTTCATTAAAGCAAGCATAATGGGAAAGGGAAAACAATGATCATATGTGATTATTAATCAGAAGGCTATAAAGGTCTACACAATACAATGAAAATCTTGTGAGCATCATTATGTAGGAAATAATGATGCCCCTGATATTTTCATATAAAGGTGCTAATAATTCAACTTGAGCTTTTTATGTCTCTACATGGCTTTGTCCTTTAGACTAATAAACACATTCTCGGGTCCCTTGAATTGTGAAGGGATACAAGAAACTTTTCATCCAATTAAGCAAAATGTTTTATGCAAAATCCTCATCACAATAGTACGTGTATGTGCATGTGCGCATATGATTGTGAATGAAGATCTATTGTGATTGTTTGACTTAACATTTATTCGTACTTCACAATAGTATGTGTGTATGATTGTGAATTATAATCTATTTTGATTGTCTGACTCAACATTGATTCTTACTTCATAATAGTATATGTAAGTGTCTGTGTGTGTATGATTGAGAATTCAAATTATCTATTGTGAAACTCTGAATCAACATTGATTCTTACTTCACACTAGTATTTGTAAGTGTATGTGTGTGTATAATTGAGAATTGAAATCTATAGTAATTGTCTAACTCAACATTGATTCTTACTTGATAGTAGTATGTGTAAGTGTATGTGTCTATATGATTGACATTAGAATCTATTGTGATTGTCTAACTCAACATATATTCTTGCTTTGCAGTAGTTTGTGTGAGTGTATGTGCACATATTATTATAAGTTAATCCATTGCGATTAACTAATCAAAATTAATTAATCGATTTTTAAGTGTATGTGTGTGTATGATTGAGAAATAAAATCTATAGTAATTTTCTTACTCAACATTGATTCTTACTTCACAAAAGTATGTGTAAGTGTATGTGTCTTTATGATTAACATTAGAATCTATTGTGACTGTCAGAGACAACATTGATTCTTGCTTTGCAATAGTTTGTGTAAGTGTATGTGCACATATGATTATAAGCTAATCAATTGTGATTAACTAATCAAAATTAATCTTTGCTTCATAATAATGTGTGCATCGGTACATGCGTGTCTGATTGTGTTAAAATCTAGAGTGGGTGAGTGATTTACTACATTGATAAAAACAATGATTGATTATATGAAGAGGTAGGAATATAAATAGATAGGTAGGTAAATACATTTATTAATGTATTTAGAACATTTAAGAGAGATTTAGAGATTCTAAGATATATATTTAGTGGAATATCTATCTTATTTGATATTGATATATGTTGTCCTTTTCTAGACATAAAGTCTTCATTAAACCAAGCATTCTAGGAAAGGGAAAAGAATGTTCATATATGATTATTCATCAAAAGGGAAAAGCCATCTACACAATATAATGAAAATGTTGTGGACATCATTATGTAGGCGATTGAGCTCCGATAAAAGAGCTTCTTTAAGATAATCAATAATATTATCGGATTCTCTTATCTAGAAAGTAATATATGGAGTAGATGTTGCTAAAATGATTTGATAATTATTTTTATACATTTGAAATTTTATTTGTAAACTTGAAATAATCTTTGTTTGACATCATCAATACAGTTTTTGCAGGTTCTTCATTGGTCATCTTGTAATGTTGTCTATGATAAAAACAAGAGATTAGGTATACACGAAGATTAGACCTTCTATCTCCTTGCATATTATCGTTAGGGATTGAAAAGCTTCCTTTTGGTCCAACTCCATAGTCAAGAGCTTCTCACGTCAATCATGAAGATGAATAGACCAATGTCTACATCCATTATTCATGTGGAGTAATTATGTTGGAAGATCCTCAGGATGTTTTCACCGCCCAAGATATAATAAATTTTTTGATACATAGAGAAATCATCAAATTGAATGGTAAATTTTGTATGTGTAACTCAACTCACGTTAACCATTTTTATAATTTTATATAACTACTCCATTGGTAAGGAGTATATTATCATACCTTTTTTTTTATTTTCTTTTGTCTTCCGTACTTTGAAATGTTCCAACTTTGTGTTGTGGTATCGACTTCCACCTCAAATGCACATAGTCGGGGAGCTCTTGTTTTCTTATAAATTGCACATAGTCGCGGAGCTCTTGTTTTCTTGTTTCATTACTTTCTTTTGTTTTTCGTACTTTGACGTGATCCAAGTTTGTGCTATGGTACCGACTTCTGCCTCAAAGGCACTAGTGATTCACGATGCATGTAGTCGGGGAGCTCTTGCTGTCTTATCATGCAAAATGATTTCCACAAGATGCAAGTTAATAATGTGGTGATTGTAAGAGCTGTCTGACCTCATAAGGGAGATACTACCAATCAGAGTTGAGCCCCAAGACAAAAGCCAACAACGTGCTGAGGATAATGAAAACCATCACATCAACGAGGACAACATTTCAATATAAGAGGAACGACCTTATCTATTCTTGATAGTTTGCTTCAACATTGATTCTAACTTCATTATAGTAGTTGTAAGTGTATGATTGAGAACTAATATCTATTATTAACCTCTTACTCAGCATTGATTTTTACTTCATAAAAGTATGTGTAAGTGTATGTGTGTGGAATTTTCCTTATCTATAATGCTTTGTTGGTCCTAAGTCTATCAAGTAACTACATATAAGCATGCTTACACCTTGGTGATGTCTGCAAAGAAATCATGTTACCATTCCATACAATTCTTACATAAAGGTAAGTGCGTATATAATGCCATGAGGTGGTGTTGGGAGAGATGGATGGATACCTCAAGGAAGTGAGGTGGTACTGGTAAAACCTCCATTGTACCAACCCTCACTCACTTTAGAGTTATAAAGTAGGCCCTTTTAGCTTGAAAATGACACCAAGAAAGTACCTATGTACTTTGGAGTTGACACTTGAAACAATTAATCCAAAACAGACTAGTTCAAGAATAGCTAGTGTTGAAAAACTTTCTATTTTAGTCCATATACCTGCTCGCTTTTTTACTCAAAGCTCACAATGTAGTAATAATTGACAAAATTCCTTTTGCGGGAATTCAACTAACCTAGATAGCTAATGATTGCAAGTGGAATCATTTACAATGATCAAATATGCTATGAGGAATAACTTTAGCAAATTAGATCTTAACCGTGACTTTGTAGGGAACAACTAGTACATGACCAGTGAGCACTTCCAAGATGATTTCTCCCAGATGCGTGCATCAAATAGCTTGTAACTTTGTCAACATAAAGTAGACTTCAAGATAGTTCCAGAAAGCTAAAGGTTTTGTAAAATGGTTGAGTATTCACTGCGATATGACTAGAAGAAGTTGATTGTTTTGAGTACTCATAACAGAGACGTAGATAGAGATGTTCAATGAGCTATATGTATTATAGAACATGATTGTACAAAGTCATTGGAATTGTAATGATGCTCAATGATGATGAACTAAGTGAACTATGGTGTGAGCTACTCAAGCTCCAGAAATGATCAAGGAATAAGCTCAAAATGAGGCACACTACCCCGCCAAATTTTACAAGTTCTTTTATAAGTATTTCTTCTAAGTTCCAATGTTCAATTCAAACGTGGCTCCAATCAAAAAGTAACTCCACTAATTTAGGAGATATTCCTTCAATTTGGAGTCGTATCTAATATTCTTCCTAAATCCATGAGATATAAGCTTTTACAAGATTATCCAAGGAATTAATCTTGTAGAGTAGTAAATGATCAAGTAGTTACAAGCTATAGTTCAAATGAATCATCAAGTGCGTATGCTTGACCAGTTGCACCAACATCTTCACCTCAAGCCAAATATCTTGGCTTGCATTTCTTCATCAATCTTCTTGAATATCCTTAAATCCAATCATGGTTTTAAACCTGCAAAGTTTAGTACCATCAAGTGCTTTGGTTAACAAATCAGCACACTACATATTTGTAGATGCATATGCTAGTTGAATCTCTTGGCTCAAAAGTTTCCCTCTAGCATAGTGATAATGCAATTGTATATGCTTACTTCTTGCAAGATAAATGGTTTTGGCTGCAAGATGGAAAGAACTAGTGTTATCACTAAAGATCATTGATGAATGAGTGTGAAGTCCTAAATCTGAGTAGAGGAACCTAATCCAAATAGGTTGTTGTGTAGCATTTGCTAATCTTCTGTATTCAGTCTCTATTGAAGATAGAGAAAAAGGTAAATAGCCAAAAGTACGTCTTCTATCATCCTATTTATCACCTGCAAAAGATAAATAGCCACAAATACTGCTTCTATCATCCTTCCATACTTCCTAATCTGCATCTGAGTACAACTTTATGTCCAAATCTGATGTGTATGGGAAGTAAAGACCTTTATTTTGAGTACCTTTGAGGTACTTCAAAACTCTTTTAGCAGCTTCCAAGTGAGGTGCTCTAGGTTTATGCATGAATTGGCTCAAAACACTTACTCCATACCATATGTCAATCCTTGTTAATGTTGCATACTTTAGACTCCCACCTATGATTTGATAACTTGGAATGTCTTCAAGCAAATCCCCTTCATGAGCTCTCAATTTATGATTTACTTCCATAGGGGTGCTAGGTACTTTTGCATCCTCCAAGTGGAACTTGTTCAACATATCTTGCACATATTTCCTTTGAGTGATGTAGATTCCCGAGTTAGTGTATACCAATTCAATTCCAAGAAAGTATTTTAGAAACTCTAGGTCCCCGATCTTAAACTCCTTCATCAACTAGTTTAAGATTTGTTTGATGCCATTGGCATCACTTCCTGTAAGAATTATGTCATCCACATATACACATAAATATATCACTTCTATATCACTCCTCTTGATAAACAGAGAAAAATCTGCCTTTGTCATCATGAATCCTTGGTCTTTAAGATAGGTTGATAGCCTATGGCTCCATGCCCTAGGTGCCTGCTTCAAACCATAAAGAGTTTTCTTTAATTTTCATACAAGATTTACCTTGCTTGCATCTTACTAGTGAGGAGGTTGAGCCATGTAAACCTCCTTTGAAATCCACCCATTTAGAAAATCATTTTTCACATCTAGTTGATGCATATTCCAATTTCTAGATGCAGCTATACTTACTAGTACCCTGATGGTTGGCATATTAGCCACTGCTGAAAAGGTTTCTTCATAGTCTACTCCATGGGTTTGTGCAAAACCCTTACCCACAAGCCTAGCTTTGTACCTGTTTATGGATCCATCTGAGTTCCATTTGATTTTGTAAATCCACTGAGAACCAATTACCTTCATTCATGCTTTCTTGGGTACTAGCTCCCAAATGTCATTCTCTTGGAGTGCTTCTATTTGTTCATCCATAGCTTCCTTCCATTCTGCTTTGGTACTTGCTTCTTCATATGAAGAAGATTCTTCAAGTGATGAATCATTATCAAGATAAATAGAATGCTTAGTAACTAATGAAGTATCATACCCATATCTGATTGGCTTCTTAGTCTCTCTTTTTGATCTCCTTAATGATTGGTTGGGTGACTCAGGTATGTCCTCCAACCTCTTCATCTTGACCTTGCCTTCGGATTTCCATGCTCTAAACTCTTCTAGGTTGATGGTGTCCTCATCATATGATTTGATGTCTTCAATTGTGCTTGGCTTCTCCTTGGTGAGGCTTGGAAATTCTTCTTCCAAGTCATATGGCACTTTGACCTTCTTGCATTCACTTTCAAACCAAGACTCATTCTCATCAAACACAACATCTCTAGTGACTGTAAATCCATTGTTGGATGGATTATAAAGCCTGTACCCCTTTTGATTTATATCATACCCTATGAAGATGCATTTTTCTACCTTAGTTTCTTGCTTACCTCTAATTTGAGATGGGACATGCACATAAGCAACACAACCAAATATTCTGCAATGTTCAAGTGATGGTCTCTTACCATTCCATGCCTCATAGGGGGTCATCCCATCAAGAGACTTAGAAGGTAACTTGTTAATAAGATAAGTGGCTGTAGAAACAATCCCTACCCACAAGTAATTAGGCAACTCCTTTTCATTTAGCACAGATCTAGCTGCTTCCACAATCAATATGTTCCTCCTCTTTGCTGCTCCATTTTGCTCAGGAGTATATCTAGTTGTAATCTCTCTCTTGATACCTTTGTCTTCCAAAAATGTATAAAACTCATTGGAGAAGTACTCACCTCCTCCATCTCACCTTATCCTCTTTAAACTCTTTCTTGTTTGATTTTCCACCAGTGCAAGATACTTTTTTAAACAACTAAACACTTCATCCTTATGTTTCATGAAATACAAGATAGTCGCCTACTGAAATCATCAATAAATGACACATCGTACCTTGAGCCTAAAATTGAAGGGTCCTTGCTTGGTCCCCACACATCTGTGTGGACATGTTCCTTATAATCCTTATGCATATAGCCTTTAAAGGGTAACATGTGTGATTTACCAAACTCACATGCACCACACTTATAGATCATATGTTGCTTGGATACATTAGGTATCACAAGTACACATTGACCTCTACATATGTGCTTCAATGTTCTCACACCAATGTGTCCTAGTCTTTTGTGCCATATCTCTAACTCAGAGAAGGTTTGATCCTTATAATTATAAAGTGCAATGTTTCTAGTGTCCTCAATCTCAAATGTAAACAATCTACCTGTTTTCTATCCCTTTGTAGTTTTCTTGAATCCCTGTTGGGGGTCCTCCACAAAGGCTCCAAATTTATTGAACCTAACTTGCAAACCTTTTTCCACTATTTGTCCAACACTAATTAAATTCTTTGTGATAATAGGTACATAAAGAAATTTGCTCAATAGATTCCTATTTCCATCAAAAGTTTTGACATTTCCTACCTTGAGAACTAAATCCTTGGTATCATCACCTGTCTGCACTTGGTGCTTTCCTTTCGGCTCTTCAAGATTAGAAAGAAGAGCTATATTGCCTACTACATGGTTTGAACAACTTGAGTCAATACAAAAGAGGTGCTTATCATTCATACCTTGTTTTGAAGTCATGTTCATAATGAGAAGAGAATCCTTTTGATCCTCTAAATAGTTGTTGAAGTCTTTTCTTGATTTGTATCCTCCTTGATAATTGTTGTTGTAGCCCATGGTTGTAACCTTGATTATGATTGAATCTTCCTCTTGATTGTGAGTAGCCACCTCTTTGGAATCCTATTCCACTCTCGTTCTTGAAGTTCCTATAGCACTTATCTATTCTGTGATTAGATAGTCCACATATATTGCATGGGGAAGATTCGAAAGGTTTCCCCCTACATTGCTTACCTCCTCTACCCCTTCCTCTTCAATTCCTACCTCTCCTTGCATAGTTAGCTTTAGAAGTAGCACCTTCGTCTTCAAACTTCTTCCTCTTTCCTTTATCCTTAGACTTTCCTTTATCTGTATAGAGGACAGACGTGTTACCTCTTGATGGTTCACCATTTCTGTTGAGCTTGGTATCATGAGTGAAGATTTGCCCCATGAGAGTGGTAAGATCACGGATTTCAATATCCATATAAAGACCCATTGCAGTTGTGAAGGATTCCCACTTATCATCTGCATTGATGCCACTGATTATCTATTTCATTATTTACTCCTCTTCAATCTCCTCTCCTATGCTTGCCAACTGATTAGTCACATCCTTTACTTTGGTCACATACTCTGAAATATTCTGCTTAACTTGTTTATTTTGAGTAGTAAACTCTATCCACAATTGATTTTTCCTAACTCTTGTATTGGAAGAAAATTATGAAGATAGAGTATCTCAAATCTCTTGGGAAGATTTGAAATTCCTAATATGAGGAGGAAGGAAGTCAGAGATAGAAATAAGTAGCTATGACCTGGCTAAAGCATCTTTGGCACACCATGAGTTGAGTCTTTCTTGCTCCTCCATTGTAGGTTGATCTTTGCTTCTAAATGTGGGCATCTCCTCATTTCTTGATATCTATCCATAGAGACTTCTTCCTTGTAGGTAGGTGTTCATCCTCAAGGAACATTCAAGATATTTATTCCTATCCAATTTTTCAATAAAAGAAGGGAAACCATCTCCCATTTTACCTCAACTTTCTCTGATACCACTACTAGGAGAGATGGATGGATACATCAAGGAAGTGAGGTGGTACTGCTAAAAATTGCTTTGTACCAGCCTTGATATGCTTCACAGTTGTAAATTAGACCCTTTTAGGTTGCAAATGAAACCAAGAAAGTACCTATGTACTTTGGAGTTGATGCTTGAAACAACGAATCCAAAACATATGTTTACATGCGTGCATATGAATACAAGCATGCATATGCATACAAGCATGCATATGCATACATGAATGCATATGCATACATATGAACACATATGCATGCTTGTATATGCATATGCATGCTTGTAAATGCATACATGAATGCATATACATACATGAATGCATATGCATACATATGAATGCATATGCATACATATGAATGCATATGCATGCTTGTATATGCATATACATACATGAATGCATATGCATGCTTGTATATGCATACATGAATGCATATGCATGCATGAATGCATATGCATGCATGAATGCATATGCATACATGCATGCATATGCATACATACATGCATGCATATACATACATGCATGCATATGCATACATACATGCATCCATATGCATACATACATGCATACATACAAGCATATGCATACATACAAGCATATGCATACATACATATGAATGCATATGCATACATGAATGCATGCCTATGTATACATGAATGCATATGTATACAAGCATGAATGCATATGTATACAAGCATGCATATGCATATACATTAATGCATATGTATACAAGCATGAATGCATATGCATACAGAATGCATATGCATACATGAATGCGTATGCATACAAGCATGCATATGCATACAAGCATGCATATGCATACAAGCATGCATATGCATACATGAATGCATATGCATACAAGCATGCATATGCATACATGAATATATGTATACATATGCATACATGCATGCATATGCATACATGAATGCATATGCATACATGAATGCATATGCATACAAGCATGCATATGCATACATGCATGCATATGCATACAAGCATGCATATGTATACATGAATGCATATGTATACATGAATGCATATGTATACAAGCATGAATGCATATGTATACAAGCATGCATATGCATATACATAAATGCATATGTATACAAGCATGCATACATACATACATATGCATACATGCATGCATACATACATGAATGCATATGCATACATGTATGCATATGCATGTAAGCATGCATATGCATACATGAATGCATATGCATACAAGCATGCATATGTATACATGAATGCATATGTATACAAGCATGAATGCATATATATACAAGCATGAATGCATATGTATACAAGCATACAGATATATACATTGGATGAGATGAGATCTTCACATTGCATCAGATGGGATCTCCACATACACCTTGGGGTGCACATGATCATGATGACTCCAAGATATATCATATCCGTAATGGAGCTTCAATTATGGATGCGGTCAGAGTGTCAATGCGTCAGCGCATTCAACAGCTCTGCTCCATTGAATTTGGTCATTCAGTAATGTTAAAATGGACCAAAAAGGATAGGGACTCTAAAAATCATATCACACAATGCATATATGAAGAGTACCGGTGTGGAGGTGATCGCAATCCGGGTGGATCAGGTCCGGTCGTGGCACACACAGGGTGTATGAAGCTAATGAATGTTGGAAGGTTTAAAGATGTGAAGGTGAAATTAATGTTGAGAATGGAGAAGAGAGAGATGTTGAAATAATTATGGGAATGGGAATGTAGGTGTGCAAGTTAGATTGATGACATGAATGATAAGAATGAAAGAGAACCATACACACGAATCAAATTTGGAAGGAAGAATGGTCCATTGGAGGAGCTTCTTAAACACTTCCTAATTCTAATCCATATGTATAGCCTTCTTTGGATGATATGTATGCATGATGAGAATAGATGGAATCCTTACACATAAATCAGTTTCGAAAGGAAGAATGGTCCAATATTGGAGCTTCTTATACACTTTCAGAAACTAATAAATATGTATGGATTTGTATGGATTATATGCATGCAAGTGAATTATGATGATGGATTTTACTCACAAGCTCAAAGAAACATCCTCACTGGTTCAACGCAATACTGCGAAGCCTTCTCACACATAGAAGAAATAGAAGACATGTAAAAATACTTAAGAGACTGAGAGAGGTGACAAGAGACAAGTGACAAGTGACATGAATTAAAAGAATTTGAATTAAGTTACATGTAAAAGATCGTCGTGGTACGTCATGCTAAGCAGTCTACTGATCAAAGGTGGTTCCGACCCTCAAACCATGACAGTTCAACCGAATGTCACACGTAAGAAGGTGAGTTCCACTCCAGTGACCCTATGTCTGTCTAGGCTCGTAACGTCTAACTAAAGAAGTCTAAGACTCATTAAAATCAGCTCTAACTCACTCACACGCTCCACCGAGGGTGAGTCAAGATAGAGATGCTGGTTTCAAGAGCCTATCCTAAATTGGAGTTCTAACTTAAATTTGAAACTAGGTTCTATACTCATACTAGCTCACCTTGGATCCTCACTCGCTCAACCGAGGGTGATCGTCTCAAGGAAACCGTAAGCTAGCATGAGCCCTATGGATGCCTAACAATGATGCTCTAGGAGTTTGGAGGGGGGTTTATATAGTTTTTTGAATGAATTTGGGCCCTTGGATCTAGAGAAATCAACTCTCAACTCTAGGATCACTACTTTTGATTACAACCATTTGATTAATCAAATCAATGGCTTGGAATTGTTCTTTCTATCAAATCTAGTGTAAAGGAGTGAAATTTAGGCGCCCTCATTCTCCACCATTGGATCTGGGGATGATCTGGACCGTCGGATCAGTGCTGACATCGATTCGGATAAGATAAGCCACTATTTTTGGAGAAATGTTGCATTATTGATCTTTGATTGTAAAAAAGGTCTTCTTTTATGGAAAAAATTCGTGGATCCTCCTTCCTTTATGCTTTAGTGCATCTCGACCCTTGAATAGGAGCTCATCTTGACCGTACACCATGGTTCAATCATATTTTGACATGTGGCAGCCCTTCAAGCCTTCAATTTTCTTATTCTAGAAAACTGCAGTGACCTTGAAAACTGGACTTTGTGCTCTTTGACCCTCCAAAAAGACTTTGATGAAGATGAAACTTTGTAGGACTATGTTTCCAAAGATCTCCTTCAGGAATATGCAGGAAGAACTCCCATCTGAATCTCCCTTGTACAAGTTTGACTACATTTGGAAGCTTGCAAGGTGGCATTAAGGTGTCTAGGAAGCTCTGATAGCCATGAAAATTTGTACAAATATGTAGCCACATATGATCTTTATACATGCCAAACCATATGGCTAACATAATTTTCTATACAAGAATTTGTAGGGTCAAACTAGAAAAATTACATTTTTACAAAATGAACATAGCATATCAATGTGCTACAAAATCCATTTTCTGCTCAAATTTGGGCTATAGACTGCCTTTGACAATCTTTACAAGTATATGGATTTTCATCTAATTTGGTGACAATGAAATTTTTGCCCTAATTTCCCAACTTTGACCAGCTTTGACCAGCTTTGACCGCTACCATGGACTTTCTTGATTTCTTTGAAACTTTGTATGTGACCTTCCTTTGACATCCTTGATGCATCCTGGACTTCTCGGGGAATTCTGGCTACCTTCGCCAAATATGTTTTTTGTAGGCCTTCACAAGTGAGAGAGGAGAGCAAATCTCGACGACACCGGCAAGCACCTAGGAATCCTATTGTGAGTTTCGAATGGATTTAGCATACGGCAGGCGAGGTGATGTCTCATGGACGATTGGAAGCTCGCGATGCTTTTAGAGCAGGCTTACCGAAGCCTGTATGGCTAGATGTCAAAGAACGGGAATCAATTCAGGATGAGCAGCAGCATACTCCTGATCGATATTATCAACAGAGAGATGCGGCGGCCACACGTTTAGATACGGTTGGAACGTCGCATTTAGGTAGCGGCGGATACGACAGTATGCGCTACCAATTTGTAAGTATCATGTTAATTATTGAAGTTGTTTGTGTTAAGCACATTATGTATGTTCATCTAACATTTTGCATATTTATTATAGGAGTTGGGAGTGTGTCGTCCTCCGATGCAAACAAGCTGAAGAATCATATGGATATCCACATGGACTGATTGCATTGTTACAAGACTTAGAGGGACACGGTGCAATCGTCTCATGGGAGAATATTCTTGATTAGGTAAAGTTATATCTTGGTTTCGTGTTTTTAGTTGTTGTTTATAAATGTCATGTTAATTGGTCTTATTTTATACATATGTTTTGTTGCAAGATTGTAGGTGAAAATATTTTGATCAATGCCACAATTTTGTATCACACTCGCATACATCAATGATGTAACATAATTTTGTATTTGATTCCTATATGGAAGTGTTTTTTCACATTGCCACAATTTTGTATTACACTCCTATGTGGCAATGATGTACCATAATTTTGTATTCGATTCCTATATGGAAGTGCTTTGTCACATTTTGTATTCGATTCCTATATAGAAGTGCTTTGCCACACTTTTGTACATTTTTCATTTATGGAATATGGAACTTTCTGTACATGATTCATTGTTCCTTTTTGCTCATATAAGTTTATGTTTTGGTTTCCATTAGAGTACATAACACATGTACTCAATTGGGCAAAGTGTATTGTCTTTTGCTAAACAACATCATGCTGTAGCAAAAGACAACACACTCTGCCCAAAAAAATTTGTGTACATAGGGTTGTCGATATACGCGTAGGTAGCTCCACTATGGACGTTGGTATAGGTGTTGGTACACCCAGTGTAGGCATCGGTATGGACGTCGGTATAAGCGTCGGTAATACCGGCATATATATCGACGCCTATACCGGTGCCCATACCGATGCTTATACCGGCGCCCATACCGACGCTTTCTTTCCGACGCGTATACCGACTCTAACACTGACGTCGCAAAGAAATCACGCCCGTTCATTTGCCTTGGTAGCAGCCTCGGCATACCCTCGATATGTTGTAGTGTTTATCATGTATGTTATTTCTACTTTATTAATACGATAAAAAAAATTTCACTAAAATGATTATTTTGCATGTGTAACTCAACTCGCGTTAACCATTTTTATAATTTTACATAACTAATCCATTGGTAAGAAGAATATTATCATACCTTTCGTTATTTTGTTTTGTCTTCCGTACTTTGAAATGATCCAAGTTTGTGTCGTGCTACTGACTTCTGCCTCAAATCCATGTAGTCAGAGAGGAATAATTTTTGTTGAACCTTGCATTCTAAAGTGTCCTACATTTTCTAAACAATAGGCCTTTGTCTTTCTCCTCCTTCCCCCCCGTCTACTTCAAAAAACCTTGCAAAGCCATGCAAAATCATCTGTAGAGGACGCAAGTTTTGTATCTCCTTATCTTAGTATGCAACATGTGTGTTAATACTGGGGTGATCATAAGAGCTACCCGACCTCATGAGGCTGATGCTACCAATCACAACCGATTATCTATGATTATGATCTAATCTATTGTGATTATAATCATAAGTGTATGTGCACATATGATTATGAGCTAATCTATTGTGATTAACTAGTCAACATTAATTTTTATTTCATACTAATATTCGCATGGGTACATGTGTGTATGATTGTGAGTTAAAATCTATTGAAACATTGACAAAAAAAATTGATCGATTAGATAACGAGGTAGAAATATAAATAGGTACGTAGATAAATAACTATATTAATATATTTAGAAACTTTAAGAGAGATTCAAAGTAGTGGTATATATTCTTAGCTATATGTTTAGTTGTATGTTTAGCTTATTTCATATTGATTTATGTTTTCCTTTTGTAGATATGAAGTTTTCATTAAAGAAAACATTATGGTAAAGGGAAAAGAATGGTAATATGTGATGATTCATCAAAATGGTAAAAAGGTTTACACAATGCAATGAGAATGTTGTCGACATAGAATGATTTAAAAGCATGAGTAGTTCATAGTAGCTTTGAAGTAATCCAAGTGTAGGGGAGGAATGAGTAAATGTATCAATGTGAAGTTGCATTATCTATAACACTTTGATGGTCCTAACTCCATCAAATAACTGCATACAAGCATGCTCACACCCTAATGAGGTGTGCAAAGAAAGCATGTTACCATGCCATACAATTCTTACCTAAAGGTAACTGTGTATATAATGCCATGAGGTGGGAAAATTTTCAATAGCATTTTCCCAAGGAAATGGAGTCCCAAAAGATTTTAACCATTGAATCCAAGATAAGGCCTTACAGATCAATGACACACATGCCATTCACTACAGACTAGGGCTTGGCAAGCCCATGACATACAAGTCAAATACTCAAATATGAACTCTAGAACTTGCCAAAACGTAAAATGCTGGCAACCATGTCTTGCTTGCATAGTCTTGTACTTTCGACAATTATCTATCTTGCAAACCATCAAAAGTGTACACCTAGAAAGTCATTCCAGCATTTTGATTTAAATATCTCAAATCATTGAATGGATTATTATAATTCTTTATCATGTATGTTATTTCTACATTAATACCATACAAAAAATTTCACTAAACTGATTATTTTTCCAACTCAGAAACTTACAATCATCTGAAATTGATTGATAAGAAATCACAAGATAATTCTAATTATACATAAATAATGGTTATTTTCTCTATTCATGTGTATGTAAATGAAGATATTCCTAATATTGATATAGATGTCCCTGAAACGATCTGATTTTTTTTTTGTACTTTAGACATTTCATTTGTAAAACGTGAAATAATCTTATGTTTAGACATCGTCAATACCCTTTTTTATAGATTGTTCATTGGTCATCCTCTAATGTTTTCTACGATAAAAAATGAACTTAGGTATACAAGAAGATTAGACCTTCTATGTCGTTGCATATTATCGTTAGGGACTGATAATTCTTCCTTTTGTTCCAACTCCATAGCCACGAGCTTCTCACGTCAATCATGAGGATGAATAGGCCAACGTCTACATCGTTAATTCATGTGGAGTAATTATAATGGAAGGTCCTCACGATGTTTTCACCGCCCAAGGTATAATAAATTTTTGGATACCTAGAGAAATCATCAAATTAGATTGTAAATTTTGTATGTGTAACTCAACTCCCGTTACAACTTGCGAACATGTAGTGTTTGATGAATTTCTTATACCTTTTTTTTAAAGCATTTATTTCTTTTATTATCATGCCTATCTTGCGAGCTGTTTGTCGTCCGTAATTTAAAATGATGCAAGTTTGTGTTGTGGTTCCAACCTCCCACTTCCGCCTCAAACACTTTTTCTTTGTCCTCCTCGTTTCTCCGCGTCTAATGCAGAAACTCTACGAATTGGGCGTTTGCCATTTTCTGTTATTCTAATGAATCAATTATACATCAATGAACGAGATGTTTGTGTTTTCTGCGTTTGCGTTTTAAGCTTTGACTGTTATTTTATTTTGTGTGTGATTGTTTTACAAGTAATAAGAAAATGGGCTATCGCAACATTCTTCAATTGCTCTTGGGTTTTAGCAGGATGTTTATGAATATCAGGATGTTAATTAATTTTCCTGTTTCTTCAGTCTTGATGATGTTTATGAGAGAGAAAGAGAGAGAGAGAGAGGAGGGGAGCCAGAGACAGAGAGGGGACAGAGTGTAGATACAACCCGTCAAGAGATTTTGAGCTTCCATTTGACAGCCGAACGATCATTTATGGTAGCATAAAAAGAAGACGACTATATTCTCAATAGCTTGTAGATACACCAAACATACGCATGTCTCAGATAATCATCCAACTATGACTCAAAATAAATCATAACCGTTTGCGTTTTGGGTAAGCCCATTAGAAGAACCATAAAAGACCTGTTTTTTTCCTTTATGTATTTTAATTCCAATGGATGAAGAAGTCCCGTTGCAATCCCTTTTCTGTATTTGTCCTGCACTTGTGCTACATGATCACATAGACTTGTACATCTCTATGTACACTACGCCTGTACATCATTGACTGGATTCTTATAATCCTATTTGTTATTCTACATTATTAACATCACATAGAAAGGATTCCCTAGAATGATTTCTATTTCGAACTTACAAACGTACATCCATATGAAATGGATTGTTAAGAAATAAAAAAATAAGTTTAATTATACATAGAGAGTGAGTATTTTCTCTATTCATGTGTATGGAAATAAAGATCTTCCCTTTCTTTATTGATATAGACGTAGCTGAAATGATCTACGATTATTTTTGTACTTTAGGAATTTCATTTCTAAACATGAAATATTTTTTTCCTTGGAAATCGTCAATATATTTTTATAGATCCTTCATTGAAAAGCTTTTCATGTTGTCTATGATACGAAACGACACTAAGTATACCAGAAGATAAGGGTTTCTATCTCCTTGCAGATATTTGTTAGAGGCCTAAAAGTCTGTTTTTGTTCCCACTCCATGGCCCCAACTTTCTCACTTCAATCATGAAGATGAATAGACCAATGGCTACATGATTTATTCCTGCGCAATAGCTATAATGGAAGCTCCTCACGATGTTTTGATCTAAGAGGAATCATCAAATTAAATAGTAAATTTCTTATGTGTGCCTCACCTCCGCTTATCGATTTTTATACTGAGAAGATTATTCTCATACTTTTCTTGCGAACATGTTGTATATGACGGGTTTCTGTTTTTATTTTGTCTTCCGTACTTTAAAATGATTAAGCTTGTGCTGTGGTTCTGACTTCCGCCTCAACACTTTTCCTTTACGAAGTCATGCTTCACTCGAACTCAAGCTTATTATCTTATTATCAACAATTGAACTCAAGCTTCACTGGAACGGCGTCTGTTTCTTCCCTCCCACAGTGATTAATGCAGAGAGAGAGAGAGAAAGAGACAGAGAGAGGGAGAGAGAAAGCATTGTTAAAGAGGTTGCCTGATATGTTATCATCTCTACATAAGTTTAAGATCTTAGAAGCCCGTCAAGAGATTTGTGGTTTCCATTTCACAGCCGCACGATCATTTGTATCGGGATGATCATTTGTACTCCATGACTTTAAGCTTTTATTTAACATGTAAGGAAACTAAATCTTGCTAAGTACCATATCTAAATGAACCTCCCGATGTAGATGAACGATGGCCATATTTCTCTCGGTTGCAAATCTAATTTATTGCCGAATTATCCATATAGGAACTATACGGCGTAAAATTCCATCATTAAATCAAATACAAATACCTCGGACAAGGATGAATACGAAAAGAACAAAAGGGACAAGAGCACTTGGGTAAGGAGGAAAAAAAATCAATAAAAATAAAAACCAATGGATTTTTCTGGCATTTAGAGGCTAGTTTTGTGGTTGTTTTTAGGTTATTTTGGGTCCTATATAGCTGATTCGGGGGCTTGGGAAGGTCTAAAAGTGTGTTACAATCAAAGTAAAAACCACTTATGGATATTTTCTATTTCCTTTTGTTTTTGACCATTTATCATTTCATTAGGTTGTATGATACACTACAACATATGAGGCTTATACCAGTCCAAATACACAAGGGTAATTTATCCATGGTGTTAGTATAAGCACTGGTATGAACATTGGTACAATGATGTTGGTACAAGCATCAGTATGGGAATTAGTATTAGCATCATTACATGCCCAATACCATCGGTACAAGCATCCATACAAATGCCTGTACATTTTGGTCAGTATACACACTGGTACTTACCACCGAACTAAGAGTGTAAGTGAAGATATAAGTGTAGGTATCAAAGTCATCCATACAAGTGTCAATATGTACCTAGGAAAAAATCATCGATATGGTCCTAACATACCGATGCTCATACAGGGGCCTATACCGCCGACCATATGTGCAAAATGTTTTTTTGGGGTAGAGTGTGTTGTCTTCTACAACAGCCACATATCAATGATGTTGTGTAGCAAATGATAATACACTCTACCCAAAAAAAAAAACCGAGTACATGTGACATGTATCTACTGGTTGTTGATTTAGGGTTTAGATGACCGATAACCAAAACAAGATTTGATAAACTTAAACATAGCGGAACATAAAAGAGATATGTAGGAGCAGAATGAACCACGAACCATGTACAAAAGAAATATTCCATAAATGAACTGTGTAGAAAAGAGATATTTGAGAAATGAACCATGTAAAAAAGTGTTGCAAACCACTACCATATATGAGACAAATACAAAATGTGGCAAACCACTGCCATATATGAATCAAATACAAAATTGTGGTGCAACACTATGATATACAAGACAAATAAAAATTTGTGGCATACCACTACCATAAACTTGCCTAGAGGGATCAAAACATTTATATCGGTAGTCCTACAACAAAGCACATTCACCTCCTCCATAGCCACCTATAAATCCACCTCTAGAGCTTCTTCCTCTAGAATGTAACCTAGATCTACGAGACGGAGGAGATGGGCAAGTGCCTGTATGGTGTTGTTGTGTCGAATGTTGGCACCTATGTTCACTACTCGATCCACTAGGCGATGGCTGAGAAGATGATCATGGTGAAGTCATAAAGCGAGGAGTTCCATGTGTGAGATTAGTCCCACCAAGGGGAGTACCATTGGTGGGAGTAGTCCCATCAAAATGAGTACTACGGATGGGAATGTTGTTGGTGGGAGTGCCATCAATGGGAGTTAGGCCAATGGCAGTGGTTGAATGAGCAATTCATTGTTGTGATGCAACAGCCATACAAGCACGAGGTACTTGAGATATAAAGTTTAAAAACCACTCCTCTATCATCGAATGTAGAGTGAATAGTGCACTACCTCGTATCGTGCTCTGCAACAAAAAACTCATATAATTAGCATATGATAATAATGGTAACATACAAAAATAGTATTCTATAAAAAAAACATAGCAAACAAGTAAACAAAAATAAGAAGATACAAGTGCTTGCTTAATAATTCCGCCATTCTAGCATCCTCTTGGAGATCAAAGCACAGAGGATATCTATCGCTACATTGGTGATCTTTAGATCCCTTGGTATGGCCACCCCTTCCTGATAATTTTCCTCATGTAGTTTATCATCTATTACCTCCTCATGTACATCATCGTCTTCAGAGACCTCTTCTCCTAGGACAATGAAATCTTCCTCTTCCACTACCACATGCATCTCACGGTTCACTACAGATGGAATTTCTTCTTTGTCTACCTCCCCACAAATTTGTCTACTATATGGAGAGACTTGTAGAACAAATAGCCACTATGGTTCTTTTGAATGTGGCAAAAAGGCAACCTATTCATAGCATTTGGTAAGTAAAAATGTATCTCTTTCATGTCTCCAAAGGTTGATGCAGTCTATTTGAAGCAATCCACTCTTATCATGCCTCACTACTATGTTTCCTTCATATGTGACTACTTTGAGCCATTTCACATAAAATAGAAATTAGTCAAACCTCTTGAATGATAGCTTCAACATAACATGA
>CM035414.1:150332593-150352593 GCA_020310875.1 Ceratopteris richardii
TGTGCTTCTATCTACTTGAGTCAGCTCAGCAAATCCTTTCATAAGTTGTCCATGTAGATGATTTAGAGACGCACTAGACTTTGTGGAATTTACCCATCTTAAAAATCCTTCTCTATTATGATGACTAAAGTCTTTCAAAAAGAACATTTTATGGATTTTGCTTCAAAATTCATCCCATTTTTTAGTTGAATGAAATTAGATGTCATCTAGAATTGACCCATAGACTACCATTTTGAAGTATGGAACTAATACATCCTTAGCTAACCCTTGGATTTGTGTTTGGTCTTCGAATGCATCCAATTACTCAATTATGTTCATTCCAGAGAACTTCGCTTTCTCTCACAAAGTCTCTTGCATTGTACATGCACCTTGTTTTTCTATAATCGTATCCCTAAAAATGTCCTCCATTCTTCTTTATTGATAGACTCTAGAATTAAGTACTAAATCTATGATAACGGGTCCTATAAGTTCCTTAGAGTGCCTCAAAATCTCATTGTATTGATTATCAAGGAGAGAAAAAAATTGTATAAAAAATTATCAAGCTTTTGCAATAAGAGGCCTATATTCTCTATTACCTTGTTTTTCGTTTAAACTAAAGTTCCTTTTCTGAGGTTTAGATTTCTCTTTGTTTTTCCCTGTTGATCGAGTGTCACTCTACAAGGACTTGTTTCGAACTCTAAGGCTTAGGATTCTCAATACTTTTGGTTTTATATGAATTTGTTTTTGTCAATTTGTTTATTCTTTTGAAGGGTTTTCAAATATATTTAAAGTTTTGGATAGCAAAGGTAAAAAAAAAGTATCAACAAGTAAAACAAGTAGAGAAACTATAACCTAAGCCCCACACAATGAACAAATTTTCTAATGGAGGTGACATGGTTACACATGCAAACTAAAAACAATTGTTTTATATGTGCATCCAAAAGATTGATGGAATTTGAAAATTTTTCTACCTTATCTTATCAGATGGAGAGCCTAAAATGTGGAATGTGAAAATGTGGTTAGACTTTTTAATAATGAAATCATAGATACATAAAGTTAGAAGTGCTTCTTGGAAATGAAACTTTGCTTCCTGTTGGTGTGTTGGGGGGGGGGGGGGAGGGGAGGGGGGCAGTAGAGGCTCCTCCTAAAGATCTCCTTTTCTCGTGGAGACACTCAAATCCCTAGGCAACAACCCTCAACAACTAGTGAAAAGGGTCTACAACGACAATGTCTAGAACCTTTTCTTAGTGTCTGACCATCCTCCTTTTCGTGCAGTCCTGCATGCAACAAAACCAAAGGCAAAAATGCAATCAGAAATAAACAAATCCTAAAGCCTGTTAAAAGAACTTCGGTTAAGTCGCTTTTGATCTCGGTTCGGGTTCTTGGGGATGGTTAGGGGTGTGACAGTGCGGAGGCCCTTTATGTAATTTTCCCAAATTCACCTTCCACTAAATAGTACTATACTTCCAAGTAATAATGTTCACTACACAGTATTACTTTTCGTATTACGGTTATTCCTTACACAGAGCTTAATGAGCGATTTAGCAATCACCATCGCACAGACTTAGTAATATGAATATAACATTACTGTGTTAATGTTTAATACTGCAATTCAACAAACAACATACGGTACTTAGTAATTCAACAATATCGACACACGATCTTCTCCGCACGGCCACCTAGATAGACAGTCTCGCGAACCCGTCTCTTCTGCCAAAGAACACCATAATGCCCTTTCATTAATGGATCAAAAATTACATCTCTTCATCACGCCCTTTCGGTGCGTGTGACTATGGAAATTAAAATTACATTATTCCAATCCGACGGCCTAACACTGGCACGCACTGTGGACTCAAACCCGCAAAGAAAAATAATTTTAAGGCTCATCAACTATGCCTTGTATGTACAATGTTCGGGCTAATTTGAAAGTCCTAGTGATCTTTTGCTTTAAGGAATCAAGCATAAGCTTTAAAGTCTCTAGTTCCAGCAATTGTGCGTCAGTTTGTACTAAACTAGCCACAACAACTTGACTCATCAGTGCATCAGTCTTCATATCAGTAATTTGACCATCAACTCTGGATAATCTCTCTACTTGAGCGCCCAACTGCTTTTCTCTGCGTTCCAGCTCCTGAGCTTGATATTGAATTGTTTTATAATATGCATCCCTTTCTTTCATGATTACATCCATCTCCTTCTTTAACCGTAGATACTTAGCGATTTCCTCCGTAAACTCTTGATCTCTCTGAAACAATCTTTCAGTGACATTATGTAACTTGGCTTCTACTTTAAGCACATTGGCCGCAAGTGATTGTGAAGCTTCTTCTAACACACTGAGAGTGTCCGAGGTACAATGAAGTTCTTGTCCTAACGCAGTCATAGCATCTATCCTGTCAATGAGATCGTGCTTCAGAGTAGTGATTTCTATATCCCTTTGAGCAATCAAAGCATCCCTCTCTGCTAATTGATCTTGAAGTTGCTGAACCTAAAGCTACAGGGCATGATTCTCTACTTTAACCACATTAGCTTCTTCCTGTAATGGAGCAATATCTGCCTCTAACAAATCAACTTTGCCTTGTAGGTCCTCTCTGATATTGTCGGTTGCAAGCTTCATTCGAAGAGGTAACTGCTGAGAGAATTGAATCCCGAGACGACCCATAGACTCCAATTCATGGAACATCATAGTCGTAGGAGGAAGAACAGGAAGTGGTTGGGATGAAGAGGCTGTGAACAGATGAGGGGAAGGTGGTGGAGAGTAGTCAGGGGAAGAGAACGGAGGAGTGGGTGCGTTGGAAGGTACATTGTCAATGTCACTAGTAGGGACTGCAACGGGCTCAATCGGGTTAGTTGGTGGAGGAAAGGGAAGAAGAGGATTCGGCATCAAGATGATGGCGGTTGGATTCTAAGTTGTTGCCTCAACTTGTGCGATCATTACTTCAACGTTGGTAATTACTTCAGTGAGGAGTTCAAGGACGATCTCTTTCACATTTTCTGCACTCTCTTGATGAGAGTCGGCCTGAGAAGAGACCTCTTTAGATTCTTCCCTGCATGCATCTGTTTCCTGCTGGTTGATTGGAGAAGTGGGAACGGATGATTCGACGTGTAGATACGTGGCAGTGTCGTGAAAAGTTTCATTTTCATGTCCCGTTGTGGATCCCTACACCTGGCTTTCAAAGGGGCTAACGCATTTGCATTTTCAGCGAAGAAGTTGAAGTAGATCTTCATCGTCATCTTCCTCATCTTATAGCATTTGAGTAGATTCTTCATGTAACAAGAAGGGGGCGGTTGGAGGTGGTTGCACAGCTTGTAGCACCGGAAAAAGGACAGTAAGGATGTGGGGTAAGCGCGAACGAGGAAGGTCACCCTTAGTGACTTGTTTGATAACCGCGACACATTCACGGTGAATGCATCGGAAATAGAACGAGGTGAAGTTAACAGACTCACGAGAAGCAGTATCTATCATCGAATAGAATGGGCGGGCAATACATATGTGTGTTTCTTTAAATTCAGAGTAGCTACCAAAAATTGCAGAGCTGTATGCTCTGGTTGAGGTCTAAATAAAATGGCATACTCATTAGATGAGTGTCGAGGAAACAATTCTTGCATGATGGCCACGGAAATAAGGGGACCATTCTCCAATCCATCGCAAGGAAGGCGAAAAGCATCAGCAAATGTAGCTAAAGTAATAACGATACGAGATTGGAAACAAGCAATAGGCCAACACGCCTCTGTAGCAGGTGTGGCGGAGATGGCAGAGATGATCTCTGCATGGAATGGTTGACACTCCAGTGAATGCCAAGGCAATTCAGCGAAGGCCAATAGACCACGGATGTGCAAATACTCACTCACTTTTGGAGTGAGGCGTGCATAGAAGGTGGCGACATTTGCGAGAGCTTCCATGGCACACACAAGTAAACAGGAGAATACAGAATACACAGAGCACACAATCAATAGACACAATAGCGATTATCAATGGAACAAAATAAGATTAAGTAAGAGCACGAGAAGCATCAGCCGGCAAAAACCTAAGCATAGCAATGGATTGGAGAGATATCCGTTATAATTATCGCATACATGCATGAACAGAAAGAGTAACATAGGGTGGCTATTAATCATAGTTAGATACCAAAACGAGGAGATTACGGTTAGTGGTCAACCGAAATACGGGGATAAAAAGAAAACAAGTGATACTGGAAAAAGAGTAAGGACACGTCAGAGGTTATCAGACGACTAGTGATATGGATGCAACTTAGAACCATTAATCACTTTTTGCAAGAGAACACCTGTTAAGGTTGCCAATCGAAAAGTTGCTGGTCCCACTTGTTCAGCAATCCGGTATAGACCGAACCACCGTAATTTAAATTTTTTGACAAAGCGGTTGGCTTTAGCATTATAAAATAAAACAAGTTGATCAACCATAAAGACAGGGGTGTTTGGGAAGCGGTCATGAGTACGGGCTTGATGAAGGTGAACTTCCTGGAGAGTCATGAAGCTTTCCTAGTGGTGTTCATCCAATGATTTGAGCATATCCAACCAAAATGGCAAAGATTCTTCCGTCAACAATTTCTGAGCTAATGCAACACGCACGCTCGATATCACTACTTTCATGGGTGCAATAGCTTCTATACCGTAAGAAAGTTTAAACGGAGTTGTTCCGGTAGCCACTTTGTACGTGGTCCGGTAAGCCCACAAAACTGTAGGTAAGAGCTGGTCCCAACGTTCTGGACACTCCAAGATCAGTTTGTAAAGCATATGCAATAGAGTCTTATTGGTACTCTCAGCCAGACCATTAGCACGTGGATAGTACAATGAACTGAATTTATGCATAATATGAAAAGTTTGAGTCAGCACTTGCATTAAAGTGTTTGCAAAATGTGTTCCTTGGTTTGTCACGAGCTCCAAAGGTAATCCATAACGTGGGAAGACATCCTTCATCAAACATTGTGCCACTGAAACAGCTGTGGCAAACCGTGAAGCCCAACTTCCGCCCACCTAGTGGCATAATCTATACAAGTCAATATGTAGCGATTGTTGGTGAAGGTCGCGGGTGGTGTTATTGGACCAATCAAATCTAGACCCCACTTCTAAAAGGGTTCCAAAAGGAGAACTGGTTGAAGGGGAAAGAAGTGTTGTTGCAAGGGCTATCCAGTCCGTTGACAGACATCACAGTGCTGCACAAATTTAACCACATCTGTATACATTGTAGGCCACCATAGCCCACTTTGCACAATTTTCCGGTGCGTAAGATCAGCTGCGAAGTGTCCTCCCGAGGGCAATGAATGAGCCATAACAATAACCAATTCTGCTTCATGTGGAGGGATACATCTAAGTAAAACACTAGTATGATCGATGTAATACAGTTGACCCACGATCAACTGGAATCGTCAACTGTAGACTACAAGTTTCTAGCGCAGAGCAGGGGGAGTGCTAGAAGGAAGACAGCCATCAGTGAGGAAAGTTAGTAATGTATCATAGTAGGTAGTAGCAACAGAAGGTTTTGCAGAGCCTTCAGAAGTTGTCTCTGCAATGTAAATGGCCGGTGTAGTGTCATCAACCCCTACTGGAGACTCACCGGAATCCAATCGAGATAGAAAATCCGCCAAGGCATGTGCTGTGTCAGGTCAATGAATAACTTCATATTTGAACTCCTCGAATAGTAAAACCCATCTAGCCAACCTACCACCTAAATGTTGCTGTCGAACCAAGTACACCACTGCAACATGGTCCACATGGAAAGTAAATTTACGACCCAACAAGTAATGCCGAAATTTCTTAATAGAGTACAACAATCCAAGTCATTCACGTTCGGTCATAGAGTAATTTTTCTCCGCAAGAGCTAATCGGTGACTCACATAATACACAGGCCGAAACCCTTTGTCAATTCGTTGCATTAGTATGCTACCAATGGATATGTCCGAGGCATCCACAAAAACATGGAACGGATGTTCCCAATCAGGTTGTTGCAGGATAGGGGCCTGCATCAATAAGACCTTCAACCGATCAAATGCACTTTGGCACTCTGGAGTCCATTCATACTTCCTCGGAGCGCTGGTCATAAGCCAATTAAGCGGTGTCGCTAAATGAGCTAACCATTGTAAGTGTCTACCATGCCACCGGATTTGGCCAAGAAAGCACATAACTTCTTTTGGTGTCGTTGGGACTCGTGCCTCCAACACGTCTACTACTTTATCCGGATTGACCTGTATTCCTTGTTGAGAGATAATATGACCTAGTAGTTTGCCAAAGGAGACCGCAAAAATAGATTTGGTCGGATTCAAGCATAAGCGGTACTCTCGGCATTTTTCAAAGTAGCACAATAAATGATACAGGTGTGCCGAAGTCTTGCCAAATAAGGAAAAATCATCCAAATATACTTGCATAAACATCGTCAAGTAGGGTGAAAAGACTTCCTACATACATCTTTGGAATGTACTCGAGGCATTCTGTAAACCGAACCACATTACAGTGCAAGCATAGGCACCCCAGTTCGTGATAAAAGCTATCTTTTGGTATATCCTGTTCCGCCATCCTCACTTAATTATAGCCACTGTAGCCATCTGGAAAAGAATACATTTCATGCCTTGCCACCCTGTCGAGCATTGTGTCTAGAAAGGGGAATGGATCCGGTACAATGGCAGCATTGAGTTTTCGGTAGTCGACACAGATACGCAACTGTTTATTTTTCTTCGAGACGATCACTATTGGAGAGATCAACTCAACATGCTCAATGGGTACAATAAACCCCACCTTCAATAAACGATCAAGCTCAGCCTTCACCTGTGCAACATAATTAGGGTTCATTTTGTAACTAGATTGTTTGATTGACCTCGCATCCGGTTTGAGCACTACCCGATGTTGATAAATCTGTGGGTCAAGGCCTTTCATGTCTCTATAATCCCAAGCGAAAACATCTGAGAATTCATGCAAGACTTGTACCAAATCATCTTGGAATGTCTCTGCCAAACCTGCCTTAATCTTAACTAGTCGCGGGTTGACCGTGTCTCCCACATTATATGTTACTAATTGATCTTCCGGTACATAAGATTGACAAGGTTTTACCAAGTCATCAGCTGGCTGCAATAGTTGATGTAAAATTGCTTCATCCATAGCTACGCTGTCATCTACTTCTGCATCTGTGGTCACTGGTACGACCGTACAAGCTGTCGGACTCCAATTGTCTGCTACCGACTGTAAATCTATAGTACCTAATGAGATCAAATCCTTATTGATCTTGATGGAAGTCTCTTCCTCATCATCAGATAACCCCTCCAACATATGGACTAGCTCTGCTACATATGGTCGTGCATGAAGATCACACGGTTGCATAGCATCGAATTTAACTACATATTTCCGGTGATTATCTTTGAAAGTTAACTCTTGCGCTGACCAATCCTGTACGACTTTGGCTTGCTTTAGCCATGGTCGACCGAACAGTAAGTTGTAGTCGAGGCTGGATTCTGGTAATTCTAGGACTACAAAAGTCATTTTAAATGTGGTGCCCTGCACGGTAATAGGGATATTATGTACGAGTCCCACCGAATGGACTCGGGATTGACGTTCAATTTGGGTCCAACCCAATTTCTTGCAGAGTGCGGCTGTTGCTATATTTACACCAGACCCGCCATCAATTAAAACTTGGGTAATCTTCTGGTTTTTATACCAGACAGTGATTAATGGGACTGAATGATCCACCGTAGAATCAATTTCTGGTTGTATGGTTGTAGTCGCTAGAGTACGTGAAGGTCCGGGACTAACCTGCTGTTGGAATTGATGTCGTACTCCTGGCACTAAGGCAAGCAACTGTCCCAAAGGAAGTGTGATTGAAGCCTTAGATAGGATGTCCCATACCTGATCTGTTTGGGTCCTAGTTATCACCGATTCTGGTGATGATTCTAATGTTGTTGGGGCAGAATTCTGTTCATGCAATCTTGCCTATGGTGGATGGACCTGTGTTACCGGAATTGGATCAAGAAGCACAGTCGGCTCCTTGGCTGCCCATTGACTAGCTCTTGCAAACATTTGCTGCTGCTCATGAATACCAGGCTCGAACACTTCAGCTGTTGATTGCAACTGTTTACCTGATCTTGTCTGAACTACAGCTGCTTATGACTCGACTAGTGAAATATAAACCATGTTAGTCATTGGATTTTTTCGTTCCTTCTTCCCTTTGTCGTACTCTGTTGCTTCCTTGCAAAATGTCGGATGTGGCAAACCTCGCCGCAAAAATGGCACCGAGGTGGTGGAAGAGGGGTACCTTCTGCTGATGTACATAACTGCCATCGATTTGAATTGAAATTGGTGTTCTGTTGACCCCGATAATTCCTATATCCTTGCGGCTGATTGGTTCGCACTTATGGCGGCACATAATGGGTTGTTGGTTGACCTGGTTCCTATATTATGGTGTTTATAGCTGCTCTACCCTGCACCTTTGCATTATATGCACAGGTTTCCATTGAGTGTCTTGTTGTGTTACAGATGGCACAATACATCTGGTTGAGGGCACATGTAGAACTAGTGTGACCTGGATTTTTGCACTTGGTACAATACACCTGTTTGGACAGATCATCAGCTACGTTCTTACTTGCTTTCAACTAGTCTAAGTCCTCTGTAAAACCTCCAACTTTGTGCTCCAATTGTAAGGCCATCCCAATTACTACGTCCAATGTCATTCGGTCCACACAACGAATGATCATGATTTATGTTAACTGTGGATTCAATCCATTAATGAACCATTGGGTTATGACATCGTCTGGTAGATTAGCATGTGCCGGAGGAAGCTGCCTTAAGTGAGTTCTAAACAGTGTTGTGTATTCCTAGACACTCTGATGCGGTTTCTGCCGATTTTTCTCCAAATAGTCAAAGATTTCGGCAAGATTCTTCTTCAAATGGAATCTCTGTAAAAACGCATCTCTCTCATCATCATAGTTAGCGAAATGATTCAGATCATATTCAGTCAACCACCTTGCTGCTTCATTAACCAATGTGGCCTGAAATACAATGGCCTTGTATGCCGGATCGGGTGGATGATTCAACACTACATAACTGATCTCGAATGTGCGCACATGTGCGTCGGGATCATCCCTCGCAAATCCACCGAATTTGGTATATGTCACCCCAGTCGGAACCGGTCAAAGTGGAATGATTGGCTATGGTTGATGTTGTTGCTGCTGCTAAAACTACGGTTGCGACTGTGGGGGTGTTTGCTGCTGTGATTGTGAACCACTCATGGTGCTATTGTGAGTAGTGTTCTTGTTATGTGTATATTGAGGAGGTGTCTCTTGTTCTTTAGAATCTGTATAATCAGCCTGCTCACCTTCCAGTTCAAAAAAGGCATTAAATCTCTTACTTATCTCCAAATCAAATAGCCAGTCCTCAGCTTTGGTATCGAAACTAGGTAAGCTTGCCCCGAAGAGTGGTGAACGTAATACGGATCCACTAGGTAGTACAACACTATCACTGAAAAACTTCAAAGTTCATGGTACCAAACTTCCACCGGAACTTATCGAACTTTCACCGCACCAGGTTACCTTTTCACCGGAAACGGTCTCACTCGGTAACACAACTTTATTACCAAAAATGGTCAAATTCTGACCCGATAGTATCGGACTAACTGCGCACTGCATCTCTGTACACCCAAAAGTCACTCTACCTTCTTTAGAAAGTATCGGATTCCCATTGGAATTCACAAGAATCTCATCATGTGTCACCGAACTAGCACCGGAATCGTTCCTAACCAACTCTGATCCTTCTACAACTGGTCGTAATTGGCCTATACTTCTACCACCTGGGGGTGTCCCTAATAGATTTGGAACTTCTCAGGGATTTTGATCTCTCCTATACTTTGGATAGGACTTGTCGTAATGAGTAACCAGCATATATCACTTCTGCACCGCTTGCCTTACGTACCGCTCTTCCCTTACTGCTTATTCCCAATCTATTTCCATCTTCCCACCGACGGCGCTAGTGTCAAAAGCACTTCGGTTAAGTCGCTTTTAATATCGGTTCGGGTTCTTGGGGACGGTTAGGGGTCTGACAGTGTAGAGGACCTTTATGTAATTTTCCCCTTCCACTAAACAGTACTATACTTCCAAGTAATAACATTCACTACACATTATTACTGTTCGTATTACGGTTATTCCTTACACAGAGCTTAACGCGCGATTTAGCAATCACCGTCACACAGACTTAGTAATATGAATATTACATTACTGTGTTAATGTTTAATACTGCAATTCAACAAAAAACATACAGTACTCAGTAATTGTGCAATGTCGGCAAACAAAACAGACAGTCTGGTGAACCCGTCTCTTCTGACGAAGAACACCGTAATGCCCTTTCGTTAATGGATCAAAACTTACATCTCTTCGTCACGCCCTTTCGATGTGTGTGACTATGGAAATTAAAATTACATTATTCCCATCCGGCGGCCTAACAAGCCCTTAGCAAACATATGCCACAATTCATGTCGGCTAAGCAAATATATGCAATGTTTCATGGCGTTCGTATGCCACATTTCACGTTGACTAAGAAAACATATTCCATTTTTCACATCATCTACGCAAACATATACCACATTTCATGTCAGCTATGCAAACATATACCTCTTCTTAGTGTCTCACCATCCTCCTTTTCGTGCACTCCTACACACAACAAAATCGAAGGCAAAAATGCAATCAGAAATAAACAAAGCCTAAAGCCCTTAGCAAACATAGGCCACAATTCATGTTAGGTAAGCAAATATATGCAATGTTTCATGGTGCTCATATGCCACATTTCACGTTGACTAAGAAAAGATATTCCATTTTTCACATCATCTACGCAAACATATACCACATTTCACGTCGGCTATGCAAACATATATGATGGCTCATGTCTAGTTCTCCAAATATGTGGAGCGAAAAACAAGACCACTGGGTGGATCGATTCTAGCTTTTTTATGAGTCTCTTTGCGGCTTCATGGGAAGTGATTATGCATTGCTTTAAGGCATTCAAAGTGAATTCAAAACTGAATGAGGTACTCCTATGTGCATGAAGTATGGGGTGCAAGTGCTAAACACTTTTGTAAGTTAACAAAGTTAGTTGGAGGCCTAGTCGTGTTCCATTGGAATCAAGTATTCAAAAATCAAAGAATCAATAGTTTTTTCATCTACGGCAATGTTGTGGGATTGATGTGTGTCTTGTTCTAGAGGAAAAGAATAGGTTCAAAAAAAAATATAGATTGTGTTCTCATCAACAAGAATATTTCTAGATAGATGTGAGCCTTTGCTCAAAGTTGAATTTACATCCACTAATGAAGGATTAAGGAAACTAGTAACACAAATCACATACACACACATACATATCTGTTTTGGCACTACTGTTTCAATCCACTTTTTCTTTTATGTTTTATAAATTAAGTCATGTATTATTTAAATACATTAAATACATATTTCATTCATAAACACGTCCACACCCCATTTAGATACACACATTCATAATCATAAGTTCACTCACATATATAAACCATTCGCACTCACATGATCAACATATAGACACTCACAAGTATAAACATACCCTTACACATGTACATAGTTAAACACACACTTGACCATACATAGATATTGGCATATAGACACATTCATAGATTATAAAAATACATAAAATTATAGGGATATATAGGAACATATACACATTCACATATTGACACACATCGCATAAGCACGCATGTAGACACATATGTACATGATCATGCAAGCAGGTATAGGCCAATTCATATCGACGCATAGGAACATTTGCATACACACATACTCTCCTCTATAAACCATTCAAACATGGACACTTGTGCCCAAACATAGATACACTTAACAAACTCACACGTTTAAGTACATTCACACATGTGTAGCTTCTCATATTTAATATACACATAGTTCACACACTCACATATAGATAGACTCTTATTTGTTTATACACACACATTACTTAAATTAAATCACCCTCACAAATGTTCCCATATATCAATATACAAGATGGTCACATACTCACACAAGGGTCTATATACACATAGGGTAACACACATGTACACAATTTTGGGTTTTCACTTATCCATGATAGGCTTCCAAACATAGGGGTTTTAATATGAACACTTAGGGTTTTGTAATTATGTTTAGCACATACACACACTTACACATAAATGCTTTAGGGAATCAATCATACTTCGAAATCATTTAGGGTATTCATGCACATATACAATCATAGACACATGTACATATCAATACTTAAGTTCACTACCACGCAGCCATAGATACCTTCATATGGTCATGGACACATATAGAAAATCATTTAGTGTTCACATATACAGATGTACAGTCATAAAAGGAAGGGTTCAAATGGGTTTCAAATGGAGATAAAGTGGAGGCTTCAAATAAGGGTTGTGGTATCGCTTCATTATGTGCTCGAAACACATCCTCGTCATCTTCTACTTCTAGGTTTGAGAGGTTTTAAGGTTAATAATTTTTAAGAAGATTTTAATTTTTTTGAATATAAGTCAGAGTGGAGAAATCCATCCAGCAACATGTATGTGTATGTATGTGTGTGTAAGTGGATATATGCATGTGTAAGTGTATGTATGTGCGTATGTGTGTATGCATGTTTCTAAATTTAAAGTGTCTTGTTAGATACTGAGAATTTCTTTGTTTGAGATTAAAATAATAGGAGATATTGTGTGGTAGAAGAAAATAAGAGAAAACTAACATACCACCTGAGCCTTGGTATTATTTTCATAAAGAGCTACATCTTTTGGAATCATTTCCTGAGCAAAAGGTATACAAAATAGTTTAGATTAGTATAAGTTATAATTCTCATATGTTTTATAATTATTTTATTTTTAATCTATGTACTTTCGTTTCATTCATTAAACATAGGCTGCTGCAAAGGAGAGTGTGAAGTCAAGTCATACATTTATAAGTGTATGTATTATTGAAACTATATGAGGGATGATATCGATCATCACAGAGTAAGCATCCCTCTACCCATGACGCCTCTTTAGATACATCAGAGCATGTGCATGATCATGATGATGAGGATGATCATGATGATGTCAATAATCATGATGAGAGGGGAATCAGTGGATTCACATTTTACATTGGATGTATTGTAAACATTGATAAAAACATAAATACATGCACACACATATTTACATGTAGCTATATATTTATAGTTGTTTAGATGCATGTATGTGTTTGTATTCACATGTGTATCTTTGTGTATGTGTGTGTGTGTGTGTGTATATATATATATATATATGTATATGTGTGTGTGTGTATATATATACACATACTCACACACACACACACACACACATATATATATATATATATATATATATATATATATATATATATATATATATATATATATATATATATATATATATATATATATATATATATATATATATATATATATATATATACACACACATACACAAACATACACACATTAGGGGAAAAAATGAACCATACATGGGCCTTGTAAGGATCCCTAATTTTTAGGGATTAAGCTTAATTCTATTCTTGTTGAAGGGGACAAAGTGCATTTAATAGGATGCTTTTTAGTAGTCTGGGGTAGGCTTTTCTTTAGCCTTTACTAGGCCTCTCTCTTTCTTCTTCTAGAGAGAGAGCAAGATAATCTACTTTCCACATCATCAAACTTGTGCATGTATTTGAATAAAAGAATGAGTTTTTTTTTAAGTCTCATTTTCAGTGTATATTAACTCAAAAGGGCATTTTTTTAATATATATGTTAGAAGTCACTTTTTTGGGCTCTTTTTTTAAAGTTTCTTTTAGGAAAAGTATAAGTTTCAAAATCCCTCCAAAAGTAACTGCCACATCATCAAATCTGTGATTATGCTTCCCCCAAAAAATTACTTTTTTCCAATCTCATCATTTTCAGCCATACATAGTGAAAAAATACATTTAGAAGCTTCAACAAGCAATGGTTCACTTTTATATTTTAACAATCAAAGGTACCCCTACTACATTTTATTTGGTGTTGAAGTTTTATTGCATTCAAGTGTCATATTAAGATAATGTTTTCTCTTTTGTGCAGAATATAATGTTAAGTTAAAGTTCATACTAAAGCTTGATGAGTGTCAAATCATGAAGGGTCCGCGACTAGAAAGGTTGAGTGTGATGCTAATGAATGAAGTTATGGATCATGCAATGAGTGATGAAAGTTTAGGATGCACTTCCCATTTGACTTACAATGTGCAATCAAAGAGTTGTATCTGGTGGTTAGGTGCTATAGGAGTTCCCAAACAAACAAACAATGTTATTTCGTGGATTTTTAGTAGGACTCGATGAATTACATAGAGAATCTCTTCTCAAATACATGGGCAAAAGCTTTCTATAGATGATATAGGTGAGTTCGAGGTAGAATGGCATTTGGGAATGCATGTTAGGTTTTAAAGTAAGATCATCTTCTCTCTATCCTTGCCCATATTGTACACAAGGTTACAAAGGATCTAAGAGATAGTCTGAACTTGCAAGGGCATTGATGAGAGTTGATGATTCTGAAGCAATTGATGAAACACACTCATCGAATTGTAGGGAATGGGAGATATCATTTTTGAGGTGTCCAATGTTACACAAACCGACTCGTGATAAAATAAGCAATGATTGGAACCCCATTATTCCATTTCCATTAGCCAATATTCACTTTTGTACTTTGCATGCATTCATGAGGATCCTTGATAGGCTTTTGAATCTCCATGTTGAATATGCATTTGCAATGAAAGTAGTAGAGAGGTCTACAATAGCAATCCAAAAAATAGAAGATCTTTTGAATTCTATTGGTTGTCAAAGTGGCCATGTATCTTTAGTTGTTAAGAAGTATGGTGAGTCTCAAGAGATTTTACAACAAGTTTCAATGACTCGGAAGAAGGCAAGATGTTTCTTTAAAAGAGATGTGAATATTCAAGATGATGGGAAATGGGAGCTTTAGAAGGACCTGTGTTCAATTACCACACACAATGATAGTCAGGTTGATCTCATGAATAAGCGAAACAAGGTTGGGACATCGTTAGCTCAATTGTTACATTTGATGTGTTTGGTTTCCACTAATGCTTCACAACGAGAATTATTCCAAGTGACTTTGAAGGAGTTTACATAGGCATTCATCTTACCTTGGGAAGAAAGAAACATTACATATTACATAGTAAGTTTTACTTACATTTTTTTACTTGGTCTTAAACACCATGTGTATATCTTATTGACCAGATCATAGTGTATTTTTTCTGCACATGGAGCATATTTTATGAATCAATATGTGTTAGTGGACATTTTTAGTACACAAGGAATTGAGAAGTCATATTAAAGGGCATGAGGTGTTTGCTTTAAAAACCCTTCTCATGGGGGTGGTCTACTACAATCAAAATATTTAGAAAAAATGTTCAACTGGTTTTTTCATGTCACATTCCCTAGAAAATATGTAATGGAACGAGCATGTGAGTCACGAATAGCAAAGATTACATGAAAGCTACAACATGATATTGCAAGAGAGAAGTGGGTGTCATCATCAGGACTGCTACATCATGCCCAATGGCGTGCACAAAGAGTCGGCAAGGGTGGTGCTTGGAAATAGTTTCCAAAATCTGAAAATGTGTTATTTCTTTCAAGGTTTCTATAACTCCGTTCACTTCAAATAAACTTTCAATGTTATTGTGAATATACTTTTAATATTTTAAAACTAATTTGGATCCATTTAAATGTGAACACGAGAATTCTTAAGTGAAAGGCTATAAATAAAGGTGTCTTTCCTCATTTTACCATTTTACAACCTAAGAGAATGGCACGCATAAAACAAACTGCTAGAAAGGATCATGTCGTCTACCCTAGCCATGTGCAAAGTATTGAGTGCCCAACATGGATGACACCCCACAAGAAGCGTCGAACCACAAGACACTCTTCTAGACAAAACTTGGGTGTAGGGACACACTCTAGTAGCATTCCATCGCGTGGGGATGAAGCTTCACAAGAGAGAGATGTAACACATATCACCTCCCACATCTGATGATGAATCCCCAGTGAGGACACCACTCAAGGTGAGGCCCAAACAATGAGGACGGATGCAAGTTGTGATGTAGACAAAATCAAATATAGGGAGTTCCTCGGATGAAGAAAGTGTTAATGAGCCACCATGGAAAAATGATCATATTCCCGTGAACCATCGAGTAACACAAGGAGGCAAGACACTGCCCGCAAGACAAGGAAGAAGACCAACCGATGACGAAAGAGAGCAAAGTCGGGCAAAGCAAGTAAATGATGAGGCAGGACCATCTAGGCATGCTCCAAGAAGAAATTAGAACTATCAACCGCCTTGTAGACCACAATGACCACATCCCAACATCCTCCCAAATGCAAGAGCACTACAAAGGTGCAAAAAGCAAACCAGAACCTTTGCAAAGATTGGACACTATCAAAAGTCTGTGGAGCTTCTTATTCCACAAAGGTAATTTGCAAGAGTTGTGAAGGAAGAGATCCAAAGCATGTTGGTCTTCGTATCCAAGGGATAACCATTGAAGCGCTCCAAGAAGCTGTAGAGACACATCTTATCTCAATGTTGGAGGACTCTAACTTGTGTCCCATCCATGCGAAAAGAGTGACAATACAATCTAAAGATTTGCAGCTAGCTAGAAGAATTAGAGGGAGTAACCCTTAACAAATAATTGTACTCCTTTGTTTGGAGAACTCTTTGTATATCCCAAATGATGAATATTTTGTAAATCCCAAATGATGAATATAATCTTTTTCTTATTATATTTGCTCTCCCAAGTGTTTATCTCTTAGTGTACATGCTTTCAAGTATATTTCTCCTATGTATCTAGGTGTCTTTTTCTAGTACCTCTTCAAAGTGTTTTTCATAGTTTAATCACTCTTTTTACTATATTTCTTGTAAGTGGTGTTGCTATGAGTGGCTCATCCCTGCGTTTCTATGGCAAGCCTTTTTTCTTGCATTCCTAGGCCATCCCATGCATTTTGGGCAAGAAAAATAACAAGAACGATTGGAAGAAGACTGATTAAAGTGTACAAAATTTAAGATATTGTCAAAAACATAAATACAATGCACATGCAAATTGGAAAATAAATAACTGGTAATATAAAGGTTTTACAAATTGCTCTTGGCCTTGAGCCTCTCCACTACATTCTTTCTTCTGTGAAAAGACAATGGCAATTGGTAAGTCAAAATAGATTGGGATATTAACTGAGGGTCTGTCAACCCAATACCTAAAGCTATTCTTATTTGACCTAATATTTTTCCTTGAAAGTTAACTCCTAGGGTAGTAAGGGTAAAAGATTTCCTAACCAGAAATATACAATTGGTCCCTTGCATTGTTGTAGATAGGCATAAAACTTTGCTCAAGGCCTTCAGACACCAAGTCATGAAGTGCACTTGAGGGGAAAACTTCTTGTGTATTATGAAAAAATCTTCGTTTGGAAATTTTCCAATGTAATGTGCCAACGAAGAGTCATGGCAATGGGAAACACAGTCACCACCACTCTTTGCTACAAATTTATCCACTTCAATTGACTCCTTCACAGACAGTCATAAAATCAAATAGATACATCTTGTATGAATATGAGACAACCATAAATGTCATGAGATACTTACATCTTGAAGCCTATCTTCATCCTCTCCTCTTCCCATTGCATCTAGTGGAATCAATGAGTGGGCCATGCCACTTTTCTCCACACCATGGGATGTCGAAATCTTCTTCTCCAAAATTCTTTCCCTTGCTGCGGCGAGAACTTCTTTAGTTCCATTTTGGTTGGTATGGCTCAAAACCTCTTCACACACAAATGCAATGGTGTCTGCAACTGAATCACCAAGTGGAATTCTTGTCTTTTTTATAATGCCAGAAGTGTTGTCCATGGGAAGATTCGAGGTTGATCAGAAAATACTAAGGCATTCGTCGAGGCGTAGACCGAATGCCTTCCCAATATCATGCAGGAACAGAAATTCCTCTCCCTCGACAAGTACATCTGAAAACATTTCCATCTCTACCTCTGGTAGAGTGGGTTCCATGGGCTCTAAGTTGGAGAGTGGGCTATTCTGTGTGCTGGATTCGTTTAATTTGTCCACTGCTCCTTCAGGAAATTCTCTAAAAATTTTTTGACTCTCTTCTAATAAGTTGAGAACTTCTACCTAGGGTTCCTTCTTCTCATCTACAAAACCCCCAGTAACAAGATGGGGTAGGTCCATGGGTGAAGGTTCAGGCTCCTCATTGACTAAAAAAATGGTTGTTGGAACATAGGAAAGATATTTTCTTCCCATTTTCCTTTTGTTATTTAATCTTTTAATTACGGGCACTATGTCATCTAACAGGTGCCTTGCATCCTCAGCAACAGCCATGAAACGCTTTAAGCACTTCCCAAATGCCTCATCTCCTTTATGAATGTAGAAAAGTAGGTCACACGGGACCCATTTACACTCATATGCTGGAATATCTATAGCATATCTTAATATATAGAATTCCATAAAATATGTGATCTCATCGATCACATCAGAGTTCATTGCTATTGTCCCTTCAAGATTAGGGACTCAACAAACTAGGTCATACAAATCCATACGACCTTTGTAGTCTGTAGTATCCAAAAGCTTCATGAATAGATCTTGAGGAGATTTCATGGGAGTGGAAGTGTTAGTGGCCATTGCTTGCGTGCGAGAATTCTATTGGCTTGTTTGTGCTTTCTAGCTCTTTGAGAGTGCAAATTTGAGAAATGAGGACATAGAACCCATTTTTATACCAGTTTCAAGTTTTTAAACTAACTAGGGCCACTTTTAAAAGTACAGAATAAAGTAGTGCAAATTCAAAAAATGTGTTTTTGATGACAAAATAATGCATAGAACACCAAAGGATATGATTTTTTTTTTAACTTCAATGCAAATGTCTAAACATAACACTCCATCAAAAAACATGAGCAACCACATTTCAAAGTAGTGAACATAGATTTTTTGACATTCCAAAAGTTTTGAAATTACCAGTACAGAGAAGAAGGTATATACAATATCTAACATGAATTGATTGTCCTACTTTTCACACGGTTCTTGAAAGTGCAAAAACCATGAGATACAATGACTAGGGACCAAGAAGTGACATTATGAGGCTGCAAAAGAACTATGGTTCCATCTTTGCTCCAATCTACAAGGACTTTCATTTTATATTCCAATCTTCTACCCACCTGTAATCAATTTGCAGGGAATTGAAGTTATTAGACTGTGGCAACCACCCTCTTTTGATTGGTCCATCACTAATCACTCCATAGTCTAAAAGGCCCATTAAGGGTTCATTTTTCCCCTAATGCACGTGAATACAAACACATACATGCATCTACACAAATATAAATATATAGCTACATGTAAATATGTGTGTGTCTATGTATGTATTTTCTTATCAATGTGTATAATACATCGAATGTAAAATGTGAATCCACTGATACCCCTCCCTGATCATGATCATCGACATCACACACACATACACATATCTATATACATATGTGTGTGTGTCTCTCTGTGTTTATTTTGTGTTTATGTGTATATGTGTATATGTATGAGCATGCATGTGCACGTGCATATGCATGTGTATATGTATGTATATGTACATGCATGCATGTCCATTCATGTGCATGTAGATATGTTTGTGCATATGCATGTGTGTATGCATATATGTGTGTGTATGTATATGTGTAATTTCATGTGCATATTTTTGTGTATGTGTATGTGTATAAGTATGTGTATATGTCTTTGTATATGTATGTGCATGTGTGAGCATGAATATGCATATATATGTGTATATGTGCATGTTAATGTGTACATGTGATTATGTTAATAAATGAAAACAAAAAAACTTTAAATGATATACAAACAATGAAAATTTCACATATAATAAATAGCCATATATTATGCTAAGTGAGCTTCTTGAACAACCTCCAATGGAGAGAGAGAGAGAGAGAAAGAGAAATCAAAAGATAGAGAAAGAGTGAGAAAAA